>LPNX010710655.1:413894-436924 GCA_001517045.1 Pseudotsuga menziesii
ATTTATGCAGTGGAGATTCTGAAGAGATTCAAAATGTTGGACTACAAGGAAATATCCACACCTATGGAATCTAACTTGAAGCTTCTGAGAGATGCTTCATTTGAGTTGGTTGATGCCATGATTTACCGTTAAATGATGGGCTCATTGATGTACCTGACAAATACAAGACTAGACATATGCTTTGCGGTGAACACCCTGAGCCAGTTCCTGACAGATCTGAGACATGTTCACTTGATAACTGCAAAGCATGTACTAAGGTACCTAAAAGGTACAATAGATTATAGGCTCAAATATTATACGATTCAGAAGATTAACCTACATGGTTATGTTGATTCAAATTAGGCATGTAGCGCCACTGACAGGAAGATCACTTCAGGTTGCTGCTTCAGTTCAGGATCTGGCATGATCTCCTGATTTAGAAGGAAGCACTCATTTGTGGTGCTAAGTGCAACCTAGGAATATTATGTTGTTTCTTGCTCGGCTAGTTGTGAGGTATTATGGCTGTGAAAGCTATTGTCTGACTTATTTGATCTTCATTTGGATGTGACTTATATCTTCTGCAACAATCAAAGTTGCATGAAGCTGTCGAAAAACCATGTGTTCCATGATAATTCGAAGCGCATCGAAATCAAGTTCCACTACATTAGAGATATGGTGCAGAGAGGAGCAGTGAAGCTCTAGTATGTGGCAACGAACGAGCAGATAGCTGATGTGTTAACCAAGCCTCTAGCCAGAGTCAAGTTTGAGTAATTTAGAGAAAGACTTGGTGTGATCCAAAACGAGACTCCTAGAAAGAGGGAGTGATGTGTTCTAGCGGAGTTGGAGAAACAGGTTGTTTGAGCGTAAAATCCTGGCGAAGATCGTAGTTTGCTCAGACGTAATCCATCCTATAGGTTGTGCTTGGATGTAATAAGCCCTGACAAAGCTCATAGGTTATCCTTGGATGTAATCAGACATGATATGTTTCTATGCTATAAATAGAGAGAGACCAGAAGATGCAGATGCATGATATCTCACATGGGAAATGAGACAGGTTGTTTGAGTGGGAAAAATCCTGGCGAAGCGGGATGCTCGGACATAATCACTCATGTAGTTTTTCCTCGGATGTAATCAGTCTTGGTGAATATCGCAGGTTATCCTTGGATGTAATCAATCCTGGGACAGGTTATTCGAGTGTAAATATGAGCCCTGGTGTGGTACGCATGTTACTCAAATGCAATAAGTCATGTGGGTTGTCCGAGTGTAAATATGATCCCTAGAGTGGTACGCATGTTACTTCGATGTAATATGCCACAAAGGTTGTCTGGACGGAAAAGGTCCTGGATGTAGGTTGTTCAGATGTAATAAGTACTTGAGGTTGACCTAGAATGTAAAATTCTTGGTGTAGCAGGTTGTTTGGTCATAATCAGTCCTTATATATATATATATATATTTGTATATGTGTGTGTTCCCATGTTGAGATGATAAGGTCACGAAGCACATGAGGTGCACCTAGGCAGTTCTCCTTTTGGTAGAATGTAGGTTGACCATATCGAGACGTAATGCAATGAGTGTTCTCCTAGGCGATTCTTGCATAGTAGAAGTGGTAGGCCGTCTTAATGATGTAAAAATATCTCGTATTACTCCTATGGTGATAGAATGTAGGTAGTCTGCATCTAGGTTATGCTCTGTGTGCTCTGTTTTTTTTTTTTTTGTGTAGTACAAAAGAGATGATCTGGATGCGACGAGATAAAGGTAGAAGACACAGGTTCTTGTTGTGGAAATGTAAAGAAGGTCCCTGATAGTTCCTATTTGATGACTTTCTCGAGATGTGATGAAGACTTGGATGAGGACTAGGCCTACACCCAACATGAAAAAGCGTTGGCTCTATAGAAACTTTCGATCAAAGATAGTATCATTCGATGATCAATAAGAAGATGATGGTGGCAGCAACTATGATGATGACTCTATGACTCCGTGATGATGACTCTGCGATGAAGACTTGACCAGATGTGTTGATGACTATGGAAGAGAGAGAATACCTTCCTAGTTAAGAGGGAGTGTTAATGTATTTATAACTTCAGAAGATATTCTGATGTATATTATCATTGTATGTTGTTGTACCCCCACTAGAGATGTGTTTTCCTCCTTGTGGGATGTCTTTATGGTGTCTAGACCTTGAGGTACAAACTCCATTGTAAGTCGAGGTAATAGTCCCCAGTGTAACATCATGTAATGTGTATTTGGAGTCTCTCTAGGAGAATTCAGCCCTGTTAGGGTAACAGATCAACGCAGTCATGTAATAGGTCAGTCACTTAAAGGGTATAGATAAGGAGAAACCCTCCCTCATTTATACACACCTCACACTCACTCAAGTTCACATGAGAGAGAGAGAGAGACAAGGGATGAGAGATAGATAGCTGTTGGAGACTTCTTATTACTGGATTTGATCAACTTATGACACGGTCTTTGTGACTATACTATTATGAGGAAGTTTGTGGGGTTTTCTCCTTTATGGTTTCCTTGGTGAAAATCTGTCTTCTTGTGTATATGTTAGATCTTATGCATCTTGTTGACCTTATTATACTTTCAGACAAAGATCCTAATTAAGCTAATAAGATCTAGAAAAACTAACAAGAACCTCTTTCATGGGACCTCTTCAAACTTTTCTTTTGCATATATATATCTGACTCACTGCATCATATAACACATTCTATAATGTATCAATTTTCCATGAGTAAAAACCAGAAATAAACAACTCTAGAAAAGGTATTATCCATATTCCTTAGCTCTTCTTTCTTTTCCTCGGTCCATGCTACTAGACAAGGTGCTCTCCATGTATAATTTATCTCATACTTCCTCTTAGTCCATTCATATATCAAAATAGGAATCCCACAAAAGAAAAAATCATGCATATTTGAGTAAATACACCTTTATTTCTAGTCTTTAGGTGAGATCTTGAGTCCTCTACTTTTTGCATGAATTCATCCTCCTTGCATTCCAACCATTCTTCGATCTCATCTTTGGTAGGATTCCACCTCATATATTCATTCTTCCTTCATAGTCCTCGTTAGGTCCCAACAACAAAACCATTATTGATTACGATCTGGCTGACCCAAGGTTCAACTTATACAACCAACAAAAAACCCCACATGCATTGAAACATTTTCAATACTCCACAAGAGGAGTAAGGTATTACTAAGATGCATGCATGAAATTACATAAAGACATGAATCCAGGTTTCCCAGGAAGGAATGGGTTCTTACTACTCAACATATTGACAATTATTTACTCATAGTTACACATAAAGATCATTATATTGGTAACATTCACTCATCTCACTACTAAGCATTCATCATAAGTCTAAGCATGAATAGAGTGTGTAGAAACACATATGAGACAACAATTTTTCTATATTTTTCAAAAAACTCGGTATACTTCATTACTTACAGCTTCAACTCAACAACTTAATAATTCATACAAAAAATACAGTGGCATAAAACATAACTAACGACAACCATTAATACCATAGAATTTCGTAGCCAACTAGCTAGTTTCCAACCATCTAGACAAAATCATAGCAACCCCAACCCTTTACAAAATAGGCCTTATGTAGGTTGAGGCACAAAACTACAAACCTATTGTAGGCATGCAGTTCTAACTGAACTTAGTGCACAGTGTAACAACTTTCTATTTGTGCGCAACTTGTTGTAGTTGTCTGGATCGACGTGTAGTGACATGTTCAAAACTTGGGCACCAACAAAGGGGGCACATTTTTCGAGGAGAATAAAGTGAGTCTGGATTTGAAATAAGGAAGTGCACATTTTATGAGAGAGAGGTAAGCTTGGAGATGTTTTAAAGGATAATTATGGAGAAAATTTCAACGTGATATTATGATGTTTTAAGGACTGGTCTTGGAGCATATTTCAAGGTGAGATTGTGATTGTTTTGGAGATGTTTTAAGGGATAATCTTAGAGCATACTTCAAGGTGATATTGTGATAGTTTTGGATGTGTTTTAGGGGCTTATTTTAGAGTAGATTTGAAGGTGACTATGCAGGTTTGATGTAAGGTTAATTTTGGGGCATATTTCAAGGTGATTCTGTGATAGTATAAATGGATGATATAGGATTGATTATGGCATAGATTTTGAGGTGATCTTATGATAGTTTCAATGGTTGATATAAATACTTTAGTGTATTCATAAGCCATCACATGGTTGATGTGAGGGAAACCTTGGCTAGATTTCTCAATCTCCACCTTCACAAACATGGACTAAGGGTGTTTCTTGATAAGCATGAGATGCAACGGGGGTACGCTGTTTATTCGAGCATTTTTTTTGTATTTAGGGACGCTTATTTAATAAGTAATTAACTCTTTTTAATTATAAAACATAATTTGATCGATTTAAACTTGGAGTCAACATGTGATTTAGTTTTATTGTTGTTTTCTTGATATTTCTCTTTTTGGAGCCGGCATGTGCCACATTTGTGTTATAGACATGACACATCTCACTCGCTTAGGCTTTAGAAAGTGTCTCTCAGCATAATCACTTCTTTTTTGTAACCTTAAATAACAACATAAAATTCAATAAGAGAAATACCATTACCTTGTGGACTGCCTTCGAAACGATCTTTTATGGAGTTTTCAATAAAACCATGGTATCTATCTCCTTTAGCATTAAGTGCTTCTACAATTTCCATAATGACAATATTAAAATGCAAGGTAACCATTTAAATAACCGCTTCCCAACTTATGTCAAAATTGAAAGGTCCTAACCTCTAACTAAATTGAGCATCATGATACCAAAAAAAATAGTAAGTGCCATAGAGTAAGCAACGATTTAGAACTTAAACCCTCAAATCTCTACACAATATGCTACCACACCCAAAACCCCTAGTTTCATATGAATCTACCATCTCCTAATGCATTTAGTATTTGAAGAATTTCCTATTGTATTACAATCTCACTTATGAGCATCCATCTTAAAATCTCAAAGATGATCTAAAATCAAATAAAATATAACATTGCAAGTGAAAGTACCAAAATAAAATGAAACAGTAGAGTAATTTTTTTTAAGACAAAACTAAGAGTCAATAAATTGGTGGACATAATTTGTTTACACTGAATTGATATATTAGAATAGATTTATTTTAAATTGAAATTTATGGCATACCCGTGAGGAATCCAATTTTTTGAGTTGTAATTTTTTGTAAACTTAAACTCATAAAATTAGATTCCTCTCTTGCTTGATAAATTTTTTATTTTATAATCCAACTTATATTATTATTATTATTATTATTTGTAACTTTAGGTTACCTTACAACATCTCCCCATACTTAACTATAAAGCACTTAGCTAATGTAAATACAACCAAAAGTTTAATCTTAGAATTAATGAAATGTTAAAAAAACATGTTCTAAATTCAATGTTTAGGATTTTAATTTAATTATTTTTATTAAAATTCTAAATAGTAGAAATTTATTTTATATATATAAATTTTAAATCTAAAACTTTTTTATAAAAAAAATTATAAAATATTAAAATTAATTTTTTGATATTTAATATGTTTATTAAAAAGATAATTGTACATTAAATATTGATAAAAAAATCATATACTAAATATTTTATTTAAAAAAAATCATACATTACAAATTAAAATACTCTTTTAAGGACAAAAGAGTAAGCGAAAAAGTTTTACAAATTGTAAGGACAAATTCATTGAGCAAAGTATAATGCTATAGCAAATCTGAAATTTTGTTTTAATAAACAATTTTATTAATTTAAAATACGTTTTGTTAAATTAAAAAAAAATAGTCCAAACAACATTATAGGTATGAATATTTTAAATAGTGATTATTAAATAATTGAAAATTTTATTACTATAATATATTTAATGAATAATAATAAATTTATTATTAAAATTATATAGATTGTATAATTATATTTGTATAAATAGGTTTTCATATTTTAGAATTTAAAGTAAATAAGACAACTGTATAATAATACTTCCAAATAGAAATAAACAATTAAAAAAATATTTAAAATATTTACATCTTCATTTACTACTTACATCTTCGACGTGAACACGCAACCTCAAAAGTAAAAGTGACAATAACGAGGCTTCCATGTCTTCCTCAAGCAACATTGTAATAAGATTTAAGACACAGCATGTATCTATCTCTTCAAGTTTCGTTTACTATCCATTCTCAGGTCCCACTTTAATTAATAACAGTAAACACTGTATAAAGCCATCAAACCTTATAGCGTAGGGTCTTTGTGCCTCGCAAGTTTGAGGAGAAGAGTGTCCTAACCGTCAAGAATCGGCCGGCCCGGCCATATAATTTCCATATTCATAACAAGTAGACACCGATTAGAGCATACGAAAAAACTGAGTACGATAGTTGCATGTTTCTGGTAAGATTTTGCAGACATTTCCAATGGCTGAATACAGGTCCGAGATCCAACCAGGTCCAATGCAAACAGCGGTCGTAGATGATGATGCTCGTGTAACAGAAAGAAATGGCGAGGGCGCAGTAACGAGCGTCCAACTTGATATAGTAATCCCTACTCCACTCCATGGCGATGGCAATCGTAAAGTACGGATCTCTCCAATCGAGACAACGCAAACGCTAGAGTATGCAGTGAGTCGCAGTGTCATCAGCCGTTACTCGGCCAGCCATGGAGATTCTAACTCTGAGACGTTAAGTGATCCCAGAGGGTCGCTGGCGCATGATTATTATAGGGCTGCAGCTCCAGAGAAGAAAATTACTCTGTTTGCTCTCAGGCTTGCAATTCTGGAGAAGGCCGCCAGCGGCCTCGGAACCTTGGCCTTTGTCTGGGCCACAGTTGTGCTGCTTGGAGGCTTTGCCTTAAGTTTAGAAAGGGCGGACTTCTGGTTCGTGACCATTATATTGTTGATAGAAGGTACTCGCATCTTCAGCCGCAGCCACGAGCTCGAGTGGCAACACGAGACTACGCTGTCTGTGGCAACGATCAGAGATGATGCTAGACGGGTGAGTTTCACATTCTATAATGGCGGCACATCAATACTAAGACGATTATGCAGATGTTTTTTGTTCAAGAATATTACGGCCCGCAGCCGAAACATAGAAGAAAATTATCGATCCTCTGCAAAGCGTGTTTCGAGTGTCGACCATCATGGTTTTTTGAAGAGAACATGGTCTACTTCCAAGGTTCAATTGGTGCCTTATACCGGCTGGCTCTCCATATCCAAAAACGTTAGCAGGTCGCTCTTCTGGCTGCAATTGCTGTCGGCTTCAACGTGCGTCGTCTTGTCTCTGGATCGGCTAGCACGCCAAGACTATGGCACGGTTTCTGGCAGCGATAAGAAGAATCGGAGATCAGCTCTCAATATTTTCTATGGGTTGTCCCTCGCCGAAGCGCTTTTGTTTCTGCTCGAGAAGGCCTATTGGCAATGGAAGATCATCGCCGGGAAGCTGCTCGCTGAGGTAAACGAAGAATTTGGCTTCGACCATTCTGAACTCCACACGGTCCGCCGTTTTTTCTATGATGTGTATTCTCAGTGCGTCAATGGAAGCATTTTCGGGGGTCTCAAGATGGATTTTGTGACATACAGCATGGAGCTATTGCAGTCCAGCAGTGGCCATGGACAACTCACTGGAGCTCGAGTTCTGTCAGCGCTTGCGAACAATGATCGATTCGCTGAAGAGACCTTGAGGGCGATCGGAAGGATGAGCGATGTTGTGGAGAAGCTGATCGAGATGCTGAATTGGAAGAACCATCACGAGCAGGAGATTCGAAGAGCAGCGGCGGAGATTATCTGCAAATTGGTTAGAAAAGACAGGAATTGCATTCGGGTGGCCGCCATCGCTGGGTCCATGGAGTCCATTGCGTCTTTGCTGTATGATGGTAAAGAGATGGAAAACCGTTCGATTGGAAAAAAATTTCAAAAGCAGTTCTTGGATGAATACAATTACTCCGTTTTCATTATGTTGGGGCTGCGGACACTCAAAAACTTGGCCAGAGACCAAGACAATTGCGCTAAAATCGGAAGTAGCAAAGACCTGCTTACAAAAATTATAGGACTCACAGAGATAAATCCCAACGCGCCCGAATCCGAAATCAATACTGTCAAGCTCGCTCTGCACCTAGTAAGAATTATGGCAAGCAGTACAGGCCTTACAGGGAAGATTTTAAGGAAGGAAATCCGAGAGATAGTCTTCTCCATAAGCAATTTGAGAGACATTCTTCAATACAGAGAGATATCGACTCATAGTCTGCAAATCCTGGCTATCGACACGCTCAGGAGTCTTGCACTGGACGACGAGGGTCGAGAGACCATCGGCAGTACAGGCGGAGTTTTGCATAATCTTTTCTCTGTGTTTTTCATGGAGAGAAATGTTAATGGCCACCACGAGGATGAGACGACCATGAAGCTCATCAGCAAGGCAGGAGAAGCCCTGAATCTTCTTGCTCTCGAAAGCAAACACAACTGCCGAAGAATGTTAGGCATTAAGTTGCGGGATCCAAGCAAATCTGAGTCGAATTTGATAGTAAAGCTGATCTCTGTGCTGGAAGACCCGGTTCAGGGTATGCTTGCAGCGAGAATTCTTAGGAATCTGTGTGCACACACAGAAACAGATTACGCTGAATTAAGAGAAGTCACAGCAGCTGCAGCAAAGGTAGAGTGTTGTATTCAATTTATAACACAGTTTGATCTAGAAACAATTACAATTTCATCCGATCGATTAATTTCTTGTGATATTTTTCAGGTTGTCAAGCTGTTTCTGATGGAGAAACAACGCGAGCATCAGGAAGCAGCCTTAGGACTGGCTGCTCAGATCTTCAAATTTATGACCAGATCGGATTTCGATCGTGTGTTAGAAGAGTCGAGCCCCGCTGTAACAAAGAGATCGTTGATTTCGGAACTGCTGGAGATTTTCCGGAGGCACCCCCGGCCATCAAAGGAGGTTCCGAGTATCAGGAGGTTCGGCATTGAGCTTCTGATCGCTGTTATGAGCATAGACAGAGTTGCAATATTAAACAGTTTGAACATGGAAATGAGAACAGAATTGAAGGAGGCTCTGGAGGGAGTGTTGGAGACGACTTCGGAGATGGAGAGTTACAGTACATTCTCCGGCAGTGTGGGTTTGAGCAGGCACCGTATCCCCATTCATTCTCTCGTCGATTCTGCATTGGAATTGCTTCGTGATTGATCCACGCCAATAAATCCAACAATAAAAGGTGTAACTAGTAATGACATGAAAGTAAACGATGAAAACGGATGCATGTGTCAGAGGGTATGATATTGTGCTTTGGCTTAATGGAGTTTGCTCTTAATATATATATATATATATATATATATATATATATATATATAATTNAGCTAGTTGTGAGGTTTGATGGTTGGTTTTGATTTTTGTTGAGAAAATGTCAATAGATCATGCTACATCTTAGAAAATTCCTGTCTCATAGTTGGTTGAAGAGATTCTCCCAATTAAATATATATAATAATTAATTTTTATATTTATAAAATATTTTTTATATAAAGTTTTGAATTAAACTCTCTCTATTAAAATTTAATAATAATTTCTATCTACAATTAAAGTGCAACCTTATAAACTTAATAATTATATTTCTGAATAATAATTTCTATCTATAATTAAAGTGGAATCTTATAAACTTAAAAATTATATTTCTGATAATATTTATTTGTTTTTAAAAGTATATGGATTTATGAATTTAGAATCTTAAATCTTAAGTGAAATGGATATGGTTAAGAAAATAGAGAATTTAGTTTATCACATTAGTGTATGATAAGCAATGTAATAAAATATTTTATATTTTGCCTAGTTGCTTATATTGCCAAAATGTGACTTGTATATTATGCGAAGTAATAAAATTATTTTAAGTGTTTTGTTACTTCTAAATATATAGTCTATGGTCTATGCAAATATAAATATATAAAGAATATGTTTTAGGTAGGTGGAGTATTTTTAATAATAAAGATGAATAGGAAGAAGTTAAATTTTTAATTATAGAGATGAATTTGAAGATGTTAAATTTTTAAATATATTTAAATGGAAAGAAATAAAAATTGATTTTTTTATTTAAATTTATTAAAAAATAAATTATTTTATTATTTACAATTTTATATGAAAAAGTTATTGTTAAGTTTAAGAATAATGAAGGGTGGATAAGACTTACAATTTGTAATATTGGAGTTAAATAAGGTTGTCCCCTCTTCCTTACCATTTTTGTCATTTACAATCTTATATTGGAGTTAAATAAGGTTGTCCCCTCTTCTCTATCATTTTTGGCAAATAAGGTTGTCCCCTCTTCTCTACCATTTTATCATTTTTGGCAAATAAGGTTGTCCCCTCTTCTCTACCATTTTTGGCATTTACAATCTTAGTTCGGATTGTTTTTATGGCAATCTAAGAAAGACACCTATGCAAATTTTATTTATGATAATAGAAATCTAGAGAAAGTGACTTCTTACAAGGATCTCAAATTGATATTCATCACAAGCTCAATTGGAACTATAGCATTGACAAAATGATTAATGGAGGGTCTCGTCATGTGGGATAAAAAGAAGCTCCTCTTTGAAACCCTTGTCATCCTTGTTAATCTTGTATGGTTGTAAAGTATGGGGGTGCAACATTTCTAGAGAAGCTTGGAGGAAGATTGAGCAAATCTAGAAGTAGTTTATAACTTATAACCTCAAAATTAAGAGCAATACGTCTTATCCTATTCTCCTCATATAAGTGGGTCTTTCCCCCATCAAGAGACTTCTTAAAATTGCTTTAAACCCAAGTAAAAACCCACTACGCCTCGAGCAATGTTGGTGTAAAGATAGCATGGCTTGGTTAAACCATTGGGACATTAATGAAAATGACATTTTGCAGAACATTGATAATGTCAAAAATATTATTGCTTCTAAGTTTAAAGAGAAATTATGGTGTGAGAAAAATTTAGCACTTAAGAGAAAATTCAGATACTATAAGGAGGCCAATAATTGTAACTTGGAAGATCAGAAGTATCTCTCGGTAGTAACTAGCTCACGGAAGAAAATTAATATAGCCAAGATTAAAACGAACTCTCATCAACTCCATAGCAAAACAGGGCGTTGGTTTATTCCTAAAACTCCATGGGCAGAAATGATTTTCTATCTGTGATTCTATGACTGTTGAGGATCAAAATCACTTTCTCTTAGAGTGCCTTGCTTACACCCGCATTAGATTTGAGTTTCATAGTATTTGTTACAATATAAATTTTTATAACCTCCTAACTTGCCAAAACTATAATGAGTTTGGAAAGCTTCTTGGCAAGCTTTTTGAACAGATGAACAAGATTTTAAAGTAAACCAAGTATTATCATTCTTAAAGTCCGATACACCAAAGTCGGTCTTAGTGGACATTAATCATCATCATCATCACTATATAATTTTTTTAATAACCCTCAAAAACTATAATATATATTATTAAAAAAAATAGACTTTAATATTTATATTACAAAAAAAAATTAATAACCCGACGTTGTTTTTTAATCAATGGTGCAGTGAATTGCAGTGGTTACATACCCTTTGGTCAACTCATAGAGGCATTGAACAGATCTTCAAGAAATTGGGTTTAAATTGGGTTTATAGTTGGATTTCATCGTTACAGTTACTCCCTACCTTTGGATCGGGATTTGCAGCTCTCAAGTTCATATTTCATCGTTTACCCTTTTATTTTGTTCTCATTTATCCTTCATTAAACTTGTTTGCTCTGTATAACAGGTCTTTGTTGCAACGAAAGGCTTGGGGTTCTAGTGTAAGTCCTTGTTTAACCTTTATGTCATGCCCGTAATGGTATGAGTAGATGGAGGATGGAGAATTTAGATGGGGCTGCTGGTATTTAAATATGGTAAATATTGTGGGTTTTGGGTTTGCTTCACCACTCTGGTTGTTTGGTTGTTTGAAAATGAAGAGCTGGGTTTTTAAGTTGTTTACCCTTCCCAACTGTAAAATAATTAGAATGGTAGCGTTGCCATCCTTACTTTGTTAGGGTTTACTTCCTTCAGTTTCAAAGAACATTATGGTGGTTATGTAAATTCCTTGGTGATTTTTCTCCGTTTAATACTTAATGGTTTATTATAGATATATGAATGTATGGGCATCCCTCCTTGTATGCTCGGTGGCAGCAATAGTTTTGGTTGTTCCGTTTAATAGATTAAATCTACTTCGTTGTTGTCGATTATTGTATATAAACATACGTGTTTCCCTAATCTCTTCGTGAATGAAGATGTTAACAAATATTTTCTAGGGTTCTGTTTTAATTTGGGATGTTATGCTCTTAACTGTGACTAGGTACTTAAAAATGGTGTTTTCAGTTTATGCATTCGAATACTATCTGATCTCTTTTGGGAATGTAACCACCATTCATAAAGATAACTAATGTAAGCATGTCTTAACAGGTCCCAGTCATGTAGCATTTCTTTCGTTGCTTCCATTATAGTTTAGTTCTTCTATTCTGCATCGCGATTCCATTGAGGATTGTATGGGGTGCTCAACTCCCTCCTAATCCTAGATTCTCTACAAAATTCCTTGAATTCTTTCGAGGTGAAATCTCCACCATTAACTGACCTCAGAGTCTTAATCTTCCTTTCAATGTGGTTCTCGACCAAGGCTTTGAATTCCTTGAACTTATTGAACACTTCATTTTTTCCTTTCAAGAAATATATCCAAGTCTTAAATGAGAAATCGTCTATAAAGAAAACATAATACACATACATGCTTAATGATCTTGAAGACATGGGCCCGCATACATATTAGTGTACTATCTCCAGTATTCCTTTAGCTTCACTTTCATTGTTGGGAAATGTCTTATTTGCATTCTTTCCTTGCACACATCCTTTGCAAACGCGTTCATGCTTTGCCTATATTTATGGAAGTCATGATATGGCTTTGCTTGCAATCGGTAGTGCTCTATACTGCACATGCGCAAGCCTTTGGTGCCATAGTTCACTTGGTTCTATCAAGTCATGAACCAATTCTTATTCAGGTTGACCCTTCATTTTGTACAAGCCTCCATCTTTCTCTCCAATCAATATTGCATCATTGATTGTCTTTCCTTTAGGCCACATTATAACTTGTCCATACACAAATGTAATTATCATTCCCTTTGCATCTAGTGCAGAGATGGAGAGAAGATTCTTCTTCAATCCTAGAACATGTAGCATGTCTTTCATCTTCAATGATTTTCCTTAGTCTAGTTTGTATGAAGCTTCTCCACTTCCATTTATGGGGTATTGATCATAATCATCCCCAAGTTTCACCTTTGTGAGGTAACTCATGTTTAGACATATTAGCGAATGCTTCTTTGTATCCCGTCATATGTTTATATGCCCCACTATCCACAAGCCAATCATTGCTTCCATGTGAGATAGTTCCCCTGAGTGATGAGATTAGCACATACTCTTCATCTGAATCATCCTTCTCTCTTCTAAATCTTTTGTTTGTCGGTTCATTGTCTTCGGCAGGATGAGCATGATGTCTCTTCTTCTTCTCATTGAAGGAGTCTTTGTTCTTGGGAATTTCTCTTGCAAAGTGTCCCTTTTCATCACAAGTGTAACATCGAATGTTGGAAGGATATCTTCTGAACTTCTTTTGTTTCTTGTCCTACTTTTTGTTGCAATGGCGGTTCTCCTTCTTTCTATAGTTTCTTCTAGTGTGAACTATGAGGGTTTGATCTTTAGTTGCTCCCATCTTCTCTTCTCATATGATGAGTCGAGCTTCTTGTTATGTGCATTTTTCTTGGAGTCTGCTGAAAGAGATCAAATTCCTTCTTGCACAAGTTCCTTGAATGAATGAGTCACATGATCTAATTGGGAGGCCATTCAAGCTATTTATAACAATCTCTCCTTCTTCTATATTATCTTCAATTGCTTCAAGTTGTTCCTTGATCTGAGCAACCCTTGTGAAGTAGGACTGTATAGTCTCTGAGTTATGTATCTTCACATTCTTCAATCGGTTCATCGATGTCATCTTCCAATTGATGTTCTTTCCTTCGAACATCTTCGTCAAAGCATCAGATACTTCCTTTGGTGTCTTAAAGGATGACACATGGGGGATGAAATGATCCTTAATATAATATGCAATGATTCTCTTGGCCTTAACCATGTTCTTCTTATGAGTAGCCTTAGCCTCATCTCCCTCTGGCTCTAGAAATTCTATATTGATGTACTGATCTGAATCATTTTCTTCGAGGATCAAGGAGATTATGTACTTCCATGCTCGGAAGTTATCAGCTCCCCCAAGGTTGTCCTCAAGATGAGTATGATGAGTCATTTTCAAATGAGAACCTCAAATGGAAATAGCAAAGATGTAGACCTTACCGATTTGAGGTGTTCGACCTGGTTCTGGAGTTGGCTAACCTAGGGTTTGTTAGAGAAATCATAATTTTCCAAACTTGGAATTTGGAAATTATGTTTGGACAGAAAGATACGACTCCTTGAGTCGAGCAGCTCAGCTAGGTCCTTTATTGAATACTAAGGTGGGAAGCCTCTGAAACTTGATGCCCTAGTTTCTTCTCGTAGTGTCCCGCAGTAAAAAATTAAAACTACTTCCACCAAAAGATGTGCCCTTCTATGGTGAGTTAGCCAAGCCCTCTTTTCTTGATGATCTGTGGAGAGAAGACCTTGAACTAGGAATCCCTAGTTTGCGCACTACACATCGCCTTCTTTCAAAGAGGCTCTGATACCATGTTAGTTTTCTAATCTAATTAACTTGATTAGGATATTTATCTAAAAAAATAACAAGCACAACAAGATACACAAGGTAGAATAGATACACAAGACACAAATATTTTCACCTGGGAAACCATAAAGGAGAAAACCCCGCAAACTTCCTCATAATAGTTCTGTCATTAAGGCAATATTACAAGACAGAGAAACCCAATAAGAAGAAGTCTTATGCAACTCTCTCTATCTCCTCATATCGAATTTGAGTGAGTGTGAGTGTGTATAAATGAGGGAGGATGCCTCCCTATTTATACCCTTCAAGTCACTGACCTACCAACATGATTGTACCGACCTCTAACCCTAATAGGGATGACTTCTCCTAGAGAGAATCCGAAAGTACATTACATAATATTATACTGGGGACTATTTCCCCGACTTACAACAGAGGTTGTACCTCAAGGACCATGTACAATACTGGCATCCCAAAAGGAGGGAAACACATCTCCAATGGGGGTACAACAACATATAATGATAAGGTTATATTATATTCTCACATTTAAATGTAATATTGAGAATTTTATAAGTTTATATGACTTATTTTGTTGCTTTGTGGATTTTAGAAAAGCTTTTGATATAGTGCCTAGAAATAACCTGTGGAATAGGCTAGATGAGCTTAAGGTTTCTTTTGAGTTGAGAGTTGTCACGATAAGGTTATACAAAAAGGTCATTGGCAGGTTTAAGAATAATGAGGGGTGGACAATGAATACAAATTGTAATATTGGAGATAAACAAGGTTACCCCCTCTCCCCTAGCATTTTTTGGAATTTACATTGATAAGCTATAAAGGTGTTTAGAAGAAGCAGGTTGCACCGGTACAATCTTAGCTAGGATAGTTATCATCCTCCTACTTTATGCTGATGATATTGTTCTTATGGCAATACGTCCTTCTGATTTCGATAAGCAATTAATAATTCTTAAATATTTTTGCTCTAACATGGGTATGATTGTTAACACAGACAAGACAAAAATCATGATTATAAAATCTAAGAAAGACACCTATGCAATTTTTTTTTAAGATAATAGAAATTTAGATGAAGTGACTTCTTACAAGTATCTCAGAATTGATATTCACCACAAGCTCAATTAAAACTATAGGGTTGAGAAAACGATTAATAGAAAGTAGAAAGCTTATTTTAGTCTTGAAAATAACTGTAAATTAACCAATCTAGTTATATGAGATAATATATATATATATAATAATAAATATAAATAAAATAACTTTAAATTCATAAATAAATCATTAGCTATTTATTTAAAAACACAAAAATATATTATATATAATATAAAACAACAACCTAAATTAATGTTAAAATGTTAGTAGGTGCAAAATGGTACAACCTAAAATGTTAGTAGGTGCAAAATGGTTCAAATATGTCACTTATCATAATAAGTGATATATGTCACGGACATAACAACCATATAGAAAAATATAACATCCTCCAATCCTCTTATGCATATTCAAATCTTAAATGTAAATAAATATGACACTTGCAACATCAATTATATAACCATTAGTTAAATCTCTTAATCATTTGCATATGGATCTATACATTGTTTGGATAGAAAAAAAATGGAAATAAGTTAGAATGGAAAATAAATATATTTTCGTAACTAAAAATAATCCCAAAAAATTACAGTCACCTCATTTAGAATTATATGACCATGAATTAGCATATAGCTAATTCAATATAGTACTATTTACTTGTGAATATTAAAACACACATAAACTTGACATTTAAATGAATCTTAAGTGTGTTGGAGTTAGTAATAGTGTGATGTCTTAATCAACAAGAGCCACGAAGTGGCAATGTCCCCGAATTGAGCTAATTGTATGAGGATATAAGAAATTGCTAAAATATATATGTAAATGACTTAATACAAACCTAAGTAAATAGACGCAACACCAAAGAAAAATGCAAATGCAGTAAAAACAAAAACATCAAAGAAAAATGCAAATGCAATAAAAAAAGCACATGTTTAAGTTTGGATGTCCACACTGAGTTTAGATGCCACCATTTTTTTTGACAAATTAAGTAAAACCTTGGTCAGTGTCTTACCTCTTCTGTAGTAGGCTGAGCTCAAACAAAGCAAAGCAAATAAGTTCGATGGTCCCTCAATAGAGATTCAAACAAACACCGAGCTTAAGAAAACAAGGTCGATGGTCTTTCGATGGAGATTCAAACACCCCAGATTGACAAGGACAATTGAATAGCAGGAAAAACAAACCACCCTCCCAATTGTGAACACAATCATAGCCATAAGCAAAGAACAATACACTGAAGTTTCTAGACACAATAGATGCATCAAACAGAATGCCCTGCCTAAATACAGACCATGCCCAGAGTAAATTGGACACTAGTTAAAGTCTTGTTGATTGCAATAAATGCAATAGAACTTCGAACAACTTAGAAATAAAAGTTTTAGAATGGGAAAGAAACATATCATAATAATATTGTTTTTCCAAATTTTAAGGTTATATGAAAAATTTGTAAATGACAATGAGAAATCCATTAATCATACCATATTCTTGCAATACTTTCATGACTAATCATTATATCCAATATGTATATAATTTAATCAAAACTAATTTTCATACAAATATAATTTTTCCTAGTGAGGAAAACAAGAAATTAAAATTTATATTTGTTTTCACGTTCATAAATTTCCCATAACCCTATTTAAAATATTGGATAACATTTTATATTATATAAAACAATCAGGCCAAACTACATAACATGGAAAAACTTGGGAAAAAAACACTAATGTGAGTGCACTCACTCACCAATTAAGGGAGAGAAAACCCCGAAAAATAAAGTCCATTATCGAGGTAACATATTAATATGAAAACAAACTTTAAGGAGTGATTATTATGAAAAGAAATGAATTGAGTAGTTAGTTTCCCATAGCTAGTGAGATCGTTTGATCGATATTCTAGACAGGAAATGAATCGATCGATGCATTTTTTCGAGTCTACGTAACTTTCTTTTTAGGTTCAGGAGAGAGCATTTAGTGGTGGAGTCTATAGTAACTAATGTAAATAAGAATCTTTAATAGTTGGAGATCTTCTATCCGTTGTTGATGTTAAAGCTGCAGGGCATGCAAATGCCAGATAACATGTCAGTTCCCTCGATTGCACTGCACTACATCTACTCCATTAAAACTTCCCTCGATATTAGAGTTACGGATTTAGGTAAGTTACAAATCCATTCATTTGCTACATAAGGATAATTATATATTAGAACCTATATAAAATCTCTATCAATATTTTCTAAGTGGTTCGATACTTCTTCTAAATATGAGAAACATGAAGTGTGGATTCAAATGGCTACTAAAGTCACTAAAACATTTCAAATATATTTGTAAAAAATCAAAATTATAAATTGATCCAAAATAACTCAAAAAAACTATATATATTAAATGAAGAGACCAAACATGAGGCCAAAGTTGATGGCCTCATTGAAGATTTAGTCATTTTCAATAGGTATATATATTAAAAACACAACTTTAACATAAATATTAAATATTGACAAATTTATTACTAAAATATTAGTAAAATGAAGAATATGTTATAATTTTAAAAAATAGTTGAAACACCAAATATTGATAACAAGTTTTTTCATTAAAGTTTTTCTGAGTATAAATATATAAAAGTATGTTATTAATAAGAAAAAACATTAATAATTATAAAAAAATGTTATTAACAAGAAAATGCACACTTGTAAAAAAAATAGTTATCTTCTTTATACTTCAAATTTTAAATAAAGCAAACATATTGTTCATAGAACCATATAAAGAAAATAGTAAATAAATTTTAGAATAGCTAAATGGTAATATTTTTAACTAACTTATAAAGGTCTTAAAAAAACCTATTAACCATTTTTTTTCATAAAGAAAACCAACTTTATGAAAAACAACTTTTTTTTTCATAAAGAAAACTAGCTTTATAAATATTTACTAATTTTATATATAACCTTAGAAAAGACAGTACTACTATCTTAGACTGCTATCTTATGATAAAAGTGTACTTATATTTTGTACTCACCTATGTTTTTCCACGAAAAAAATAACATTTCCTTGATATTACCTATGTTATAAAAACAGTTGAATTTTAAAAAACTAAAATCCACAGGTCACCCAAAATTTCAAAAATTTTTGCTTGAGAAAGTGTGAGCTATTGTTATTTTTCAACCAATTAGGAAAGGTCGTTGGATGGACAGTCACGCCGAATGGTTTTTCAGTGTACATTCCAATAACTTCAAATAAAATATGATGCCCAACAATGGAGTGTATATATTAAACACATTCCCCAGGGGTGCCGAGCAAAAGAAAATGAACTGGACTTGATCCAGTTAAACGCATTGCATTCAAAGTTTTCTCGGTTTTCAGTGACCCATAATTTATTTAAAGAACTGACAATATTCCAGTAGATTAGATTAGACTAGAGATTGATGAAAATGGAGTAGGTATGGAGGAGATACATTTCAAGTCCACATAGACGTTGTTGAAAATGGGGATTTGAAGGGAGAAGTGGATATGGACATTGACATGGCGTACTACCACAGAAAATTGTTGGTCACCTGCATGACCAGGGACATTTGTACCCACAAAAAGTACTCAATATAAAAGCAATGCAAGTCTACACGACTTAATCACTACTATTGCTTCCTCTTGGTCGTCTTCAGCAGAGCTAAAAACTGATTTTCTCTGTGGAGAAAAGATCTAGAGAGGATTATAAAATAGTTGATGCATCAGTAGTAGAAATTGCAGGAAATTTGAATGGCGAGAATCGAGATGGCGAACAGAAACCAGTGCCATACAGAAAGAGAAGCATGATGAGTTATCAGATGTCAGATCATTCCCTGAGAACACGAATCATATATATCATGAGGCTAATAACATAGATGTGCTAGTATTGTATGTAAAATTGTCTCCATTCTTTTCATTTTATTTAAGTATGCCTTTTTATAACATAGAGGCATGGATTTCTTAAAATCTTGGTTATAGAATCTGGCCCGGGTCAAATTTGGGAAAAATTTGGATCCAAATGGAAGAATATTCTCAATTTGGGATTATTCTACCATGCAACCACCAATTTTAATTCGGATGGTAATTATCTGAAACATCTATACTTATATGAATTTATAAAACAGCCGATTCCAAGAAACAAATAGAGGAAAACACAATAAAACAAGAAAAGTCTTTCATTTGAAACCAAAAAATCCAAGCCTGAAATGAGCTTGACAGTCATTTTGTTGTAAATAACTTGCACAAGCTGAGTCCAATATCATTAACCGAATCACTATTAATTCAATACAAATGTCAACTACTAAAAGAATGATTTCCAATAGTGAAATATTTGAAATATTTATGATCCATCAAGCTATATGAGATTGTAGTTGTTGTTTCGTGACACACTTTCAGAATATTTAAAGGCATCGTGACTTGAAAATTGCTTGGAATCCCTTTTCATAGTATGAAAGCTATCCAAAATTTCTGGAGTCAATGTGGTTCTAGATATTAAACAAGGGATCAACCATTGTCTTTAGGGACCCCAACCTGGGAGAACTGCTAATGTTGGATTGGGGTTTCAGTAAACATGCTGAAACTTCTAAAATAGTACTTCAAATTTGTGAAGTTGGATGGTTTGTATTCAGGGTGAAAAGTGATGGCCATGTTTCAAATCACTAAATTATTCCAGATATTAAACAAGGGATCAAATGATGTATATTTGATTTTTATTTCACTGTATATTTCTCAACATCATAAACATGTTTTGTTGCATTATAGGTTTTGAATTTTTCCACTTCAAAACTCTAAGAGTACTTTATTCTCAGCAACAGTCCCAAAATGGTCCTTTGAAAACACTCTATACAGTGACTTTTAATAGAACCCCTATGGTCAACATACTAATGCAAACAATATAAAAATTGTATACAATCTAATATTCATAAAAAAAAATATTTCTAGAATCTTATTCTCATTTGAACTTTCATAAATTTAAACTGGAAAAAAATCTAAACTATTAACTATAACTCTAACCTATTTGGACAAACTCATATTTATTAATTTGAACTCTTAACTATTTTAACAAACTCTTAATTATTCAATGACATTATTTTAATATGGAAAAAAATTAAACTATAAAAAATAAGATTGACAAAAAATACAACAAGTCTCCATGTAAGGCATTATAATGCTAAGTATAAGAAAATTTACATTTCACATCTCATAAAATTATATACATGAAAACAATATGAAAAATTAATTGATATTATAATACTAAATATAAAAAAATTTACATTTCACATTAAAATTATATACTTTGGTTGAATTTTTGTTTGGAAATTTCACAGTGCTTAATAAAAATATGAAAAATGAACAAAGTTGAAATAATTATTAAATTTTTTTATTACATTAAGAAATATAATTAAACTATATTTATAATTATTAAAAAACCCTATAATAAATTTAAAACTAAATACCTTTATGATTATTAAATTTATATATATAACCATGAAAATGCATTGAAAAACAATTTACCAAAAGTAAATAAGATAGCCATTTATGATCCAATAAAAAAATTAAGAAAAGAATCTAAACTATTAACTAGAACTCTAACCTATTTCAATAAACACACAATTATTAATTTGAACTCTAAACTATTTGAATAAACTCTTAATTATTAACTAAGACTATTTTAATATAAAAAAATAATCTAAAATATCTAAAATAACATTAACAAAAAATACAAACACATAATTATTAATTTGAACTCTAAACTATTTGAACAAACTCTTAATTATCAATTAAGACTATTTTAATACGAAAAAATAATCAAAAATATCAAAAATAATATTGACAAAAAATACAAACAAGTCTCCACGTAAGACATCATAATACTAAGTATAAGAAAATTTAAATTTCACATCTCATAAAATTATATACATGAAAACAATATAGAAAATTAGGAAATTACTTAGTGAGAAAAAATTGCCAAAACAACTAAAATTGCTCAGACAAAGCAAAAATTACTGAAATCCTGCTTCTGAAATAGCAATTTTCACTATCCAAATGACAACAATTTGGGTGGTTCCACAATCAGTAATTTATTCTTATTAGCAATCTTTACCAATCTTGCATATGTACCAATCTTTACCAATCTTGCAATTTCTTATTTTACTGAAATTACATAAGAATCGCGTTTCAGAATAGGGGATTTCTTATCGTTTCAGAATCGCAGATTTCTTATTACGGAAATTTTACATATTTACCAATCTTGCATGGAAATCTATTCATGCATTAAAAATGTGTTTGAAATGGAATTTACATTCTAATGCATCTTATCCATTTTCTCTTTTGGTGCTATCTGAAAGCAAAATCTTTTGGAAAGGGCTACACAATTTAACATCAGTTTCATGTATTTTATTGGTTTATCACTAGTGGCGTGCCTATTCGCAATTCATGCATATGTATTTTTGTTGGTAGATTTATCACATTAAAAAGCTATGTTGATAGATTGTAAGCTTATTTGGAGACTATGTATAATAAAGGGAATTTACAAGTGCTAACCTAATTTGCATATGATGGATTATGGAATATTCTGATGAGATTTATGAAGCAAGGAAATCTAAGTCTATTTTTTATTTTGTATTAAGGGTGTTTTATATAATGGGAAATTGTATTATTCCTGATAAGAAATTCAAAGTATAGAGACATAAACGCTTTGCTGGAGGACACAGTTGGTTTGTTTGTTTTCATTTTCTAATCAGGATCATCATCTCAAAACAGATATCCATATCCAATTTGCTCAAGCACACATGAAAACCGTTTTCCTTCAAATCATGTAGATTGTTTGAGATGGGCATTCTCATTGTCATGTTTTTTAAGTATTTGAAAGGAAGCTATTTATATTGTAGGTTTATGGTTAAAGAACATGTAAAAAATACAAGAATTGGTCATTCCATCACTCTTTTGACTTCTCCCACAATAGGAACGAACATTCGTATAATGATGCATATCTTAACAGGAACGAAAATGCTACTGAGCATGCAGTTCATCATGTTAATGGGAACCACAACCTGATTACAACGACGTTTGTTTCTAATGGAGTGCTCCCGCGCAGCTGCTTTTGATATGAAGAAGAAATCGAAACAATCTTCAATTGTGTTTCGCTCTAAATAGGTAAATTTTGTAAACATGCTAAATTGAATTTTAATAATTTACTGTTTATTTTTGCACGCCAAAGATTTCCAAGCTTGAATGTGAATATATATATATATATATATA
>LPNX010710657.1:9289-24301 GCA_001517045.1 Pseudotsuga menziesii
ATAACCACCCCCTCCAACCCTCTCTCTCTCTCTTACTCCCCTTTCCCCTACCCCTCTCTCTCTATGTCTCTCCTACTAACCCTACCCATCTCTTTATGTCTCTCATAATCCCCCTTCCCTTACCACTTAGCCTCCTCGTCTCTCTCTATGCCCCCACCCTATAAAATATCTTCTCTCTAACTACCCTAATCCTCCTTTAACCCCTATTCCCTAAACCCTAATAACTATCTATTTATCTTCCCCAACCCCTTCCTCCCCCTTACCCCTAAGGTAAATTTGATGTATATAACATCACATGTTCATTTTAGCTCTACAAAATGTGTGCGTGTTTAACTCTACAAAATGTGCATGTGTTTTGGTTTCATGGCACCTAGATAGGAAAGAAAGGGAAATTTGAATTTAAATGAAACACACTTGTGTTCCTTACCACCTAAATATAGGCTTGTCACGTGTTCGGTGTCATCCTTCTTCCTATGTGTATGCTTCAGAGTTAGAATTGGGTTAACCAAACTTGTGCAATGGAATATGGTAAGCCATAACTAATTGGGAATTTCATCAATTTTCTCAATTTTCCTGTGTTTTACCACTCGTTACAGTATGCTATACGCAATCATTTTTTATGCAATTTTAGACCCAGATAACATTTTTCTACAGATTCCAAATATGTAATTTTAAAAATAAAAAAAAAATTTCTTGCGGCGTTACTCCTTAACTCAAAAAAAAAATTGTTAGCGTTTCTTCCGTAACTTTTTCATTTCTCAAGCATTTAAAAAAAAAAGTTTGTTGCACTACTAGACACGGATCTCTACATGCTATAAAAAAGCCATTTCATGATCATTGCATTAAGACCTCCAAAATCTGCAGCCACACTTGGCATGTTGTTTTCGAGATTCGATTCACTTAGATAATTAAAAAGAATTATAAATTATTAAATTTATTTTGGAAAATAAGTGTTGCACTAGCACTATAGGTTCTCTATATTTCTACCAATATTTGTAGGTTGATTCCATCATTTAGGAACTCAAAAGATATACCCACAAATACATATACCTTATCATTTCCCCCAAAAGAGTACATGCTAGGAAAGATCAAACTTGAGATAGTTATGAACATTTTCAATAGATAAAATTTATACGTTTGGAAACATGATTCAACTTCCTACATTTTCAAATGTTTTACACAAACCAAGATTCATCATATATGTATCTCAAAATATCCATGTAAGTTGAGGGATGCCTTTTTTTTTCTATTACATCTAACACGTCAAAAAGGACCTTCATTAGCTTGCACTTGCCCCTGCTTCACTCATCAACCATATCCAAAATAAACCTTTTACTATGTAGAAAATATATTGTTGGCTAAACTTACCACTACATGATGGAAATTGGCTCTGTAGCTACAGAGAAGATTCTATTGATGAATTCTCTGAGCATATTATCACCACTTGGAAGAACTTATTCTCCCATAGAAGGATCAATCACCTCATTCCTCATATTTGGATCCCTATATTGAGACAAAATTTTCTTCGAGTCTTTCTAGTTTGCTACATAAGTCAAGACTCTTCTCCTAAACTTTGCTTTGAATTCACTCTATGGACAATATTTATAATTGTTTATCATAGCCTCTGAGTATATTAGGTGCATGTTCTTATCACCAATATTGAGCTCAAATTGGTGTATAAACATAACCTAGTGGGAACTTTCTCAGGCATGCAAAGCATAATGTGTGGATCCAAATTCCTCTGAATTAGCCTAAGGACATGGAAAGCGCTCGAATTTATATCCATTGGAAATCATAGATTCTATTATTTATTCCAAATTGTCGACATTTTATTTTTGTAAGTAAGAATTATATTATCTAAATATAAACAAGAGAGTTACAATTTCTAGATGTCTACATTTTACCCGATCCCTTTAGATTAACACACCTGACATCCATATCTACTACATTAAATCATCAAAATTACCCCTCCCTTGTAGGGGAAAACATGGAATTTATACAATATGAACCATGCATGTTCATAATAACAAAAAAAAAACTACTACTCTTGTTGATCTCCCATACACTACTATAACATCTATAAAGAAAAGAACAGACCCATACATCGATTCACAATCTAAACACCATATTATGGAACGTGTTTTCTCCCAACAAGCCACCTCTATCAACCAACAATGAATCAAATGGAGCACCAGCAACACCTAGCCAAAGTAGGAATGGAATTCCTAATTCTTTAGAAATAACATCTATTTTCATATGCGTAAGTCTGGTATTAGCGTACAGTTCCTTCCAAAACTGGATAGGAACATCATTCCCTTTTCTGTTTTCCTCTCTCCACAAACACTTGTCTAAGGAGACCTTTCATCATCCAATACAAGGAAACCATCCTCTCAAATAGATATTGTCAAGCTCTAGAAGTTCCTGAGCCCTGAATTCACATTTTGAGCACAAATAACTCTTCATTTGGTTTGGTCTCTTTCAATTCATGCTAGATATATTGCTCCACTTCCTCAATTTTTGCTTGAACTATCTGTGGGATGGAGGCCTTGTGCATCCAGGTCGCTTGAGTAGAAAAAAACTACTCTATTGGCTCTCTACTTCTTTGTCTTCCCAGATCATGCATCCTCCACCATCATTTCCATCCTTTCAAGTCTTAAGCAAGCCAAATAACCAAAGAGAAGAAATTCCATATTTAACATAAGTGCACCACCTTTCACAACTAACCCCCAAGACCCTCGATAAAAGAATTCATATGATCTAATGACAGCAGGGTATAGAAGGAGTAATACCTTCTTAATTATGATCCAACCCTTCTCCCTCTAGTCCATACCTATTGTCGAATTTAACATGCTCACCACCATCAATCTCTACAGATCCCACCTTCAAGCAGTCTAGATCGTTATCTTGTCAATTAAAACCTTCCTTCATCTTGTACTCCCATCCCTCAGACATGCTCTCCTTATAATTATCCCACGAAATAAAAATATGATTCCACCTTGCTTCATAGTAACCATGCTACTCGGCATGTGTCAGTGATAACTCGCCACATGATACTCCATCCTCTTCATTTCAACCACCCTCCACACCTGCATCTAGAGACTATTCCAAATTGTCAACATTGTTGTTGCCATAGATGAAGAATTGTTCCACTCCCAAGTGTGAGTGATAAACAATCAACTCCTTGAGGAATTTTTCTCCATTGAAGACCATTGTGTAGGCGCATAGATGCAACTTCCTTGATTACTTTTTCAAAAAGGGAAATATATGATCAGAATGGTAAAATTCTATAGAAGGAAGTTGGAAACAATTTTTCTTACTTACTAATCTGAGAGTGACTTTTTCACCAACAAGCATTGGTCAGTAGTGCTTATCCAACTACTTTTGCCTAAGAATATCCTGAACAGAGACTTCCACGACAACCTCCACAGTATTTTTTAATACACATCTAAGATTTTGGGGCTTAATGTTGATGTTAGGCCTATAATTGATTTCTTTGACGAATAAAGTAAAGGCATCAATATATTCATCACCCTAAACACAACTCTCGTAAACCAAAGAAATCTACTTAATTGGATAATGAGATAGTCTTCACAAAAAGGGGAAAAATGCTATAAGACGTTCTCATGGGAACTACTTAACACAACTGTGTCGTTGTTTCCTACTTTCAACCTGAAACCATTTACAACGGTTCTGGATAGAGAATAATGAAATGGAGAAAAAAATGGGAGAAATTCAATCGATAGACCAACATGCTCCAATGGTCATCTAACACATTTGACGACTAGGGAAACAAATCAAAATGCAACTAAAAATATAACATTTGGAGAGGGAAAATCCCTTATGGCGTAAAAATATGAAATTGAATTAATGAATAACTTAGCCATGCTTCATAAAATATGATTGTTGAATGTGATATGCATCACAATAATATCAACCTATACATATTCTCGTTAATTATTTTTTGTCAAATTTATTTATATTTAACACTCATAGGAGTTTATATTTCGAAATAGGGTTGAAAGTTCGAGAATAGATGGCGGGGATACTTCCAATCATGGTGTCCCATTTGAATCTCCACCCTCCAACAATCAAATTGTCCAATTTTTAATGGAGTCCTAGGGTTTTTAGGCGGTTGTTGAATTTAAATGTTGAATTGATTGGGAATAGTTTAACAGAGTCCTGGGGTTTCAGGTGGCTATTGAGTTTAAAGGCTAAGTTGACTGGAAATAGTAGTGGAAGCTCAATAGACTATTTTTTGGGCAGCTACAAACCACCATTGAATAGTTGAAAGGAAGCTTAATGGGGAATAATTATGGGAGCTCTAGTAGGAGCCATTAAGTGAAATGATCTCTGATCACAACATACCTTCAAGAAGTGAAATTTAATTTTTTATTAAATTGAATATGATGTATTAATATTATCTTGAAAAGTAATGATAAAATATATCAATGTTCTCATCATACGTAAATTTATTTTATGAAACTCATAGAAAGTTTATTTTATTATCAAATATATCAATCTTTTTTATAATATTTTAATTTATTTTATGAAAGTTGTAAAATAAATATTTTATTATTGTAGAATTTGAGATTAAAAAAATACATTAATATTTATAAAGTATTAATGTAAATATTATTAATATTTAACATATTTTATTTAATAAAATAGGCTATATATATGTGAAGTCAAAGTGATATTTATCATAGTAACACAATTCAAATAAAATACTTATAAATATGAAGAAAAAAAAATCAAAACTAACTTCATATACATTAGATAAACAAACTTTATATATATATTATTTTTAACTAAATATACACTAGTATATATAACATTTATATAAAGATAAACATATATAATATTTTTAATAAAATATTAAATATTAACCCTAAAAAAATCATTTAATTATTTTTAAATATATTATTTACAACTAAAATTACTACTTAAAAATTAAAAAAATATAATACATCTAAGATGAAAAAGAATTTATATTTTAATTATTAATAATTAATATTTATTTAAATAAAAATTATTTATTACTATATACATTCAAAATTATTTAATAAATATTTAAAATAAATTAAAAACTATAACATTTTTTTTATAATAATTTAATAATTAAAATCTGTTTTCATCTAATATTCCATTAATTGTTCTACAACCAATTATTCAGAATTATGTTACTATGATACTTATTAACATTTTTTTATGTGCTATATATATATGTGTGGATTGGAATGTGGATAAAGGAGCCCTTGTCCATGGAAGACAAAATGTCAACCTATGCATATTCTCATTAGTTGTGTTTATTTTTAATTAATTTATTTAGTGGGAAAGTTCGGAGAGGATAATTTGGCCCATCTTTATATGTGGCAATTTCCATAAAAATAAAAGATTCTATAATTTGTCAAAATGGTTTTCATAAAACTATGTTAAAGCTATATTTGTTTTTTGAAAACTCCGTTTTTTTTTTTAATTTTAATGTCTAATTGTAAATAAATGATATGCACAAACAAAAGTAAATAAATAATAAAGCTAAATAATGTTATTTCTACAAATTATTTGATCATATTTTGATTAGAAATGTTTTCTTAATGGTGGAACACACTTCATCCATCTTTAAAAAAAAATCAAAATGCAAAATGCAGGTAGATAAAAAGTTTAGTTTAAATAAATAAGATAATGAAGAGAAGTAGTTGAAGATAAAAACCTGAAAAAGAGGGTGTATACTAAAAATGAGAAAGAATGAGAAAATAAATAATTAAAAAATTACACTTTATTAATCTTTAGAAAATCAAAGCTGATGACGGTAATTTAGTGTATCCCGCGGTTTACATAGATAGTGATGGGTTTTGCTAAGGCCCAGTGGTAGTGTATCCCGTGGTGAAAGTAGTGTATCGGGTGAATAGAGGTAATTATGAGTGTTGCTTGCTGAGGCAGTATAGTCATATAGAGCTCATCATATAGAATCATCTATCATCAAGCGGTATCATCATTGTATATAGGCTAGAAATATATATAGGCAGTATCCTAATTGTTCATCAAGTGGTTCTTGCAATCAAGGTCTAGAGGCATTCTTGAGGTTTAAATAAATAAGTTGACAAAGGAAAGTAGTTGAAGATAAAAAAACCTAAAAAAAAAGAGTGTATATTCAAAAATGAGAAAGAACAAAAAAATTAATTAATTAATTTTTTTTTTTGATATACACCCTTTAGATTTTTATCTTCAATAGCTTCCTCATCATCATCTTATTTATTTAACCTATTTTTTTTTATCTTACAAGCAACTTTCAAACTTCAACATAATGAATGTCCAAAAGCCAAACTACCATATGAACACCTGCTCCCTTTGGATGAGACATGTCTATTATGAGAACCGTCCCACTAACTCAACCTCATCGTCATCACGATTGAGCTTCATAGAATATCGAGGCTACCCAATCAAGCTATGAGAACTGGGTACAATGGGGAAAGCCCAACGTGTGAAATTATGTCATGTCCCCTCAAATTGACCATTAAAAGTGTTGACCATGCTAAGTTCCTAGGGGCTCAAGTTGTTATTAATTATTCCTCCTACGATAAATTTTTGCTAATAATTGTTTTAAGGCATGTTTTTAATTTTATTTCGACAATTTTATTTATTATGCACAATAGTGATGTGGAATTAAGGCTGCCATGTCAGGAGGGCGCATTGGGGAAAGCTAGTCAACTTGCCTTGGTAATAATAAGAAAGTCCATGACAAAAGCAAAGCAGGAGAATAAAGGGAAGTTGCCTAAAAGCAGAAAAAGCAGACAGAGGTAAAAGAAGGAAAGTCTTTCAAAGGGGAGGCATAATTTCCTATTATGGAGCTTAAAAAAGCTGAAAGAGAAAAGCAAGAAATTTTTTGAAGGAAAGAAAGAGTTTCCTTATGACCCAGGAAAAGCAGGAAGCTGTCATAAATCAAGAGAGGTAGCTTTTGACTAAGGGAGGGCGCAGTTTCTAACTATGAAGGATGATTTGGACTTGGAAACAATTCCACATGGTCCTACTTGCCTGATTTCCCAAAGGGGGAGCTTTTGTGGCTGGGGTTAGGTCACCCATGGAGTTGACTTGCTCTCACAAGTCACCATTGGCCTCAACTTAATAAGCAGGTCATTCATAATTCTATAAAAGATGAATTCAAACCCATTGCTTTAGTTTGGTTGATGATTTGATCGTTGATGCTTATGAGAGCATTACTTCTGAGTGTTGTGCCTCAGACTACTGGGAGATGAGCCCCAACCTTCCATTCCCCTCTCCTTCCATCCCCTTTTCTTCCATTGTAGGTGTGGAGCACTAGCTTGCATGCATTTAAGGATTTACAAAGTTATTTGCAGCCTCCTTCAAGTTCAGGTCGAACTCCAGTGAATCCCTAGATTCACTTATGCTCACAGCCCCTTGCTGGTCATGATCAGGGCCTCCTGCCCCTTATTTTTGGAGCATCTTTGTAATGGTCAATCCATTATGTAATTTCTGTTCTTTAATATCATAATATTCTGCAAATTACAGTTATCAAGTCGAAATATCCCTACCCATAAAGAATCTTGTCTCAATTTTCCCTAAAAGGGCCTATTTTATCAATGTATGGGGGAAAGTGAACAAATATGAGTGCTATAAGGAATATATCGTGCTGGGGAACCGATTATAGTGATTTTACAAGTTTATAAAACTGATATTTACCTATTTTATAATTCTCATGTTTTAAATAAATCGATTTGACATGATTTAACTGCTTTCTTTAGACCCTAGCTAGATTACTAGCTTTTAGTGACTAGTTTTGTTAAATCTGATATAAAACAAGTTCTGTAAACTCAAACTGAGCCCTGTCAGTTCCTATGGGTCACTGACATACCTAGATCCAGAACCATTTTTCATTGAGTTCATACCACCTTTTGGGATCCTCCTCTGCGTAGGGTTTCCCTTGGCCAAAAGTGCCGAAAAAACTCAAATTCATTCAAAACTTCTCAGAACGCCCAAGAAATTATACAATATTTTTTTACCTGTTATTTATGTTATATTACTGATGTAACAACCCTCTGCAAGTTAACATAATGCCATGGTTGAAATAGGCTGAACTACTCTTCCTAGTTTCATGATTTGGTTGCCCAGAAGCGTGGAAGTAGGTTTCCGCATAGCGGATTATGAAACCTAAATGGAACCAGATATAAATGTGTTAGGGAAGAGGAAATTAAATTTTTGAACTGTATTTTATTGCTTCCCACTAATCACTTCCTTTTCCTGTAAAATTTCCTAGAAGAATTCCCCAACTTTCCCACTCCAAGAATGTTTTCTGTGGAGTAATTCAAATTCAAAATTTTTAATTTAAATTATAGAATTAAAAGAGTGTTTAGATATGCACACCAGAATTGGTACATCACAGTGGTATCATAGAACTTTCCTCCACTCCTATGGAAAGAAGGCTCTCTGTTGACTAACATTGCAGATCAGTAAGTCAAAATTGCAACCATGAGGTTGCTACTAGTGATTGAAGAAGAAGAGGTGATCTATATTAGTGATGGATTGCAAATTTCAAGAGACCATGATGTTTACTTTTGTGAAAATGAGGAGTATGAATACAGAATGGTTGAACCACCAATGGCTAATCCTAATAAGTATTTAGCAAAGATGATAGATGCCAGTGAAAACTTGCCCCACCACTACAAAGAGTATCTTGCATTGGGGGAAAATATTTGTAAATTTATTCCTTTCAAATGTTATTTTTATTTCATATTTGGATTTGATCCCAAGGATGTGGATGAGCATTCTTTCAATGGTAGCAAATCATCTGTAGAGGAACTAAGTTGTTCCAACTATGTGAGTAAGGAAGAAGAAAGAAAATCCAAAAGAGAAGATGCAACAAAGACATCTATTTCTCCAAGCATTATGAGATTGTTTGGGTGTTCTTTTAGTAGATGTTCCAAAATTGGTGACAGAAGTACTATTCCATAGAATGAAGTTTGACCAACTTTCTTGGAAAATCAGGAGCCACTAACAAACCACCCTTCAAAGGAGAAGGTCATGAACATTCCAGAGGAAGAAACATGTAGTGCTTCTAATGGAAGTATTGACGAGGAAAAAGAAGAAGGGTCTGTTGGTCCAAACCATCTATATGGGAAGGATGAAGAGGAGGATGAGGTCCCAAATCCATTCTCAATACTGGAAAAATGATATGATTCACTTAGTTATTCAAGTGATCAAGGAAAAGAAAATATCCATGAGGTGAAGTGCAAATCACCACAAGGTGGTTGCATAGGTGAAGGAGTTGAAGATGAAGGCACTTAAAGTTTTTGGGTGGGTGATCTCCAGATCACTGCTCAAGGTTTTGGCTCATGTATGGATGGTGAGACATGTTTTGGATCAGATCCAAAAGTGGTACACAAATCAGATTTACAGTCACCTCCTGAGCCATAGAATGAAGAAGAAAACAAGGCCACACCGCTCGGGTGTGAACAAAACATTTTGGTGGAGGAGCAGGACACCAAAGTATCTATACAGAAAGATGATAAGGTTAAAAACATGGACAATAAAATCTCTAATTTTTGCAGCACCCATGTACACCCGCAACAATCTGATCCCTGGGAGGATAAAAAGTCTTCACTTGAATCTGAGGACTGCAAGATGAAGGACAATTGTGAGGGAGATGAAATTATTCCTAGCTTTTCTGTTGGTGATCACAAAACCATGGAAAAGGAGGGTGATGTTGTCAATGGTGATGAGGGATATTTTATATCAGATCCAAAAGAAGAACATGTATCAGATATAAATACATCATCTGAAATTCCCAATGAAGTGGAATACAATCCCCCACTGGTCAGGTGTGAACTAGGAAAATTGAAGGAGAAAACTCTAATGCAGAGAGAGGAGCAAAGTTTATAATTTCAGACTCTCTTGCAGCATGATGAAGATGAAATTCCAAGGAATGATATGCTTTCTAATTTTTTACAGATCACATGTCATTCTAGCCTTCAGAGATACCCTCCACTTCAAACCATGGAAGTGATTTTGCAGAAAATTGAAAGGCTGACTTGCATGATGAGAATGAGTTTTGTGTTGTGGATCCATGCCATAAGAAAAGTAGTATTATATGTCATATTTTAGAGGAACAAACCTTGGTGCAGGATCTTCTTTGTGAGCCACATCATTTGAGTGGACCACTTAAGGAGGACAGATAAAATCCGAAGGTAGCCTTGAAAAACCTTGTTTAGATCAATGCCTTGGTGGCTAGATGTTGTTGGAAAGCTTCTAGAGGAGAAATGGAAGGAGAAGCCTTTCTGGAGGAGTGCATAGCACTAAAAGAAGGAATGGCCAAGATGAAGGAGAGCTATATGAACCTACTATCTAACAGAGAACATCCCCTCATAATGGCTGAAATGTATCATGGTGCAGTCAAGAAGGAAGTAGAAGAAGTAGAAAGGCTCACTAATAAGTTAGAGATCACTAATGACTTATTGAAGAACACACAGATATCCATTAAAGAGTCAAAGTTGTCGATATGTCAACTTCAAACTGATTTGAAGATGTCACACCTTTCATGTTTCATGGAAGAAATTTTTTTGGGTGTAATGGAGGGACCTCATGTGGAGGACAACCATGAGGGAGGAGCAGATTTGCAGGTGTTTGTAAAGAGCCCTAATGAAGATTATTTTGACCAAGCACCTATTGGTATGCAGAAGGGCATAAAGGAAATATTAGCTATGAGAAAAATGGTTGAGGACATTTCAAGTGAATCAACAAGCAAACATGATCATCTATTAAGGGATTGGGTAACTAAAATTATCACACAAATAGAGGATAAAAGATGTACTAGAATTGCTTGCACCGGTGAAGGGTTGTCTGACACATGCTTGGGAAGAGACACATTTTGAAAACTCCTTATGGGTGGTAGAATCTGATCCAGAGGAGGTGGCTGATCACATACCATATGGATGAGAAAAAAAATTCCTTGTTCATCCATTGATTGGGTGGATAGAGACACCTTGGGAATAAAGGATGTGGGAGGTAAAGAGTTTATTTTTTCCAATAAGTTCTTTGCTATGAATGGCATTGTCCTAACATGTGGGCAGCCACCATTAGAGGAAATTTGAGGTCTAAAATGGGCCTTCTAAGGAAAATAATAAAATAATAGTTAAAATAATAAAATAAAATTTAAAATAATAAAATAATAGTTATTAATTTTGGAGGAAGAATGAAAAAAACTACTTTTTGTGTTCATATTTTTGACATATCTCCCTATGTTTTTACTCAAATTCTGAGCGGAAGAGATCATTGGATGTGGAATTTAATTCCAACGAGTACCCACACTACATACTTTTTATGGACCCCGCTACCCCAAAAACAAGAAATACCTAATGGTATTTCTTGTTTTTGGGGTAGAGGGGTCCGTCAAAAGTATGTAGTGTGGGTACTCGTTGGATGCGGAATTAAATTCTGCATCCAACAATCTCTCCCGCTCAGAATTTGAGTAAAAACACAGGGAGATATGTTGAAAATATGAACAAAAAAAGTAGTTTTCTTTTATGACAAATATGTCAATTCAACCATTATGGTTGACTCATTTTATTGAAATTCTATTGGTTCTTGAATTCCAACTCACAAAATTTATTGTTGGCGTGTTTTCTTATAAGGCCCATTTTAGACCCCAAATTTCCTCTCATGAAAGACTTAATTTGCAGCCATTGGATACCTTCCATACACATGCACATGAGGTGCATTCAAATTTTTTTATGCTTGAGAAATTTTGGGATGCAGGTGATGAGTTCCAAGCACATGGCCATTTCCCGAGAAAGGATGGCTTTTCTCATGAAAGGATTCCTCTTTTAAGTGAAGATTCAAAAGAGATCCCTTGTGTTGGACCAACCCATGATGGGTTTGATGCATCCACACCTTTGGTGGACACATTTTGCAAAGATTTATTTTACTATAAATCAGTCCACACTTCTAGTTCAGCCGAAACACATAAGGATGAAAATTGGGTGAAGGGATTTTTTCTATTGATGCCACACAAGGAGCAGGAGGCTCCCACATATTCCTTTAATGAATTAATGGTTCAGCCATGTGGTATGAAAATTTCACCATTCCATTTTTGTGTGTACAAGAAACATCAAAGGCATCCATTTGATGTCTTTATCATGCATGGCTGTGCATGGAAGTTCCACTTGAGTCAGTTTGGTGGAACAAGTAGCATAATGTTGAGCTTTTGCACCAGAACAAATATAGCAGATGAGGAATTCCATGTCTGGTGGGAGAATTTTTAAAATGTGTAGTTTTCCATGGGGAGAGATGAGCTTCCAATATGGTGGTATGATTTTCATAACCTCATTTTCATCCTCTACAATGATAATTTTTTGTTGTTTTTACTGATGGGTGGAAGGAGGCAGATAAAACCATGGGATCCAAGAATTCTTAGAGATGAAAGAGTTCAAAAGGTGGCAGCAAAATTTGGGTCGTTACAGAGAAGGCAGTGGGATCCAAGAACTCTACTCATTTACCTTAACTGGGTTGGAAATCTTGCTAAAGGAAGTGGTAGTAGAAAAATGGCTATGATCAGAGTGGTGCAGCAAAAACATGGTGGAAAAAATTGCAACACTTCGTGGTGATTCTGCTTGAGGACAAACAGATTTGGGAGGGGAGGACTGTTATGTCCCCTCAAATTGACCATTAAAAGTGTTGACCATGCTAAGTTCCTAGGGGCTCAAGTTGTTATTAATTATTCCTCCTAGGATAAATTTTTGCTAATAATTGTTCTAAGGCATGTATTTAATTTTATTTATTATGCACAATAATGATGTGGAATTAAGGCTGTCATGTCAGAAAGGCACATTGCGGAAAGCTAGTCAACTTGCCTTCGTAAAAATAAGAAAGTCCATGACAAAAGCAAAGCAGGAGAATAAAGGGAAGTTGCCTAAAAGTAGACAGAGGTAAAAGCAGGAAAGTTTTTCAAAGGGGAGGGCGCAGTTTCCTCTTATGGAGCTCAGAAAAGCTGTAAGAGAAAAGTAGGAAAGTTTTTGAAGGAAAGAAAGAGTTTCCTTATGACCCAGGAAAAGCAGAAAGCTGTCATAAATCAAAAGAGGCATCTTTTGACTAAGGGAGGGTGCAGTTTCTAATTGTGAAGGATGATTTGGACTTGGAAGCAATTCCACATGGTCCTACTTTCCTAATTTCCCAAAGGGGGTGCTTTTGTAGCTAGGGTTAGGTCACCCATGGGGTTGTTGTTGATGAAATTGTCATTGATGCCAACATGGACTTGCAGTAGCCCCACAAGAGTTCATTGATGCCCTGCTGATGATGCTGAAGACCCTGGAGATGGTCTTAAAGCCTTGTGGATGACAAAGAAGCCCTTGATAGGTTCAAGAAACATCAATGACCCATTTTGTGGTCATCTGCCTTTTGATAGGGTCTTAGAACCCTTGGAGATGGTCCTAGGGTGACCCATTTTGTGGTCATCTGCCTTTTGATAGGGTCTTAGAACCCTTAGAGATGGTCCTAGGGCATGAGGAAGACCTGGTACCCACTTATATTGTGGTATGATGATGTGGTATTAATGATATGGAGGAAACACTTGCTTTTGATGGCTACAACTGACCCTAATTGAATATCTCGTGGTGACCTAAGCAGTTAATGGACAATCATGGAGCATATACTTATTTTATGCTGACTATTGAAATGGTAAGACAAAAAGGGCATCAAAAATAAAATAAGTTATTGCTATGTCGGCCCCATTATGTCAAGTCGTCCCAGAAGAAAAAATTATTATGTCAACCCCATTATGTGAAGTCGACCCAGAATAAAAAATCCAGTAGGTCGGCTCCAAAAGATTAAACAAATAATAATTCTATTTTATCAGGTCGGCTCCCTAAAATTATGGAGGAAATTTAGTATAAATAACCTCTTAATTCTTCATTTTTGGAGTGTGATTTTCATGGGAATGCTCTGAATTTTTGCTAGACTGAGGCAATTTCGGGACTGAGGCAGCAGGAGATGAAGAAAAACGCAGCAGCAGCAGTGGACTGTGTTTTTCGGGCAGCAGCAGAAGTGGACTGTGGTTTTCTTTATTTTTTAATTTTTTTAATGGTAAGCAGCTAGGGTTATCAACAGTCCATGGTGGTAGCAGAGATGGTGGCAGCAGTGTGTGGTAAGCCTGCTACAGGTCACCTGAGCTCAGCAGCTAGGGTTTCCACAAAATACAAATAGTTGTGAAGTTCTCTCATCTACATTTCATCTCAGAATTCTAGTGAACAGTCTTGAATTTCATGAAGGAGAAACAGTCCCAATGTAATGTGTCTGCAAAATGATCATCACTATGTGTAGATAAATAATTGCATTGGGCATGAAAATTACAAGGTTTTCTTCCTATTTATATTATATGTTGTTCTAGCATGCATTTATGCTCTGGTACTCTGTGTAGTCAGCGCAATTCAAGAACTCCATGATGAAGAGAGGAGATCTAGAAATATTTTCAAGACTTCTTATATTCTCTGTGGATTAATTCTTATTCCATTAACTGTGGCGTTAATCATTCTCCTCATTTGGCATATATATCCTTTCACATAACAAGACTACCATAGAGTATCATGAAGGTGTACGATCTATGTGGTTAGATGAGAAAGTAGGACGAGTGTATCACCATCCTTATGTTCTTGGAAATATTGTTTTGTCCTTTTTTTGTTGCAGCAGCCTTAGGGTAAACAGTCCGAAGATCCAAGTTTTGAATTCTTCTATCCAAATAAGATTGTAGCAAGTGATCTCGGTGGTGACCAGCAATAAATTTTTTCTTTTAAGCTCATAAATTGACCAACAGCATAGGGTTTACACATTCTGAGTTCTTTTGTAGACAGTTCAAAGTTTGATTAACACTGAAGGTCATCCACACAGCCTGAGTTTGAGGTCTTTTATAGTATATTTCCAAAGTCTGAAATTGTTGTGTTTGGGCAGACATGCACTAAGTGTGAAGACTTATGTTGATACTCTAACATTGATGATGAAGACCCAAATTGA
>LPNX010710657.1:24795-36469 GCA_001517045.1 Pseudotsuga menziesii
AAAGAAACCATCCAAATTCTTGTTTGGATTCTTCTACGCTGGTAACTACAAGTATAAAGTCCTGATTCTATTTTGCAAACATCTTGTGATTAACCTTAGTGCCATGTTTAGTTGTTTGTATAAGAATTGATGTACTGTGATGAAGAATGCAGTGACAGGTATACAGTATGTATATGTAGTGTATAAACAGTGATATGATGTTGATAATGATGATGTATGCTTGATATGCAAGAAGTATTTGTGATGTGCAAGAATGATGGATAGAGGTCTGTACTAAGTGATTGACTGTAGAGTGATGACATGAGTTGTGCCTTGAACAACATAATGCATACCTCATGATGTTCCAGACCTTCTTGATAACATTGGAACCTTTAAGAATCATATACATGCCTTGATGTTCTATGATGATGATGATGCTTTGCTGATTAGTACTACAGCAGTACAATCCAAAGCTGATGCCCAGTCAAAGATCATGAAGACCTGAGCAGACCTTGAGAGATAAGTGATGCAGCAGTTACAGTATCTTTATGTGATAGCTTGACAGTGACCTACATTGACTTGACAAGATAGTGATAGCCATTCATATGACAGTGACAGTAGTCTGATATGATATGACAAATGATTGTGACAGGTTGATGACATTGGCAGTGCTTACACAGTGAGATGCTTTGATGTATGATGATGACTTGTATCCCTGATGAATAGATGATCAGCGATATCGATTAGCAGTAGAGAATGATGAGCAGACTGACTGAAATTGGGCAGCAGTATTGCTGTAGTGAAGAATAATGAGCAGAGAAGAGGATGAGCAAACCTATGACCAGCAGTAATGATGTGCAAGAACTGATGGACAGAATGATATGCTGATAGGGCAGCAGTGCTTGTGATGAACAGATTGATATGATGTGTATGTACAGTAGTAAGAAAGGATGCTTGTATGATGCTGGTAGAAATGCGATACGACAGTGATGACATGGACAGAAAGATGATGTTGATGTGACAGTATGCTTTAACTATAAATGCAAGCTTGTCTTGCTTTTGAGGTTAGGATACCTCAAACCCTTCTTAGCAAGGTCTAAGAAAACCAGGCAGGGTCCTGGATGCAGAGTAGGTGCTCTATGTATCAGTAGGTGCTGATTGTGCCTAACGTTTGTAGCCGAACCAAAACTAATATAAAAAGATTACAAATTTATATGGTGTGGTGTTCTTCTGTTTTATGGTACCTGATGATTTAAATGCTATGATATGTGAATGATGAAGTTTATGAAATGATTATGAGATTGATAGAATAATGGAATGATGATTTGGTAGTTAAGTGTGACAAGTTAAGAAAAGTTGTAAACATTTCTCTACACTGATTCACCCCCCCTCTCGGTGTCTATAGATGACTTGCTCTCACAAGTCACCATTGGCCTCAACTTACTAAGAAAGTCATTCATAATTCTATAAAAGATGAATTCAAACCCAGTGCTTCATTTTGGATGATGATTTGATTGCTGATGCTTATGAGAGAATTACTTATAAGTGTTGTGCCTCATACTACTGGGAAATGAGCCCCAACCGTCCATTCCCCTCTCCTTCCATCCCCTTTTATTCCATTGCAAGTGTGGAGCACTATATTGCATGGATTTAAGTATTTATAGAGTTATTTGCATCCCCTTCAAGTTCAGGTTGAGCTCCAGTGAATCCCTAGCTTCACTTATGCTCACAGCTCCTTGCTGGTCATGATCTAGGCCTCCTACCCCTTATTTTTGGAGCATCTTTGTAATGGTCAGTCAATTATGTAATTTATGTTCTTCAATGTCATAATATTCTGCAAATTACAATTATCAGGTCGAAATATCCCTGCCCATAAAGAATCGTCTCTCAGTTTTCCCTAAAAGGGCCTATTTTATCAATGTATGGGGGGGGATGAAAAAATGTGAGTGCTATAAGGAATATGTCATGCTAGGGAACTGATTTAAGTGATTTTACAAGCTCATAAAACTTATATTTAACTCTTTTATAATTCTCATTTTTTAAAGAAATCGATTTGGCTTGATTTAACTACGTTCTTTAGACCCTAGCTAGATTACTAGATTTTAGTGACTAGTTTTGTTAAATGTGATATAAATGAGTTTTGTAAACTCAAAATGAGCCCTGTAAGTTCTTGTGGGTCACTTACATACCCAAATTCCCATACCCAGCTCCAGAACCATTTTTCATTTGGTTCATATCACCTTTTGGGATCCTCCTCTGCGCAGGGTTTCCCTTGGCCAAAACTGTCAAAAAAACTCAAATTCATTCAAAACTTATTATAACACCCAAGAAATTCTTAAACATATTTTTACCTATCATTTATGTTATATTACTGATGTAACATCCCTCTTCAAGTTTCCATAATCCCTTGGTTGAAACAGGATGAACTACTCTTCCTAGTTTCACGGTTTGGCTACCCAGAAGCGTGGAAGTAGGTTTCTGCATAGCGGATTCTGAAACCTAAATGGAACCAAATATAAATGTTTTATGGAAGAGTAAATTAAATGTCTGAATTGTCTTTTATTTCTTCCCACTAATCACTTCCTTTTCTTGTAAAATTTCCCAGAAGAATTCCCCAATTTTCCCACTCCAAGAAGGTTTTCTGTGGAGTAATTCAAATTAAAAAATTTTAATTTAAATTATAGAATTAAAAGAGTGTTCAGATCTGCACACCATACTTAGGACATCACAAATTATGGCAAAGGAAATCTGGTCTCAATAATGAATAGGATGGGAGCGTTGCATCGCTTTTCCCCAACGAACACGTGTTCAAATTATGCCCTCCTCCTATACACTATGCTCTAAGTGCTAATAAGGTAAGTATGGAGGATCCCTCCACTGTGGGGTTAGGGGTATATATGGGTTTTTAGGTAGTGTTTGTCTTCTATATTTCTGGTAAAATGAAAGGTTTCTTTATAAATATCTGTTGGTCTCTCCTTTTTGTTCAAGTTTTAAGGCTATTGGATTCCCTCTAGGAAGAGTCCCAAGTGGGTTTTTTCATTTGGATGGCTGTAATATGGTTGGATCTTGGTTAAACTCCCAAATTTGAACTCTCAGTTTACTGTAGTCTCCTTTGGATAGACACAATTAAGAGCCCTAAATTTTTTATATTACTAAAATAACAGGTCCTATCTTACTAACAAAAACAATGATTTAAAACTATTATAAATATATTTTAACAAACCCACAACTCAAAATATCACTATTTAAATACATAATCATAAACGCGCACATATAAATCACATCAACCTTCATTTTATATTTTTAATTAAAAAAAAAACAAGGTTTAATTACATAATCATAAATGTGCACATATAAAACACATCAATCTTACCTTTTAAATATTTGTACAAAAAAATGCTTTTGAATTGTTTTTTTAAATCTTTGATGATGGTGGTGGTGGTTAACATCCACTAAGACTAACTTCAGTGTATTATACTTTAAGAGGAAAGAACATAAATATTTGATTTGTTATAAACTTTTNTAATATCTTTGATGATGGTGGTGGTGGTTAACATCCACTAAGACTAACTTCAGTGTATTATACTTTAAGAGGAAAGAACATAAATATTTGATTTGTTATAAACTTTTATTCCTATGCTCAAAAGATTAGAAATAAGTGGTCCTAGGTCACCGTAGTTTTGACATGTTAGAAGGTTAGGGAGGTATGTATTGTAGCAAAGATGATGAAACTACGATATAATGTGGGCATACAAAGGGCACTCTAATAGAGAGTTCCTTTCATCATCAACCCTCATAGTCTCATGCATATAGAAAATCCTTTCCACCCATGGTGTTTTAGGAATTGTCCAATGCCTTGTTTCACTATGAAGCTCATGAGAGTCCGTTCTTATCTTGGCTATAATAATTTTCTTCTTTTAACTAGTTAAGACAAAGAGATACATTCGACCTTCCATATTACGGTTAATGACCTCCTTATAGAACCTTAATTTTCTTTTAACCTCTACTTCTTTCTCATTCCACAATTTCTTTTTAAACTTAGATGCAATAATATTTTTAATGTTATTGATAGTTTGTAGAGTGACATTTTTCGACAATCCCCCAATGATTTAACAAAGCCACGACATCTTTATACTAACCTCTCTTAAGTCACAAGTGGTCCTAACTCAACTAAAGCAATTTTAGAAAGTCTCTGGTCTCCCATGTTATTTATCCTATACTTGTACATTAGGGACCTAGTCATAGTGATGCTCTCAATTGGAGGAACATGCATGCTTCTATTAGGAGAATAGGATAGAGCGTATTGCTTTTTAATTTTGAGGTTGTAAGTTATAACATTATTCTATATTTTCTCAATATTTCTCTAGGATTCTCTAGAGATGCTGCAACCCCAAACTTCACAATTGTACAAGATAATGGGAGCGATGAGATTTTAAAAAATGAACTTATTTTTATCCCACATCACAAGGTTTGTTGTTTTACAATTGTTTTCAAGACCAAAATAAATTTCCCATCCTTTGTTAATCCTTTTCTCAATGCTATAGTTCTAGTTGAGCTTGCGATGGATATCAATTCTGAGATATTTATAAGAAGCCCCTTCCTCCAAGTTGTTATTATCATATACAAAATTAGTGTAGGTGACCTTTTTTTACTTGATAATCATAACTTTTCTTTTGTCAATGTTAACAACCATAACATATTAGAGCAAAAATGCTTGAAAGTTATTAATTACTTATCAAGATCGAGGGACATATTGCAATAAGAACAATATCATCAACATAAAGAAGAAAAATGGTAGCTAATCCATCTAAGGTTGTGCTAGCACATCCTGCTTCTTCTAAACAACCTTCTAGCTTATTGATGTCTATGCCAAAAAGGGTAGGGGAAAGAGGGAAACCTTGCTTAATTACAATATTACAATTAATATATTTCGACCATGCGTCAGTGCTCTTAAATTTGGTAGTGACAGTCTTATACAACCTTATCATGACAACTCTAAACTCAAAAGTAACCTTAAGCTCTTATAATATATTCCACATGTTATTTATAGGAATCATGTCAAAATATTTTCTAAAGTCCACAAAGAAGTAAAAGAAATCGGATTTACTATCACAACATTCCTCCACAGTGAGTCTAAGTTTAACAAGGTGGTTTGTGGTTTGAATGGTGTCTTCTAAAGCCCTCTTGACCTTTATCTCGCTTACCTTCACTTTCTAGCCATACATTTATTTTCTTTTCCAAAATAACATTGTATAGCTTGGGTAAGAGAGCGCTAATCATAATGGCTTAATAATTAGAGGGGTTATTTTTATCACCACTTTTAAAATAGGAATAATGAAGCTCGTGTTCCATGGATTATGTCAACCTTTCTTGGTCGCGATATTGAAGATCTTGTGGATGTAAAGGATGAGGATAATCCCTACAATTTTTAATATTTATGTCTGGTATTCTTCAATATTCTTAGCTTCTCGATTTGCCAAGCATTTAACCCCAAAATCTATGTCTTCTAATGACAAAACTTTTTTTGGTATCTCTAAGGAGAGTGAATATTATCTATTAAATTTAGTTTTGCTATTTAGAATTCGTTTCCAAAATTTCTTAGAAACTTCCTTAAAAAATAATAAAAAAATTTCATATTTGTTAGTTATATATTGCATTTATTTTTTCATTAAAACTTTATATCTATTTATCTTATTGATTTTTAAAAACTTGTAAATAACTTCTTTGATTACTCTTCTTACATTTTGCAACTATCTCAAAATCAAATATTATTGAATATGAATTTTCAAAATATCCACATCACAAACTATTGATTCAAAACTCTCATAACTCATCAAATTCCTTCATGACAATATGGAAGGTTTGTGTGTACGTCGTAATTTTGTACTTTACTCATGTTTGAAAGGATACTTTACTCTTTGTACATAACCTTTTCATTGAATAATACATATCTACTCCTAATGATTTTGCATTTTCATAATCCCATAAACAATAACCAAAATCATAAACCCCGTATCCAATAAAGGTACATTTCTTGGATTTAGCCTCAAGCTTTGTTCTATCATCTTTATCAATATGGACAAATGATTCACAACCAAATGTTCTCATAAATGAGTAGTTTACCTCTTTACCTATCCATGCATCCTCTGGAATTCCATCATCTAAATAACTTGAAGGGACTCTGTTTATTAAATAAACAGTAGTGTTTACAGCATCATCCCAAAAATGTAAGGGAACCCCTGCATGCAATCTCATGCACCTTGTACGCTCCATGATCATTCTGATCATCCTTTCTGACACACCATTTTCCTGTGGTGTTCTAGGGACTGTATTCTCTCTACAAATCCCATTGTCTAAACAATAACTATCAAAATCCTTGCTAAAGTATTCACCTCCATTATCAGATCTGAGACATTTCAACTTTTTTCCTATCTCATTCTCAACCAAATCTTTCCACTTCTTAAAAGTATCAAACACATCAGATTTCTGTCTAATGCAATAAACCCAAGTTTTTCTAGTTGCATCATCAATAAAAGTAACATAATAACGAGATCCACCAAGAGATTGTACCTGAGCTGGTCCCCATACATATGTATGAAAAATCTCTAAGTTTTCACTCTTCTTCAGTTTCCCAACCCTAAGAAATATAACTCTCTTATGTTTTCCATAAACACAGTTCTCACAGAATTCCAAACTTACCTGCTTCAGATATGGAAGCAGGTTCCTTGAGTGGAGAGTTTGCATCCCCTTCTCACTCATGTGGCCAAGCCTTTGATGCCACAATGATGCACCTGCTTCTTTGGAAGATACAGAGATAGAATAATTAGTATTGTGAGGACATAAATATAATGTACCTACCATGTCTCATGTTCCTATTACCAGTAATCCTTTAGTGATCTTCCACCACATTTTTCCAAACGTAGACAAACACCCGCTATCTCCCAACTTCCCTACTGAGATTGGATTTATTTTCATAATAGGAATGTTCCTCATATATTTTACTAGCCATTCATTTCCATTATTTACCTTAGTCTGTACCTTACCCATTCCAACAATTTTACATGGTTCATCATCCCCCAATAAAACATGTCCAAAATCACCTTGAACATAATCATGAAAGAATTTCGTATGGGGTGTAGCATGGCATGAAGCCCCTAAATATAGTACCCAATAATCACTACTATTGTATAATGCAAGTATCAAAGCATCTTGTAACACATCACCTACTACATTCGCTTCCTGAGTAGTCTCTTGCTTCCTATCTCCTTTCTTCTTTGGAGCTTTGCAGTCTTTCTTCAGATGTCCTTTCTTACCATAGTTCCAGCACTCTATCTTTCCAAATCTATATTTGGATATGCCCTTTCTAGTCTTGCGATGATTTCCTGGGCTCCTTCCTCTCTCCTTTTGTCTCCCTCTTCTCTCCATGGTCAACGCATTACCTGATGTCTCACCTGTTCTTTTTCTTCACATTTCCTTGCTAAGAATAACACCAACAACATCATCAAATTTAAGATAATTTGAACTAGGGACAGAGTTACTTACAACCATGACCAAGCTATTCCATCTTTCTGGAAATGAGCACAAGATTAGAAGATCCCTAACCTCATCATCAAAGTTCGCGTTTACAGAACTTAACTAGCTCGTAAGTGTATTAAAATCCTTTAAATGGTCAACAACAGATCCACCTTCCCACATCTTCATATTAAATAAACGCTTTATTAAAAATACCTTGTTGGAAGCCGAGGGTTTTTCATAGAGCTTAGCCAATGCACTCATCACACCCTTTGTTTTTTTTCTTTCAAAATATTGAAATCTACCGACAAATCCAGGCACAACTGTATTGTTCCTAGTTCCTTTATGTCAAGAACTTCCCATTCTTCATCCTTCATAGCCGCTAGCTATTTTGTTTTTCCGCCCAACGGTAGGTACAGATCCTTCTGGTACAGATAGTCCTCCATTTGCATCTTCCATAACTGGTAGTTTTGGCCATTAAATTTCTCGACCCTAAACTTTCCCTCTTCCCTCATTGCTCCCACTCGATCCATGAACCCTTCTTTCCTGTGAGTTTACCAACCGAATATACCTTTTGGATCTGATACCAATAGTTAGAAAACATGATTGCGGAGCAATAACAGTTATACAATTAAATCATTAAACAAGATGGAAAACACATTAAACACGTTACAGAGAGACACAAATATAACGTGGTTCACCCAAAATATGGGCTACATCCACATAGAAATATCCAATCCTTTTATTACCATCTAGAAAGATGAAGGCATACAACCTACAGCAACACCATTGCACTTCCTCTTCACGCTCTCACAGTCTCTCTCACACAATCACAGAGATTGTTTACGATGCTACAATACAATACACAACTATTTTACCATGCTTTCTTTTATAGGGGAAATACCATGGGTAAATACTACGGCTAACCCAATACCATGGGTCCACAAAATTGTTGGCCAACACACATCCCAAAAATTTCCTTCAGGGGCCTGCTAGCCCCCTGGACCCCTGCAAGAACATCATCAAATTTAATATAATTTGAACTAGGGACAGAGTTACTTACAACCATGACCAAGCTATTCCATATTTCTGGAAATGAGCACAAGATTAGAAGATCCCTAACCTCGTCATCAAAGTTCACGTTTACATAACTTAACTGACTCGTAAGTGTATTAAAATCATTTAAATGGTCAACAACAGATCCACCTTCCCACATCTTCATATTAAATAAACGCTTTATTAAAAATACCCTATTGGAAGCCGAGGGTTTTTCATAGAGCTTAGCCAATGCACTCATCACACCCTCTGTTTTTTTTTCTTTCGAAATATTGAAATGCACTGACAAATCCAGGCACAATCGTATTGTTCCCAGTTCCTTTCTGTCAAGAACTTCCCATTCTTCATCCTTCATAGCCGCTAACTATTTTAATTTTCCGCCAAACGGTAGGTATAGATCCTTTTGGTACAGATAGTCCTCCATTTGCATCTTCCATAACTAGTAGTTCTGGCCATTAAATTTCTCGACCCTAAACTTTCCCTCATCCTTCATTGCTCCCACTCGATCCATGAACCCTTATTTCCTGTGAGTTTACCAACCGAATATACCTTTTGGCTCTAATACCAATTGTTAGAAAACATGACTATAGAGCAATAACAGTTATACAGTTAAATCATTAAACAAGATGAAAAACACATTAAACATGTTACAGAGAGACACAAATATAACGTGGTTCACCCAAAATATGGGCTACGTCCACATAGAAATCTCCAGTCCTTTTATTACCGTCCAGAAATATGAAGGGATACAACCTGCAACAACACCATTGCACTTCCTCTTCACGCTCTCACAGTCTCTCTCACACAATCATAGAGATTGTTTACGATGCTACAATACAATACACAACTATTTTACCATGCTTTCTTTTATAGGGGAAATACCATGGGTAAATACTACGGCTAACCCAATATCGTGTGTCCACAAAACTGTTGGCCAACACACATCCCAAAAATTTCCTTCGAGGGCCTGCTAGCCCCCTGGACCCCCATGGGGGAACGATGTCCCCCTCGCACCCACTGTATGGGACGAGTGTATAGTAAACCTAGGGCACAAACACAACTGATCAATAATATCTCAGTATATGGAATATCACACTCCACAAACCAACATGAAGGACAACCTAGTTATATCAAAAAATAGGACGAAAACAATGAGTAGATCAACATCGCAGTGAAAGAATTTTTGAAAAAATGGATTGGGTATTTTTAAGGCTACAACCTTACAAACATATGTCCCTCAATCAACTAAATAAAGACAATAAATTAGGTCTCTTCATATTCAAGGGTACAACCAATTTTCCATGTTTCTTTCTTAAAGAAGGTAATCAAAGACGAGACCCAATTCAAACTATCTTAACAAAGCTTGATGAAGAAGAAAAATTCATATTGGAACATTAAAAAATCATAGATACAAGGACCAAACAACTACAAAATCAGGTTATTATTGAGCACCTCATCAAGTGGAAGAATTTACCAATAGAAGATTCAAAATGGAACGATGAGTCCTTCATACAAAACCATCCACAACTAACCAAGTGTTAAGGACAACACTTGTCTAAAGGGGAGTGACATGTTAATCCCTATATTGTGGCCCATTCCCCCCTAAATTTGGCACTTTATATTAGTATTGTTATATTATTGATGTCGGTTTGAGTCCATTAGTGGTAATTGTACTTCTTTATCTCCTATATATATCAAGGAGACCTTTTCATTTGAATCATCTTATCTTGCCTTGTCTTGTCTTGTCTTGTGTACTTATTACATTGTATAAGGAGGTTTCCCCCTCGAAGAGGATTTCTATTCATCTATTTTCTTCAATATTAAGGTGTGGACTACTCTTTCTTGTATATTTATGCTCTTTTGGGGAATTTGTTGAATAGAAACATGTATCCATCAACACATCTAATGAAATGGGTGTTAATGGTGAAGAGACACTTCTACGCATTCCCTAATCAAGCGTGGATCTAATACCATATGTCATGACAAATAGAAATATTGTTCCTTTTCATCATCCCATATTGTCGAAAATCCTGTTTGCCACATGACACCTACATGATATTTCTAGTTGGGCATGACCATCAATTGTGAGTACCACCAAGACTATGCCTCATCGATATGTCCTTATCGAACTTAAGCCATGCACCTTGCAATGTGTGAAATGTCAAGAGCTCATTTCACTACAGGAGATGCTACACCATCACCACCCAACCTTAGACATTTATACATCATTGGCTCCCTTGATCCAACAACGCTTGAATGACTGCTTCCCTAACATATGATGACTATATCGTCGATCTAGTCCAATCCTCTATGGTTCTTGAAAGGTCCTATTCTAGCTCCACCCAACCACATACATTCAATGCATCCATCCACACTATTGTGCTAGCATGGTTGAAACACCATGGATCACATTTCCAATATTTCCATTATCCACCGAAGATTTCCAAGTAGCACCTCGTTAGTCGTCATCCTACTCGACTATACATGCTTAGTCCTCCTAGCTAGCACGCTAGTACACCGTATTGACCATCTCATGACTATCACCCATGATTCATCCACCAAGGCTACCAAAATCATATGGACTCATTGTAATACCTTCATCATGTCTACCTAGCATACCCTTCGTCATGCGATTGCCAATGGCGCTCAACATAGGTTCGTGACAACACTCCCCCACTTAAAGATGTTGATGTCCTCGTCAATACAACACCATTGGCACATCTAATGAAAGGGGCATTAATGGTGAAGAGACACTTCTCTATATGCCCTATTCGAATGTGTCTCTTATACCATATGTCACAATGAATAGAGTTATTCCTCTTGAGCATCCCATACCGTTCAAAATCCTAGTCACCATGCGGCACTGATGTGATATTGCTAGTTGAGCATGACCATAAACTGCAAGTATCATGTGAATTACGCCTCATCGATACATTATACAACTTGATGATAACTTTATCCTCAAAATGATAAATCTTATCATAAAAGGTCATATTTTTGCATATGTATATATATAATAAAAAACATAAACAATTTAAATAAAGTTAAAGAAAAGTAAAAATAAAATTTAAAAAAATGAAAACTCACTCTCTCTCTCTCTCTCTCTCTCTCTCTCTCTCTCTCTCTC
>LPNX010710657.1:36489-57099 GCA_001517045.1 Pseudotsuga menziesii
TTCCCTCTCCTCTGCCTCCTACCCCCTTCCTAGTGCCATCCCCTCCACTCTCTCCGGGAGGACTCTATTCTTGGAATTGAATCCTCAATAGGAGAGGGGAGGGGAGGGTGGTGGAAGGGGCAAGGAGGTGGAAGGGTGTGGGATGGGAAAGGGAGGGGAGGGTGGATCATAGTGGGTAGGAGAGGGGGTGGGAGTGTAAGAATCAAGTCCCCATTAGGAAAGGGGAGGGGAGGGTCGAGGAAGGGGGAGGGCAGTGTGGCAACTAGAATGGTGTGGGATGGGCAGGGTAGGGAGGAACAGAGTGGGAGAGGGAGGGGGAAGGATGGGAATGGAGCTGCGTGGGGGAGGATAGGGGAGAGGAGGGTCATAGGGGGAGGGATGAGGGAGGGGGCGCTAGGGTTTAGGGGGGCTTCAATGGTTTCTTTAATTTGTTTTATTATCATTTTATTATTTTTTAATATGTTTTCATTATTGTTTAAATATTTTCAAATTATTTTATTTTTTTATTTTTTTAAATTATTATTATTAATTTTAAACATTTGTTAAATGTTTTTTTGTTGAACCTTATTTAAATTGTTTTTAAATTTTAAATTTGTATTTGTTATAAATTTTGATTTTTTAATATTTTTAATTTTTTTTACTAATATTTTTAATTTTTTCTTTAGTTTTTTGTTTTCATTTAATTTTTTTTTTTTGTATTTTTGGGGTGAATTGTTTGTTTATTTTTTTATTTTTTTAAATACATGTTTTTATTTTTATTAATTTTTTCCTTTAGTTTTTTTTTTAATTATAATTGTGTAGTTTTTTTGTTCACATGGAAACAAGCATGTAACTTGATAACTAATAGTTTGAATCAAATATTACATTGGATTGTAGTAACCCATTCTTTGCATTTAAACACATACTTTAAACTTCAGACTAAAAACATTCTTCTAGCCTAACAGACCTTACAATGAGTTAAACACAAAGACTTACTATCTTTTATATTTTCTAAATGTTCATCAGTAATATCTTCTATCAATATGTTACTTAACTACCTCTAGCACCACTTTTCGATTCGGGGTCAATTTAAGGTTTTGATTGCAGCAACATTGGTTGAGGTTTCCAAAATGTCATATTTTTAGCCCTGACAAAAAAGGTTCTATCGATAGCACCACTTTTCGATTTAGAGTAAAAATAGCCACTAAATGCAACCTATAAAAAAATGAGAAATCTGAAGAGCTATTGTCAAGTTGTATAATATGTTATTATCAATGATGTGTTAAGAGCATATTATACAATTGGTTATCTACATCAACATCGATCTACATCTCAAGAGATTATATATATCCAAGCGTAAGTCCATCAATGTTATCTTCTTTCTTGTTTGTTGCATGTTTGCAGGATTAGATCTAGAGGGGAATACATAGTGATCTATCCTTGATCTATCTCATATTAAACAGAAAGAGATCTGAGGGAATTCCTACCTTTTTGTAGAAAGGGAAAATTCCTATAGGAAAATTGACGAACATACTAGGGAAAGTTTGTATTCTTTCATAGTTTTTGTTTTGTTAAATTATTGCTTGTGTTTTCCCTTGATTGAGCAATTAATATGTTGAATTTTATCTTATAGTAGTAGAAATACCATTTTTATATCTTGATAATTATTCCTATTGATTTCAAACATTCATTTCATCCCATTTTTTTCTTTGAATATTTACACACTGAAAATTTCAACTTCAAATTTGCAGCAAAAACACAAGATCATAGAAGGACAACCATGCAAAATAGACACAAATATTTTTACCCCCAGGAAACACAATCCTCAGAGAAAACCTAACAACTTTTCTAGAGAATAAACCGGTCCAAAGTTACAAGTACAACACCATGAAGAGAAAACCAAGGACATAGAAATGTGTGCCCTTCTTCACAATAAAGCCTAGACAAGATAGTGAACCTACAGAAACATTGAGAAACCCCAACAATTGCTCCTTGTACCTTTTCTAAGACTTCTTGGAAATTGCACACAAGATGAGGAGAGAAAAGTGATGTGATTATGATAAAAATGAAATGTGTGATAAATTTATTTATACATATCAAGTGACCTTTAATTTCATTGTGGGGACGACTTGTACATTTGTCGACTTGTCTCCTTGTCTAGAGTCAACATGTCTTCTTGTCTTCAATCTTCTTTGGAACTTCTCAAGTCTATTTGGGACTTCTTCAATGGTCTGAATTATCTTCTTTGTTATTTATTCTTACTATAAATTTTTCCCATGTTGATGATCATGTACTCACATGCACGTCTATTCACGCATAGATCTCTAATGTTGAATAGACCCACTAAGAAGTTTCATACACTTCTTAGATCCATGCCAATTCAACATTAGACTAGACTTGTATATTCCACAAGGGTACGAAATCCCCTATCAAATAAACAAGTCAAATATCTAATACATAATAGATCACTCCATCATGGAGCACTCACTCACATAGTATGCAATGTCACATCGAGCCTTATTCACACTTAGCCAAATCACATTACTAAGGTTGTGCAAGCACCTTGGGGCCAATCTCCCCACGCCATATGAATTAGGATAATGGGATATTGTATGCCCCTACCTAATCCATTCACTACTATCCAAATCAGCATGGCCATTTCTCGTAGATGAATCTATTATTACCCATTGGTCAAATCAGCATAACCAATATGGGAGAATGTTTGCTCGATGCTGCAACCTTGAGAAACATCAACACTCCCTCTTAGTGAGGGAGACACTCTACATCACGCCAAGATTTCCTGGTGAGAATTTCCACAATATGCATCTCGAGTCTTCCACTCCTAGTCAAATCAACATGGCTATATAAATAAATACTACAACTAGGCCATTCACTACTATCCAAATCATCATGGCCATTTCCCGTGGATAAATGTATCATTACCCCTTGGTCAAATCAACATGACCAATCTAGGAGAATCTTTGTCTGATGCTACTCATATGTGGATATGTATGTATAGGCCATTCATCACTATCCATATGACTCAACATATGAGGGTGAATGTCTTCCCAATGCTTCTCATTTGTGAATATGTATTGGAGTTGCACATCTCCCTTTTGCACCATGTATTGGAGGAAGTGATATTTGATCTCCTGACCAAATAGTCATGCAAGAAGCTTCCAAAGCCACATTGCTTTGCAACACTAGTTTCAATATACTCCACATCTACTGTACTGAGTGCTGCAAAAGTATGCTCCCTACTAAACCAAGATATCATAGTTGATCCCAAACTGAAGCAACACCTAGGTGCTCTTTCTTTCCACTGCACTCCTTTCCCAATCAGAATCTATATATCCCTCCATACTCATTCCATCACTTAATACATCTCTCAGACCATATGCAAGAATGCCATGCAGGTACCTTAACACATGCCCAATGGAAGTGCATCTACTCAACCATAAACTGGATCAAGGTGCTCACCACAAATAAAATATCTCACATGGTGTTATCCAGGCACATCAAGGATCCAATAAACTTCCTATACATAGTGGAATCCACCAAATTGAATTTGAAGCGTAATCAGTCAGCTTCTTCAAATTTGTATGCATAGGTGTGGCCATGGAATTGCAGTCCATCATACTAAATATCCTCAATATCTCAACTGACAGTCCAAGAGATATCTCTACTCTCTACTACACCTCTAATCTCAAGAAATAATACATCAGGCCAAGACCCTCCATCTCAATTTCTGAATCCATATTCCTCTTGATGAGGGAGGTACTCATAACTAGAGCACCTCCTCCATCACCAACAAACTGCGATGCAGCTACTCACTCTATGATGGAGCACCATGCATAAATGCCTCATAACTAGAAAGATCAAAATCAATTATGTGACTCATCAAATCCATATAAATCGAGAACCTCTGGGTCACTTGTTCTCCCTGAAGGTACCATTGGTAGGTGTATGCCTCTCTACATCTTGCAAAGCATCGTGAAGCCATGATGGATTCTTCCTAATTACTAGAAAATATGTTGGTAGATCCATTGGATCTGCTAATTCCTCCTAATAGTATGTACTAGAGGGATCATCCTTCAGAGCCTTCTTCTCCTCACTATCAATATCTAGGCGAGACTCTCTAGAACTCATGAAGGATACCTCCTCATCCAAAGTAACATCCTGACTAACCTAAATATGACATAGTCCTGGAATATAGATTATGTAAGCCTTCAAAATCTTGTTGTATCCCACAAAAGTACCCTTCTTCCCATAAGTTTATAACTTCGTCCTCTTCTCCTTGGACACATGGATGTAAACTGGAACCAAGGATCCTCAAATGACTAACCTCTATATTCACTCCTATGAATGCCTCCTTAAGAATATTGTCCCCCAATATCTGGTGAGGACTTATGTTCTAAGCATAAAAAATTGTACTAGATGCTTCTTCCCATAAGAACATGGGTAGGTTCTAATCATGAATCATCACCTTCAAAACCTCCACAATGGACCCATTCTGCAACACATGACATAATTGTCTGTAAGAGTTAACCAATACCAATAGTTATGTTATTCATCAACAAAATATCAATTCTACACAAAGCATTAAATACTTATCTTGTTGTTGACTCCATCTTGATCCCTTCCTCCTTGTAGAAATCATCGAAGTCTTTGGAGGCAACTCTCCTCCATTATCTGACCTTAAGACCTTGATCTTCTTCCTTGTTAAGTTCTTCGCCTGACCATTTAACTCCTCGAACCCGTTGAAGGCTTCATCCTTCTCCTTCATGAAGTATATCATCAATGACAATAGCATAGTACAAGAAACCACCTAGAGATGATATTGTCATTAGTGCGCATACATCTGAATGCAGTAGAACAAATACTCTTTCCAAAGTTCATATGCAATCTCATCAAGTTTTGTCTTATTCTCTGGTGGATGTTCATCAACATCGGTTGTTGAAGCATGTTTCTTTTCCTTTCCTTTCCTTTCTTTTGAGGACACTGAGAAGCACAATGATCAAATTTATGACAATTGTAGCAGTTGATATTTGAAAGATCTTTCTTCTTGTATTCTTGAATTGGGGCTAATCCTTCACTTGTATTTTTCTTCTTCTCAAAATTTCTTATTCCTTTTTCCTTTCCTTGCATGAGCTGAAAGATATTGATTTTATTCATTCTAATGTATTTACAAACTATTCTTGGACAATACTCTTGCATCCTCTTGGACACAATCAACCAATATCCTATCAAACTTTGCAAACTCTTCTCATCCACAAATGCTCTTAAAAAATGACTCCCATGAAGAAAGAAGTCCATTAAGAGTCATTGCAACAAGTTATGCATCATCAATGGTGTCTCCAATAGCCTTAAGTTGATCTCTCAACTAGGATACTCTCATAAAATAAGTGGCAACTGAATTTGAGTTAGTCATCATGATACAAAGAAGTTAATTCCTCAAGGCTAATTTTCTGCTAGTGTTCTTACTCTTGAACAATCCAACAAGACGTCAACAATTTCTTTAGCATTATTCAACTCATCAATATCTAGAATCAAATGACCTTTTATTGAATCTATCAAGATGTTGTTAACCTTTTCTTCATTCTTTTTGTGCTTGACTCTCTCCTCAACACTTTTGGTTCTGAGACACCTTCTTTTACATAATTATGAAGCCCATTTTCATCCAAGATCAAGAGTATCCTGGTATTCTAGGATCTGAAGTTTTTATCACCATACAATCTCTCTTCCACTCTAATACCTATCACCATATTGACAGAAATCTGTAATATGATCGAAAAACCCTTGTACCAACAAAATATATCAAAATTGAACTTTAACAAAACTGAAAACTAGCTTCATAGATAGATGCGCCTTGCCAAGGCGACCTACAGAACAATAGGTTCAAGTCCAACATTAGGCTAGAAAGGTCCAAACGTGGAAGCCTCGATTTCTAGACTTTAGGGGAAAAAGTTTATCAATGGCTGTCTTTCAAAACCTCATTCTGATACCATCTTGAATTTTCTCTTAGAGGAGTAGAAATATAATTTTCAGATCTTGATAATTATTCATAATGATTTCAAGCATTCACTTTATCCCATTGTTTTCATTAATTAATTACACATTGAAAAAATCAATTTCAAATTTGCTGCAAAAACATAAGATCGTAAAAGGACAACCATGCACAAGAGACACAAAGATGTTTACCCTAGGAAACCCAATCTTGGGAGAAAACCCAACACCTTTACTAGAGAAGAAGTGAATCCAAAGTTACAAGTACATCACCATGAAGAGAAACCCTAGCACATAGAAAGGTGTGCCCTTCTTCACAAGAAACCCTAGACATGATAGTGAACCTCTAGAGACAATAAGAAACCCCTAAAATTGCTCCTTGTTCCTTTTTAGGCCTTCTTGGAAAGTGAGCACAAAATGAGGAGAGAAGAGTGATGTGATGATGATAAAAATAAAATGTGCAAGCACTTTATTTATACACATCAAGTGACCTTTAATTTCATTGTGGGGTCAGCTTATACTTTTTGACAAGGGCGTTTTGTCGTATTATCTAGAACCGACTTGTCTTCTTGTCTTTAATATTCTCTAAAACTTCTTCAATGGTATTACTTGTCTTCTTGGTTATTTATTCTCTACTACAAAAGTTGTCCATGTTGATGATCATCTCCTCACATGCACGTTTATTCACACATAGAGCTCTAATGTTGAATATACCCACTAAGAAGTCCCAAACACTTATTAGAGCGTGCCAATTCAACATTAGACTTAAATTGTATATTCAATAAGAGGATGAAATCCCCTATCAAATAAAGAAGTCAAATATCTAATATATAATAGATCACTCCATCACTGAGCACTCCCTCACAAAGTATGTAATGTGGCCTCGAGCCTTATTCACACTTAGCCAAATCACACGACTAAGCAAGGCTATGCAAGCACCCTAGGGTCAATCTCCCCACACCATATGAATCAAAATAATGGGAGATTGTTTACCCCTGCCTTGGCCATTCACCTAGCCAAATCAACATGGTCATTTCCTGTGGATGAATGTATCAATCCCCCTTAGTCAAATCAGCATGACCAATAAGGGAGAATGTCTACCTAATGCTACAACATGTAGAAACATCAACATAAAATTAAGTTGAAGCATGTCATATAATTTACCATTGGAAAGCTTGAAAAATTATCTTTCCAATGATGTTGACCTTGTCTCGATTGGATCTAACAATCAAAACGATACACATTCAACCATTAGCAATATGATATGGAGGGGGTAAGACATATATCTTTATAAATGAATATAAAGAACATTTTTCTCATACCAACATAGGACGAATACCAATGCCTTAGCAATCGTTATGTCTTAACTAATAATTGCCTGCCCATAGAGAATTTGCACCATACTACGGAGAGTTTATGTTAATTCCTAGTTTTCGTTTTATGTCCTTGATTGATAATTGAATACTCAACAAAAGTTTACCACATAATATATTATTGGAAAGCTCCTCGTTTCTGGAAAGGACCGTAAAATGAGGAAGTGAAAAGGATCGTACAAAGGAACCACAGGGTAAAAGAGCGAGAATTGCAGAAAGCCTCTACCGGTTGCAGAAAGCATACAAGGGAGAAGGATGCAAGCAAAAGAGACGAATGAAGAAGATTGGAAGACAGAGAAAAAGTATAGCCTAGATCAAAGACAGCTGCAACAGAAGATGATGTATCTCGTTTTTGGGTAATTGTTTTTTGGTTTTTTGTTCTGTGTGATACCGCGAATAGTGATTCCACAGTTGTTGTAAGGATGCAGAGCCATGACTTGAATGTACTAGTCAAGAAGGCTCATGCAAACATTGCATGTGAAACAGTGGATCGAATTGCAAGTATTTATGCAGCAGGGGCAGCGTAAATCTCCCCTCCTGGATGCTTCTACCATGTAGTATTTTTCCTCAAAATCGAGGACATATCTTGCACAAAGTATGCAAAATTCATGATATAATTGTCTACTAGGTTGGTAGAGATTTTATATTGCCTATATTTTATTTATATATTTGCTTTCCTTTTTATTTAATTATCTGAGAGAAACTTCCAAAGAACATAAGAATGCAATATCGAAGGCCATGGCAATAGCATACCAAAAGTGTTCTGTAAGATTAGATGGCTCTGGCTGGTGCATGGCTTCCTTGTGTAATTAGCTCAATGGCCACCCTTTGTGGTGAGATGAAGCCCAATCTTCTAAAAAAAATCATTTAGACTAAGTATGCTAGTCTCTTAGGTGTTTAATAAGTAGAATATAACTATTAAGCAATTTATTATTTTCTTTAACCCCTATTCCTTATTTTGTATTTAAATATGTAATTTTTTTAACTGTTTGGCATAGTTTATATAGATGGTCCAATTGGCTTGAGTGTTAGAGCCTAAGCTTTGATACCATATGTAAGGCCTCTAGGCCTTACTTCTTTAATAAATACCATAACCTACACATGGACATGAATACACTACTTATTGTATGTATATCTATAAAATTTCATTTTTATAAGGACAAGAACTACACAAAATACATTAGAAATATGCTTATAGCCATGACAAATGGAAAAATAATCAAACTACCATATGCATTTAAGCAATAACTAACTGAAAAGTACATGTTTAAATGTCAAATTTGGTTAAGAATGTAGCAGTATTCCAATAATGACAACTTTCTATCTTTACTTTCCTTCGATGCCAATAATGGATATAAACCTCCCTAAAAACTAAGAGCTAATCCAACTTCCTAGCTCTAATAAACATTTTGGTTTCTTGTCCCTCCATGCATGGGCCTCCAAGAACAATAGTGCACAATATCTCTTAGAGGATTGTCACATGGAACTAATTCTTCCAATAATTTCCCCACCTCTCAACAAGCTCCCATCTCTTAGTATGATCCATCCCTCCCCCTTCCCCCCAAACTCCTCTTCATCCTATCTATTTATCGAATTTCCATACACATTTTCCTATTCTCCTTAATGACCCTCATTCATTGGCCTTCAACCACCTCTTCTAGATTTTAGGGAAAATGATTACTAAAATAAAAAATCAATTAAGTAACAATAATCATAAAATAGAATGAAAATTATTTCTTCTCATGAAAGCTTATAAATGAATTTCAACATTTCTCACCATAAATTATGGCACTCCACCATTGCTATTTAATTCATCACACTAACAAACAATCATAGTCAAGAAGGGTAATCAAAGCTATTAGCTATCTATATGTATTCAATATACTTCTTGAAATCCTTAACCCATTCATTTAGTGATTAATACCTCAAATAATTATACTAGTGTACATGCACATTGTGTCACGTCCCCGTCCCTCAGCCGGCGAAGAGGACGCGACGAACATCACAACACAGCCAGGCAAATAGCCCATGAACATAAAACATAAATCAAATGCTGAAATTAAAACTTACAAGCATACACATATGCATAATTCATCATACAAGGATGCACAGTCCTTCAAACAATCAGCGGAAGCAAAAATAGACATTCCAGCATTTACAATCAATATAAATTACAGAGATGCAGTAAACAACAGCACTTATCTTTTGATGAAGAATTCACCCGCAACCAGCTACGTCACTGCAACATTCCACCCAACCATAGGCCAGCTTGCTCATCAATCTCTCAGCAACGCTGCCACCCCCAAGCTGGGCATGATTCCTCCGGAATAAGAGTCAATTGCAGGCTTATACATGGCCAAGGGGACATAAACAACAAACCAACGCAGCTGGGTTTCACAGGCTTTCAACAGACAAGCCAAGCCAGCACAGTCCGAAGACTAACCATTGCACTCAGGCAATTACTTAGCTGTCACAGCTTAAACAAGGCAATACGGAGTTGTTCTTGGCCCTATCGTGGCCAAAACAACTCAGCAACAACACCCAAACCAGGGTAACAACAACAACCCAATTTCACAATGAAAACGATGGCAACTATGCACAATCCAAAACAGGGAAACTCAGGCGACATATTGGAAATCCACAGTGACCCAAATCGTGGGTGAAATCAACAGTTCGTCCAAGGCAATTGAGCCACGGGAAGACTCACACAGACCACGCTGGAAACAAATTTACATACTCCCAGCCTAGGCGTGGGTAATAATCAACGTCGAACCCACAATTCGACCCATGGGGAAAGGATTCAGCCACTCCATTCACCAATTCGCAAAGGAAAACGACGTGGGTAAAACCCAGGAAATTCCTGTGCGCGAAAATGAGAAACGGGAGGGAAATCCTCTGCGTGAGAATGCACAGCAGTCGGGAGGACGCGAATTGCAAGTGTCTGAGCGTTTAGCAACTCGTGAGGAGGAAGAAAATTCCTGCGTGAGACCAAAAATCGCCCAAGGCCTGTGCGTGAGGAGCCAACAGACCCAAAATCGTGGTGAGAGTGAAATGACCAGGGAAGAGTGCGTGAGGGAGAAGAATGGGCAGACGTGGGTGGAGTGAGCAAGTGGGTAAGGCTGACAGCCTGCCACAACCACCACCACTTCAGCAATAACCCCCCCAACCACCAGCTGAAGCATTAAAGAGGTTAACAAGGGAAGATGGAAAATCAACAAGGTGACAAAACATGGGTTTTTCCCATAACCAAGGTTTGACATTCCCACCCCTTATCCTTTGGAACCATGCCCTTTTCATTCAACGTTGCACTGTCGTAGCTGGTTGTGGTTTTAGTTTTAATTGATGTGCGTGTTTACATGATGCCACATTAAAATGTGCCGGATAGCACGACATACCATCGGCAATTATCCCCATTGCCGAAACATACACCACCAAATCGATGGTGGGGCTTTTGCCTTGAGCTCCTCACCACGATTAATTACAATATATACATCATGCGAACGGGGTCGAAACCGGGGACATTACACATTGTATGTTTTTTTAAAGGGCAGTTCACCATGTGTTAGAGGGCTACTCCATCGGAATAAATGAAAACACTTGCTATTTCAGCACGAGAATCAAGGTCTTGCCAGTTCACATAATCCACACATTTGTTGCAAGGGGGCTCAACAAAAGCATCATGCCACTTACAAGAATAAAACCTATATGGGGAGGGTAACAATCAACCCTCCCAACCACCCAAGTTGCATCCAATGGACACATGCACACTGTATGTATTCTTCATGGGTACTAATTATAAACAATTGTTGTCTCTAATGCATAGTTCATGTATGTTATCCAAGCATGCAAGCTAACAATCAATAATCACACATCTAACAATCTCACTAACTAAGCTACATTAATTCAATACAAACTGCACAACATACTCATATCATCACACATGACTAAAGCAAGTTTCTTAACACACAAGTAACCAAGTTTTTAGAACTAATTCACAACATTCTAAACCACTTCGAACCATCCTTCCTCCCTAACACACTTCCAACTTCCACCTTCCACATCCTATGATTTACACTGCTAGAGTATGTTGGAGCGTCAACTATATTGACCTAACCCCAAATAGGACCCGTAAGTGGAAGTGTCGACAATATCCACCAAGCTTCCTCGATTGGTGATTGGTATTCATCATCACACAACTTGGGGAACGTGGCTTATGACAACCCTCCCATAACTCTATGTTTCAAAGAATAGACGGTGGGTAATACCTCCTCCCCTCTTGATATAACTTCGGTCGACACCCTAAGCCATACTCTGTAGTAATCATTCTTATAATTACATTATCAAATAAACACAATGGTCAAGTTGTGCATCCTGTCAAAACCACACATCCACAGATCATAGTAATGTTTGAAATCATAAGAGAAACTCATAGTACAGATTATTTTCATGGTATCTGCAATATCCAAGTTTTCTCATTTCTACAACCATTTTTGGTTATTACATGGCTCATAATCATGTAAGCTAATTCAAGAAAAAACTCCTATCCATGTAGACATAGAACACATTTCATACATCAATAAATTATATATTAATGTCAAAATAAAAAACCATATTTATTTATACCATGTCAAACATTTATTATACATCCACAACATAGTTTTGAGCTGATATCCATATACCAAATTTCCACCTTCTATTTTGCATGTTTAATGAATTCACATATCTATCATCATCATAAAAATAATCTGCTACAATACATAAACATGTCTATATGTACACCTATAAGTGTCTCATTAGTCTAGCTTGTAAAAATAGAAAGATAATTTAATTATTAGGACAAAGTGATAATATAGTTCTAGCTGCATAATGCCTAATGCCAAATGTGGGGCATTACATTTACAACCATCCCAAATAATTTTTAAAATGCTTGCACAACTAGTGCAACAACTTCAAATCAAAGTATATGCCAATGCTCTACCTCTTCCTATTTCAATGTTAGATAAAAGAGATGGTAAGAGGTTTGTATTAGGTTTACTTATTAGCTTTGGTAAGAGGTTTATTCATTAGCTCTAGTAAGATACTTGTATGTCTATAAAGCTGCTCTACATGTTATTGTTTCAACGTTTGTATGAATAAACCTTAGTATGTTTAAAACTCATTCATTCATGATAAATCATTCAAATTTTGATCTCGAATTTCTAACTAGAGTTTTTCCAAGTCTGCGACTTGCTTTTAGATAGCAGTGATACAACAATCATAATAATATACTTTACCATGTCTTAAGGGTAAGAAGTATAGTGTGCTTAAACATTAGGTATTGGTACAAAATATATCACATTAATAAATATGTCATGTCATCCATGTGATAAAAAGAAAACATTAAATACATTAATAAGAGGCTATCACCAAAATGGGTGATCATGAAGAAGCACATGCATATGTTTGTCATTATGAAGAATTGGGCTATAAAATTGACAAGTTAATTGAAGATATGATTAGGGTCAATTCGTTTGTTTAACAATTTTGATGAGCTCTCGCTTGCTTTATTAGCATTGTCAAATCACTTTCAGCATCAACATGCCCTTTGTTGTTTTCTCTATCATTTTTGGGGAGATTTTTCATGACTTCGTAGGATTTTACTTTCAACTCTAAACCATTAATGCATATGCTCTTTTCACAGATTTTAGTTTCCTTATGTTTGTTTCACATGCTTTGAAGAGGTCCATGTACACAGATTTCAGTTTCCTTGTGTTTGTTTCACATGCTTTGAAGAGGTTCATGCGAAAGTTTTTTTTAGGCTACAAATTTAATATGAAAATCTATTTGTTGCCCTGAATTCAAGGTGATTCATGTTAATCATTTTTTATGGTTATAATTATGTAGATTGAATCTTCAGTCGAAGTTATTTCCACACCTTCTGATAGTCAAGATATTATCAACATTAATCACTCTATTATTCTTTGGTCAATTAAACGTTTAAAGAGAAATTATAATAATGTTTATTATGTTAAAAGTTTGTCTACATCAACCCTTCCAAGTGAATAGTAAAAGAGGATGCTGGTATATAATCTTTACTTGATAAAATAGGTGATTCCATGAAGATGGGTAACTCTTTTTGGCCAAATATGACGATACAAAATGGAAATTTTACCTATGTATTAATTTAAATCCCTCGAAACTCATATTTTCCATATGAATTTCAACATGCAGTTAAAAAACGAAATGTAGAGAATTATGTTGGCTTTCCAATGATATTTTTAAAAAAATCAGTCAATGTCATTTAATATGTCAAATTTTCATTTAATGAAATGTATGTCCTTAAGAATTTGAAGAGCAATTAATAAGTGGTTTGTATGTGTGCAAAATAATTTAATGTTAAATTAATAATTATAAAAAAAGAAATATGTGAACATGATCTAAACAAATTGCACCAGTGCATACATTTATTTTTTCAATTTTTTTGGATGTGTATTTTGAATTTTGTTGATTTATCTTTGAGCTCATTCAAAGTTATCAATAGGGTTTTTTCGAGTAAGCTTTAGCAGAAATTTAAAAAAGAATGGCATACAAAGATATAAATTCGTAAATTATATGTCCATGGATAGAGGATTCATTGACGAATCCAACGGTATCAACTCCACTCATTAATGTGCATTTAATGACAAAGTTTAAGCGCCTAAAAGACACAAAATTTCCTTTCTGGAAAGAATACGGCCATGGACCTATTTTTAAGGCTCTCGATTGAGGACTTGAGGTTTCAATAAATCGATAGAGGTCTAGGTTAAACCCTCGATCGAGTTATTTTTAAGCCCTCGATCAAGGGTTTAAAATTACCTTGATCAAGGGTCTACTACACATATGTTTCGTGCCCCGTTTGCCAAAAACCGTGAAGCACATTCATGGAATCACCCAAATAAATGAATGTTCCACCTTTTCCTTCTTCATCTCCAAGCCATGTTAAAGGGGATGCTGATGTAATGGTGCTTATGCTTAACTTTGCGGTTTGCTAGTTGTCATTTATTATCACCCATTGTGCATTGTTATAGTGCACATTAATGGTTTGTAGGTGGGCTTTCTGGTCACATGTTTTTATGGGCTTTAGGGTAGTAAATTTAAACACCACTCATTAATTCAAGGCATTGATTTATTGTAGCGATCAAGTGAACTGTCCTATTGTGGTCCTTTGATTTATTTAGGTATTGTGCATGCCCTCCATCTCATATGTTTTATGTTGTTCATGTGCTCATCGTGTGGAGACTACACTACTATATTAACTTCAACATAGAATAGAAGTTGTTTCGTGTATCACAAATAAACATCCTAGTGTGGTGCATTATTCTATTAAGTGGAAAACAAAGAAGCAAATATTAGAGCATGTGAAGTCATATGATCACAATATTTGATTTGTAAGAAAAGAACATCAAGCAATGACACTATAGCAACAATAAATGAAGTTGTAAAGCTTGCAAGGAATCCAATATCTCATACATGAACAAGCATGTTGGTTAATATGATCACTACCTTTGACAATGCGTTGAAGTCAATGAGATCAAGCTCCAATGTTGTGTAATGCAAGGGCAAACTACAAACATCTTCACCAAGGCTCTTGGTCCTACCAAGTTCATAAAATTCAAGGAAAAGATTGGTGTTGTATTAAATATATCAATTACTATGGGTGCTAGAATTAATATGCCACTCATATCAATGTTTGTTATAAGGAATAGACCCAATACCTGCTGCCATTAAACCTCTAAAAGTTGTTCATTCATAATATTGCCATTCAAATTTTTAACTGGAGTTTCTTCCAACTCCACAGCTTGCTTCTTGATATAAGTAATACAACAATCATAATAATATACATTACCCGGCTTTAAGACTAGGCAATATAGCCTACTTAAACATTAGGTATTGGTACAACGAAATAAAGTGTTATATCACATTAATAAAAATGCCAAGATACCTATGTGAAAAAAAGATATGAAATACATTAATAAAGAGATTATAACTGAAACATGTGATTTATGAAAATGCACAAACCGTCATTTTGAAGGCTTGGGCTATAAAATTAACAAGTTAATTTAAGATATGATCATGTCTCAATTTGTTTACTTGGAACAATTTTGATAAGCTTTCACACTTGCCTTATTAATATCTTTGTCAAAACACTTTTGCGTCAACACACTCTTACCATCTCTAACATTTTTGGAGATTTTTTTTCAGAATTTCATGGGATTTTAGTTTCAATTCTAAAACATTGGTGCATATATTCTTTTATACAAATTTTAATTTCCTTATATTTGCTTCACATGCTCTAAAGAGGCTTGATTAAAGTGTTTTCTTTGAGGCTAGAAATTTGACACAAGAATCCATTTGTTACCCCAAATTCAAAGTGATTCATGTTTATCACTTTTTGGTGGCTATAATTATTTAGATTGAATCTTCTATGGGAGTCATTTCCGCACCTTGTGATAGTCAGAATATTGTTGACATTAATCACTATTTTATTATTTACCCAATTAAACATTTAAAGGGTTATTATAATAATGTTTATTTGGCCAAGCGTGTCTACATCAAATTTTCCAAGTGAATAGTAAAAGAGATTATCAAGATATAATACTTATTTGATGAGATACATGAATGTTCCACCTTTTCCTTCTTTATCTCAAATCCATCTTGAGGGGGATGTTGGCATAATGGTGGTTAAGGTCAATTTTGCGGCTCATTAGTAGTTATTAAAGTCATTTATGATCACCCATGCTACAGTGTTATAGCACACATAAGTAGTTAGTAGGTGGCCTTTATGGTCCCATGTGTTTTTGGGTATTTTTGGGTAGCAAATCTAAACACCACTCATAAATTCAAGGCATTGCTTTATTGTAGTGATCAAGTGAACTATTATTGTGGTTCTTTGATTTATTTTGGTACTGTGCTTGCCCACCATCCCATATGTTCTATGTTGTTCATGTATTCATTGTGTGGAGACTACTTTCCTATCTTAACTTCATGCATACTACCAAATGGGAATGAGAATGATGAATCTAACTATTTCTCAAAAGGAACCACAAGAACCAACTTGAAGGTATATTGCACCTCATGTCAAGAAAACTGATAAGATCCAAAATTCATTAAAAGGGGAAAGCAAGCTTACAGCTCCACTTTCAACATTGACCGGGAAATTGCAACCCAAAAATCATCAAAGGTTTAATTTGAACAAACAGGTCCAAAAACTTCTAGATATGATGCACATCCTACAAAGGAACCTTGATACTGCTTAAAGCAAGAATCAAGTCAAGCCCCTACAACCAAACAAAAACAAAGAGGATGTAGTGATCAAGTGAATTATCAGAGTGGTTCTTTGATTTATTTAAGTATTGTGCATGCCTTCCATCTCATATGTTCTATGTTCATGTGTTCATTGTGTGGAGACTGCTTTCATATATTAACTTCATGTGCACTGCCAAATGGGAATGAGAATGGGGAATCTAAAAAGGCTATTATTTCTCAAAAGGAACAACCATAAGAACCACCGAGAAAGTATATTGTACCTCATCTCAAGAAAACTGAAAAATTCCAGGTTCCATTAAAAGGGGAAAGCAAGCTTACAGCTCCACTTTCAACCTTGACTAAGAAATTGCAACCCAAGAAACATCAAAGATTTAATTTCAACAAACAGGTCCAATGAAAGATATGATACTACAGCTCAGAAAGAACTAAGTCAAGCACCTACAACCAGACAAACACATAGATGATGTCACCGGGATAACATGCATAGCCAGAGAGAATCCTATTTAATTCTGAGGGTGGCAATGTAATAATAATAATAATAATAATAATCAACCTAGGTTAATGAAAAGACAGTGTACGTACTCATTTACCTCATGACCAGTCAATGCATATAAGTGTCCCATCACAAGGTTCATTGTAGGCATCATGATTCAATCAGTTATCCATTATTCAATATATTCTTATATATTTTGCAGAATTCTTTTATCAATTTCATTGTGAACACGAATTGTCCACTACACTTAGTCCTACAATGATAGCCAGTTCAGTTCTAGTTTCAATATATCTGATTGTTTTGTGACAAGCAATCTATTATGGTTCTCTCTTTTGCTTTTCCACTCTTCAACCCTGTGTTTCCTTCAGTTCGTATACTTTATCCTCGAATTGATTCCGTCAGTCCTGTATTTGTTCTATTTCTTATACTTTCTTCCTCAAATTCATTAATAGTAGAAAACTGGAGAGAACGAAAGATGAATATTTCATTTTTTGTTGTCAAATCATTCAAATGTGTTTGATATGTTATTGAACCTTGCCGGAAGCAGTTATGCTATCTTGGATGATTCCTTAGGATCATTTAAATGACTATGACGGAAAAAAGAAATCACTTCATGAGGACTTTACTTCTTTGACATCTCTGGTGTAGTGACATTGTTACCCTTTCTATCAGATAAATAAATTTATGATATACAGGTAATTATTCCATTGACAACAAAATGAAAGGTAAATATGGTTGAACTTTAGCAATAAATTAAAGCTGTCAAATTGGAAACCTGCATAAAAAGCTTTAACCAAGAGACCAAATTACAAGATGGTAGGAGCTCAAATTCACGATTTACAACTTTACATTCCAGAATGACCAGTCTGTCCATAAAACAGAAAGCTCAATTTCTGAAATAGAAATTCCAACGGTTGTATACTATCTCTTGGTTTACCTTAATAGCCCTTACACATTCCAACAAATTACAATGAAATTTCTCAAAATTGCATCAAATTTGACCACATCTAATCAATTTCAGAAGAAAATACAACCCAGAAACATTAGACTGAATGCATACTTTCATGGTAATTCAACCATGTTGCTAGCCTACAAAGTTTGCTGCGCAGTTCATTGCAATTAAGCATTGTTTCAAAGAGGCATTCACAACGATATCATTCATCTGCCCAAATAAATGCTACCACCACTCATCACCTTTAGTGAGCCCAACTTTTTCCTACATCGATGTCACTTGATAGGTCTGCAATATTACATTTTACTGTACTCTTTTCAATGAGAGAAAAGCACTTCAACTTGTATAATTCAAGTTGAGCAAGTGGTCTTTACCAAAGGCATAGCTTCAATGGCTTAAGTCTTGATGTTAGTTTTAAAAATATATACACCACAAAAAAAGGATGCCTGTCAAAAGGCACATGAAATTAATCATAAAATCATGTGTTTTTCCAATAATTTTTCTTTCTCAGCTTGTAATTAAAGCAACCTGATGGCTCACGGTATTCAGACAGAAAAAACTAAAACATGTGACTTTACCAATTAATCATCCAAGCCAAAAATGCTTTTATGATACATGTATACATGCCTCAGTTAACCGAACATTCAACTTTTAATCATACCTGGTGATAATAGCAGACTTGCTCTGAACAAAACTCACATACGGCCCATTTTGCATCAACTTGAATGCCAATTCTTTGCATATTTTTCACACAAGATGGACAGAGCATGCCTCACTAGGTATTCATTGAGAACAGGTCCATCCATTTAGTGCTCAGCCATAGCTGCCACTAGAACATGAGTAAAACCAAATGAGGTTACTTTCCATCATACCAGTTTAGGGCACATTTGGCATCAACCGCTAGGTCAACTGAAAGGATATTATTTCCATCGAAGGGGTAGGACATGCAACGAATGACCAAAGATTTTGCTTCCTCAGCAGTTTCTGTGGGTCCCTCCAAGATCAATTCATCATGTACCTGACAGTACAAGCATGAATTAAAATAAGATCCTGAATGTTGCAGAATTTTTTGAAATATAGTCACAATCATCAGACTGAAAAATTAAACACAAGAAAGCAAAACCACCTGCAACAATAACTTCCAACCAAGCTCCTCCAATCGACTATTTCTAGAAATTTCCAACATAGCACACATTGCCACATCTGCTGCACTACCCTGAAAGTTTAACACTCGATTTTAAGGCTGATGCATACCATACATATATTAGTGAATGGATCACACGGAATATAAAAGTAAAACAAGTAAAAAAACCTAAAGGTGTGTAAACAAAAAACCTGAACAGGAGTATTGATGACAGTCCTTTCAATGTGATTTTGTAGAATAGAATTGGCAGAATTCATAGTTGGAAAGTGACAAGCACGTCCAAGCAAAGTATATACACACTTCTCTTTACGTGCTTCCTTCCTACGCTCTTCCTGCCACAGCCTGACTTCTTCCCTTTCCTTGTACCAGAGATCAACAGTAGTCTGAGCATCATCTTCTGTAACCTGAAGAACAAAAAATGTCAGTGGAATAAATTATTAAAGAACCACCGACATGCAATTACTACACTTGATACATGGCATATGCCAACCACAAATTCTACATTACATATGTATCATGTCAAACTTCCAAGCATAGTCAACAGTCTACACAACACTCCCTGAAATGTAATTAAGTTGTCACATGCGATTGTAACAAAGGGTACTGGAAATAGAGGCAGCTGGTTTGGATACAATGTACACTAATCAGCTAAGATAATTTTATTAATGTGTACACAAGACCAAGATATAGGCAAATGGAACTAGAACACACAGTCGGTCACCATCAGATCATAGTTTTAAAAATCGGAATCGGTCAAGGGTCAACTCAGAATCGGAATCGGAATCGGTAATGAACCAGTCATAAATCGGCCGATTTGAATTTAATGAATCGGTTTGCTAAAAAATACATCAAATATTTAAATTTTAAAGAAAAACAACATTTTCAAGATTATAATCCATGATTCCAAGACATTGAAGACAAAATAACCAAAATCTGCTCATGTATATACCATATAAGAGCCAATATATCAAAATGGCACAAAGTGTACTGTAATTTGGAGTCTGTGACTATACTCTGTGCAATACATAAATGATAATACATGTAACATATCTAGGATACTAGAACAAAATACATAATCCATGAGGCCTAGGCAGATAGGCCCTATATAGTAAAGGCTGAATCTCTGAATCTCTAATAAATTGATAATGAGTATTGAACAATGAACTTGAAGACTGCCCTCTGCAAGTGCACACTGCATTCTTAAAAATGATAAACTGTCCACCCGTGACCCAACTATCAGGCTTCAGCACTTTGCTGTCCACACTCCAGTACTGTCCACAACTCCACCCGTGACCCAACTCAGCAGTGAGCACTGCTACTGTCCACCGAGTCCACCCAACTGTCCACTGTCCACCGAGTCCACTAAGCACTCACTCAA
>LPNX010710657.1:62084-101414 GCA_001517045.1 Pseudotsuga menziesii
ACAAAAGAGTCACTTCATCACTACAAAGGGATTACTTTACCACTGTGCAAAGGAATCACTCACACTTCACTGTCATCATCATCATGATTGACTTATACACCACTGTCAACAACTTGTCACAGCCTCATCACAACATCATGTCGCTGCCAAGCTTCACAACTATCTCTGTCAACTTCTCTGCCATATCAATTTGAATAATTTAATTTGCTGCTGCTTAAACAACTCGCCCTACTGCTGTAGATATCACTGCCATACTGCAGTTGGTTTCAAACTGACGTGCTACATATCTTCAAATTTGTTGTGATTAGACTTGCGATGGACCAATTTTTCTAGATATTCCTCTTGAGTCAGCAATGGCCCTTTTTCCTCCCAAAAGAAAGGAATTCCTTTGTTTACCAGTGGATTAAACAAACTGATCACTTCTTTAACTCTATGATTTATGATGTCCATCTTGGCTTGCACAGTCTCCATCATTCTGTATTTTCCAATAACTCTCCTGGCCCAGGAGACCACAACAACTTTGTCCTGGATACCCATTCTTTTGATTTGGTCTTTTGATAAAGTACTCAAAAAGTCAACAGCGTTTTGAGATACCTGCATTGGCTTTTTATTCAATGCCTATTTTACTACGACAACATTCTTCCTGGCAGACATCAAAGCATTTTCTTGATCAGCAACATAATCCAGATACAATCTGAATCGACTGGCCTCTTTAATGATTTCATCCCAAATCATATGCCTGGCCCCTTGCAAGGCTATTTGGCCAACCACTTGCTTGTTTAATTTGGCATTTTGGTTTATCAATTCCTGACATCTTTCTTCTAACATCTTCTTCTCTTCCTCTTTTTTCAAAGCCATGTCTTCTAAATTCTTGCTTTGTTGCTTTAACCCTGTAAGCTCCACATCCTTTAGCTTTACTTGTGACATAGCACTAGTCAAGGAAATGGTGTATGTTTCTACATTGGGAATAGTGGCTGGATTTTCCACCTCTTCACATTTCTCTTGTAGCTCCTTTTCCTTGGCTGCTAGCCTAGCCTTTAAATCCTTTTCACTTTCCTTTAGCAACTTAACCTCCTTCTCCCATTGTCTCTCTTTCTCCTCAAGCTTCAAAAGCTTGGCTTTGCAATCAGTCAGTTCAGTACTTAAAGCCTCTTTTTCCTTCTTAAATTCAGTCAACTCAGAGGTCTGAATGGGCTGAGTAGAAGGGATCTTCAATTTCTTCTTCAGTCTCTGAACCTCTTTTTCTTTTTCATCTAGTAGCTTTTGAGTTGCTCCTGCTTGGTTTGACTGCGCTTCACCTTTCAGTAAATCATCCTGCAATTTCTTGATTTTGATCCTAAGGGCCTTGTTTTCAACCATTTCCTTCCTTAGAAGGTCCTGAGTTTTCTTTTTATTTGACTCCAGCTTGGACACCTGTATTGTAGCTTTCAACAATCTTGTATTTAAGATGTCGCTGGTTTCTCTGTTGAGGTGTATTACATCTATAGTGGGAATATTTCCTAAGTTCACATTTACTTCAGATACTTTGTTACCCACAGTCATGGCTAGACTTAGGGTGTCTTTAACATGATCCCTTACAGTTTTCAATGTTACATCTAGCTTGGGCAATTGTTTTACCTCCTCATATAATTTCACTGTCTCATTAAAAGTTTTATCAGCTCTTTCCCTGTAAGTCTCTAACCAATCCTCCTTTGATGCAAACTTACCAACGACTACTCCATCAAACACATACTCCTGAAGTTCCAGACCAGCTGCTTTAGATTATTCTTGCTTTTGTTTTCCTTGTTTCAGTTTACTCTTTTCATTGGTCTTCTTTACTTGTATCATCTGCCCTCCTTGTTCAACTTTCTATTTCTTAGGGGTACTGGCAATGTCTACTTCTTCAGTGTCCATGGGCTCTGCATGCTCTCTCTTCTTGGTATTCTCTGAAAAGCTTATTAAAGATGAAACATTTCCAGCAACTGCAACTATATCAAAGAGATCCATGGGAGGAGAATTATTTCCATGTAAGGAAGGCACATAATCTATTTCCATGCAGACATTATTTGGGGCCCGATTTGGTTAATCCTCCCTATTAGCTGCCTCCCTGATTCCAACTATTTCAGTGCGCTCAAAAGGTTTGTTGTTATTGGCATGTCTTCTCTTTGAAATCATCTGATGAGGATCATAATTGATTGCAACTCTCGACGGAAACCCCATACTCTTAAGCATATTATCAATTACTGGCAAAGCAGCCCTACTTTTTACAACATATGGCCCTGCCTCCAAGGGAAATTTCATATCTAAACTCTTCCTGAAGCTTAGGATGTGTTCTTCTTCTACTATAAGCTTCTGTCTAAGAAAATTCCAAAGAGAAAATCCTAGCTGTCAGGAAAGCTGGGAGAACATAGGGTTGGTACACAAACCCTTACAACCTTATAATAGTTTCTGCCTCTGCAAGGAACCAATCTCCTACCATTTTGCTTGGGGAGAGCTGCAATAGTTCCTTCATTTTAGGCAACACCCTAGGTAGTCTCTCCTGAAAGAATATGTTGTAAACTTCGACCATCAAATCATTCATAAACTTGCTATAATTCATGGTCATTTCATCTGTGAGCACTAGCTCAGGAGACTGAAAATTGTCTTCATGGTGTGACAAAAACATCCTCAGTAAGAAAGACTGATATCGGAAAACCCTGGTATCGTGGAAGTTAACTAGCTGAGAACGAATGTTTTCAGCTAGAAACTCATCAAATTTAAGGCAACAGGACTGAAAGGGTTGTCCTGGAAGTTTAGGTTCAATGGGACAAGTACTCGAGACAAACAACAGACTCAACAATGGCTTTGTGGCATAGCCATTAGTATCTAAACCTAGAAACTGACTAGCCAAAGTTACACAGGGTTGGGCTTCTTCATTAAATAGATCTAGGTCAATTGGGTAGGACAAACTTAGGATCTCACCATCAGGTTTGGAACATGATTTCATAAAGGCTTCCTTAATTTCAACTGCAGACTCATGGAAAAATTGAATGATAATCTCCTCTTTGTATTCCTGGGACAATTGAACAAACTCATGTGGAACAACTAAGGCTTTGCGAATGTTAAGGGCATCAATAAGGCACCACATTTTGGACTTAATCCTATCCATAATGACTCCTTCAGTTTCAAAATAATTACTTATGCACCATTCGACAAACTCAAGGCAGTTAGGGGTCTGGTTGACAAAGAAAAAGTAAAAGAAGGATTTAAAAATACCACGGGTATCGCTACCCTGGTCCTTAAGAACCTTCAACCTGTTCCTAATTGTTTCAATTGTCTCATTTCTTAGTATAGTATCAGCAATTTCAGCGCTTTTATCTTCAAAACTCTTCTCATCCCTCTGATAAGAAACCCCTACTTCCTCATTATCTGCTACTTCTATTACCTTTGTCTCATCTATTCTATCCATTCCAAAAATACTCAGAAGGTTTGAAAATGCCCACCTCGTCACTTCGAACAATTCTCTGATTTGTCCATGCTGGCGCTCTACACACAGTCAGGGCATTCGTCAATTTCAAGGCTCAAGAAAGACATATTTTTCAACTCCACGTAGATGCTTTTATAATTTTTTTTAAATTGCATAACCCTCGGGCATCTCCATGCAACTCATCCCGTAGATCTACTTTTCTTTGAATTCAAGTCGTCGATATACAAGATCTTCATATCAAAACTCAACACTACCAACCTGCACAGCTTGATTTGGGGAAATCAACACCAACTGTCGATCTCTAAACTACCTTCATCGGGACCGTTCAACATTGAGAACTTTAACATTCAGCCAATCCTTTCCATCTGATCGAGTGAGCAACTTCTGATCGCGGAATGCTTCTTATCCATTGATCAAGCTTGATCTCTCATTGTAATCGTCGATCTTTGCAACCCCTAATACTTTCCACGGATTGAAATTCCAACTTTGTCCACGCTAATTCAATCCGCGGAATTATTTTAGACCACAGATCTATCTCCGTTCTCATCTCCACCGTCCGATCTTTCCACCCTTTTAACTCATTCTGTGATTTGAAAAAGCTTCTTTTTCTGGGCATGTTCACCGCGAGGAATGCTTTAGCGCCGTTGATCTAGCTTTGGATCAATCTCAACCCTCCAACATTGCTCCCATTTAACATACTCCGCAAATCTAAAAATTGCATTCTACCTTGCATCTCCGATTTGCAAAATGTTTTTTTCACTGTTGATCTTCACCATCCTAAATCTGAACCGTCGATTTATGGCACTCTTTACCTCATTTCTGCTGCTGCTTATTCCAAAAGGTAGAACGATCCATCACCGTGGATCCAAACACTTTCATCACCCCACGATCCACTACGAATGTTTCATGCACCCCTATTAACTTAAAGGGCGCCTTCATAACATTTTCAAATAAGGTCATTTCCCAAAACCTTCAATAATCCAAAATTTTTCAAATATGGTGCTAACATATGGAATGATATAACATTTATCAAAGTATATTATCCTACAAGAAAGAGCTAAACTAAAGAAAAACAAGGAAATAATAAAAAATGAAAAAGACGCGTATCCGCCTTTGGGGAATGGGGAGTGGGCTTGAAAGAGCCTACTCGGGATATCTTTATTAATCACGGTTACAATCTTTATGAGAAGTGCTCTTTGGTCTTGTTATCTGGGATCCAAAGGCTTACAAAAAGTGAGGAGAAGAAAACCGAAAGAAGGGGAACCCCTAGGAAGCTTTGGATGGCCCAAAAATGGAAATTCAGGCAGAATTTCCTTCTCTTTTTGGGGAGACCTGCTAAAAAACAGAAAGCATATATTATTTTAAAGTGCCCAAAAACACTTTGAAAGTGTCTTTGGACAACCCACAAAAACTTAGTGAAAAACTACTAAATTAAACTACAAAAAGAGAGCAATAAAATAACCAAGGAAAGCAAGTTTTCCTTGGGATCTTGGCTTGCCATTTTGGGCAGCCAATACAATGTGCACTTTGTATTGCAACATTTAACTTTAAATTGATCCAATAAAATGTATTTAAAACAAGATTTAGATTTACCTTTAAACAAGCTTGCTTGGAAATGAATTTTCCTAAATTAGATTTAAGACGCTTATGAAAACTTTGAAAATTTGAGATCTAGCTTTCTTAAATGCTTATAGATGAGATCTAACAAATAATTGTGCATATGATAAATTAGACACTCATGCAAACTACTTTAAGCTAGCAAACTAAAAATATCCTTGAAATGCTTGCGAAGAAAAGTAGATTTGATGCTAGATCTAGATGAAAGAGAAATCAATTTTATGAAAATTTGGATCTAAGCAACAAATGGAACACCTCTATAAACTAGATCTAAGGGAGATATTTATCTTAAGCATGTGATCTAAAGCATAAAAGCAAGTAACCAAGTAACCCAATCAGAAATTTAAATTTTTAAAGGAAGAAGGTTAGGAGCCCTGGTAAAAAGATTCAGAAATTGAAGATCGGTTGAAATGCTTCAAGAGGACAATGTTTCTTGAAAGGTGAGTAGAGAGTAGGAGAAACAAACTAGATCTCCTTCAAATCCACCCAAGAGAACCCTGAAAGATACTTGCACTTGCATAAACTTTGTTAAAGGGTTGGTGAAATTCAAAATGTGAATGAAGAGAGCATACTCGCAAACAAGTAAATATGCAAAATCTTGAATTTGACAAAAATGGAATTTTCACTAAGAGTTGAAACAACAATGCTCATCCTATTGATCAATACTAATCATTAGGCCAACCCTTCAATATGTATATTAAACAAAGTGCAAGATTTAACACTCTACAATTACCTCAACCATACAAGCATAGCATCATCCAACTGGAACAACAATCCACATAATGACCTCCAAAGCCAATCTTTATTCACATAAAACATTCAACATATTACAAATAAGAGCAGAGGTTCCACATACTTCATGGTAAAGAGAGTGAATGGACCTTGCTTAAATAGCCAAGAGAGACCCAAGGGGGTGCTACCTACACTAAAGATAAACTCCGAGTGTATCTGAGTTGAAGTGAAGAAGCAAGTGAAGAGGTGAATGACACCTATCTCACCTAACTCACCCAACTCTCAAAACCACTCATCAAGTGCCACAATACCAACAACCACCCATTCGCTTTCTCTCCCTCTCCCTCACACACGAGCTTGAAAGGTTGACGTGAAGTGGGTGATGTCATCCATACTGATGTTCACTACCCATTAAAGAAATAAACCAAACTTTAATCTTTAAACAAATAAACCAAAGTTTAAACTTGAAATCACGTTGAAAGGGGTCCACCCCTCCTCCCACCTCACGCGCGAGCTTTAAGCTAGCGTGAGTGTGGTTGACGTCACCCTCATAAACACACTTCATGCTAAAGTTTTAAACCAAAGTTTGAAATGCTTATAAGTTTAAAGAAGGTTGCATGGCATGGGGGACCCATGCCATGTCATTTCCCCACTTAACAATTTCTATTGACTTATTAAATTTTTTCACTTTGGTGCCAAAATGATGCACCTTTAGCATTAAAACACCAAAACAATCCTCCTTTAGCTGAATAATGCTCCATGGGGTGTTATAGTCGTCTAAATCATATGAAAAGTGGTCTCTAGGGTAAAGAGGACGCTCTGAGTGTGAAAACGAGCATCCCCACGCCAAATACAGACTCCTCTTTAAACAAATAAATCAAAGCTTAAACTTGAAATCATGTTGAAAGGGATCTACCCCTCCTCCCACTTCACACGCGAGCTTTAAGCTAGCATGAGTGCGGTTGATGTCACCCTCATAAACACACTTTATGCTAAAGTTTCAAACCAAAGTTTGAAAGGCTTATAAGTTTAAAGAAGGTCACATGGCATGGGGGACCCATGCCATGTCATTTCCCCACTTAACAATTGACTTTTGACTTATTAAAATTTGACTTTGGTGCCAAAATGATGCACCTTTAGCATTAAAACACCAAAACAATGCTCCTTTAGTTGAATAATGCTCCATGGGGTGTTATGGCTATTTGAATCATATGAAAAGTAGTACCTGGGGTAAAGAGGACGCTCTGAGTGTGAAAACAAGGATCCCCACGCCAAAAACAGACTACAAACCTGACTTTTAATACATTTTGAAGTTTTTTAATTAAACTGTTAAAAATGGCTTAAAAAAAGGAAATATATATATATTATTTTTTCTCGGAAATGGATGAAACTCTATGGGCACCTAGCACATGACCATATGACTCAAAAACAATGCCCAGCATGTTCATATACATTGACACGTGAGTTGTAATAGCCTCCCAAGGCTTCACCACCAAGACGCCCATTCCTGCTTTGGAGGAGAGGTGAAAAACTCAAAAATCATACATCGTAACTGACAAGGAAAAAAACACCTTGGAATAATCGGATTGATGCTTAAGTCTTAGAAAGCCCAACTCTTTACAAATTCATCATGCTAGCACACTTTATTACAACTCCCCCAAGGGGGTATGAACATGCGGTACAGAAAATAAAAAAGTGCCTAGAAGGCCTGATGAACTTCTGAACTCTGATCACGAACAAGTAACCTTGTTCAAACTTTGTCATCTCACTTGAAGTCCAACTATGTAAGACCTAGCCGGTAACACTTATCACAGGATCAGTAGAGTTCATTTCGAACCTTTTGAAGTGCATGACCAGAACATTCGAAGCCTTGAAAATTTGAAATTGGGTTGTTTTAGATGTAAGGTTATGGCACTCATTGTAGTTGCGTTTATCTTGGGTTTTGAAGATTTATCTCAACACCTCCACATTTTCATCTCGGTCGATTACACTTCTTTGTAAATAAAGCCTGCATATATGTTTATCTTCATATTCTTGTTTTCTTCTTTCACTGACTTTTGGGCATATGTGTTCGTGTTGGTGGTTGAGGGTCGAAGAGATGCAATATTTTTAGACATTCCCATCCCTGATGCATAGTATACGATTGGGACAGAAGGAACAACTACACCATTAAAAAGTTGCAGCATTAGGCATTTTACTTCACTCTAGTTGAAGGGTTCATTCCTTGCTTCCATAACATACTGGAGATTATGATCTATATACTCCATAACTCGAAAAAACTTTACCAAACTGCCTACTAGTGCCAGTTCCATCTACGACGACTTCCTTTACTCCCACAATAGATTGATGACAAAGTGAGCATAACAAGTTAATCTCCCTTAGATTATATTTATTCTTTGTTTCTAGAATTTTAATAGCCACAAGCTTCCTAGTTTCCTTGTACTTGGCTATAATGACATCGTTACAAAGCATCATCTCAAATTTTCAATACTCGACAATGCTTCTCCAATTAGGCGACAATAAATCACGCATGGAAGATTCACGAACGGCCATAACTATTGTGGGAAAATCTAATTTCGGATTATCAACTCCTGGTTGTAGTGACACATGGAAGATAATCAATCCAAGATGGACAAAAGCAATCACCATTGCTTTTCATAAACAGTCATCCTCCAAACTCCGTTTAGAACCAAGGCATACATTGTTAAAGATAGTGCAACTGTGAGACCCTTTCTCAAGGAGGATGGTACCCTAGTCAGTTAACTAGGGTAGAGTAAGACCCTAGGTCCCCTAGTAGTCTCCCAGGGTTCTTGGTCTAAGACCATGAAGGTTGATGCCATGGCAAAGTGTTAATGTAATTGTAACCTCGAAAGATATTCACTTGTATATTTCATATTGTATTTTATTGTACCCCAACGGAGATGTTTGTTCTCCCGATCGGGAGAGTCATTAATGTAATTAAGTCATGTAAAGTCATTGAGGTTAACCCTCCATTGTATGTCGCGGCATTAGACCCCGGAGTTAAGTTGTATTAGGGTTATTAGACTCTCCTAGAGAAGTCGGCCCTGTTGAGGGAAAAAGACAAGTCAAGATAAAGTATAAATAGAGAGTGTGACTCTCTATTTTAATACACACACTCACTAATCAATAGTGCATGAGAGAGAGAGGACTAGCTCGCACAAGTGCGAGAGAGAACAGCTGCCGAAGATCATCTTTATACTTTTGGGTTTTACTTTTGCCATTTGTGCTAATTCTATCTATGAGAAAGTTACAGGGTTTTCTCCTTTATGGTTTACCCGAGGAAAATCTTTGTGTCTCTTGTCTCTTGTGATTATTGCTCTGCATGTTATTCTCTCAGATAAGATCCTACATCATATTAAATAAACTGTAAAAATCTAACATGGTATCAGAGCCAAATTGTAATATCCCAAATATTGATATTCTCTAATGTTCTATCGTAGTGCTGACTCACACACTCAATCTCAGACAAAATTGCACAATAACTATGCATGCAAACTTGCCATGCAAAAATGCCCTAAAATGTAGCTGAATTAGGGTTAGAGTTTTGCAGAGAGCAATTAACACTTACCACTGATATTCCGGCTAATAATGACTCCAGAGATGGCTGCATGCATAAAGATCTGGATAGGTGGTCTAGTAATGCTTCTTTCCTCCGATGTTACTACCTCGCTAAGCACCCTCCAGACTGAAGGTGAGGTCTTTGTAGGAGGAGAGGTCCAATCAGGCTTAAACTTTCTGAGCTTATCCGTCTGTTGATGCCAGAGAGATGGACTGGCACATGCAGAGATTTAGCTGCCTTTAAGTGCCCTAGCGAATTGATTGGCAGTTTTACTACTCACACCCCCAACTGCTCTGTTTGGCTGATAGCTGCTCCAGGTGAGCAAACGAATGGCCGATAATCACTGTATGCCGTAGGATAGGCCTGCTGAGAAAGAGGAAGTTGACTTGCGGAGGAAAGACCAGGTTTTGTGGTCCCAACGAATCCTTCTGTGGTTTCCCTGCTACTTCCAGCTACAAAACGTGGATCTGCTAATATTCCTTCAGAATGTGTTGAATCTGCGAAAAATGAAGTATATGATGGATGCAGTGGATAAACCTGGATGACCTATCCCAATAAGAGACTAGGGAAGATATCTCACTGTCGAACCCTCGCTAGCTGAAGACACTGTCTCCAATCCCAATTGTCGCGGCTACACGATGTGTTTCTGCTCAAAACTCCAAAATCAATCAGCAATAATAATAGATATCTTCTTTGGTCTCATAACCCTCTTAAATAGAGTCTCATGTACTTTTAGGGTTTGCATGTCACTTTTAGGGTTTCCGCTTCACTTTTGCATGCGTGCAATTCTATTTTGATGTTGACTTTTAAGCCTAAAGAAACAAGGCTTCTCTTATCCGACCGATGACTTGACACTAAATGAATGTCTTGTTCTGCTCTAAGTATCAAATGCCCTCAGTCAATTCCCTCTCATGCAATACCCGCTCGAACCTATGGGAATTAAGTAGGTTAGCGAGTGTTTTTGGATGCTTAATTAGAGGGGGACATTACAGTCCTCCCCGCCTGAAATTGCTTGTCCTCAAGCAACTGCAAACTAGGATGCTGCAAGGAACATGTTCAAGCCCACAACTGGCAAGGAACATGTTCAATCCCACAGCTGGCAAGGAACATGCTTTGATACCAATGTAAAATCCCAAATACTGATATTCTCTAATGTTCTATCGTAGTGCTGACTCACACACTTAATCTCATACAAAATTGCGAAATAACTGTGCATGCAAACTTGCCATGCAAAAATGCCCTAAAATGTAGTTGAATTAGCGTTAGGGTTTTGCAGAGAGAAATTAACACTTACCACTGATATTTCGGCTGATAATGACTCCAGAGATAGTTGCATGCATAAAGATCTAGATATGTGGTCTAATAATGCTCCTTTCCTCCGATGTTATCGCCCCCTGGTACCGTAAGCACCCTCCAAACTTAAGGTGACGTTTTTGTAGGAGGAGAGGTTCGATCAGGCTGAAACTTTTTGAGCTTGTCTGTCTGTTGATGCAGAGAGATGGACTGGCACATGCGGAGATTTGGCTGCCTCTAAGTGCCCTAGCAAATTGATTAGCAGTTATGCTGCTCACACCCCCAACTGCTCTGTTTGGCTAATAGCTGCTCCAGGTGAGCAAACTGATGGCTGATAATCACTGTATGCCATAGGATAGGCCTGCTAAGAAAGAGGAAGCTGACCTGCGGAGGAAAGACTGGGTCTTGTGGTCCTAGCGAATCCTTCTGTGGTTTCCCTGCTACTTCCGGCTGCAAAATGTGGATCTGCTAATAACCCTTCGAAATGTGCTAAATCTGCGAATACTAAAGTATATGATTGATGCGATGGATAAACTTGGATGATCTATCCCAATAAGAGACTAGGGCAGATATCTCACTGTCGAACCCTCGCTAGCTGAAGACACCGTCTCCAACCCCAACTGTCGCGGCTGGACGTTGTGCTACTACTCGAAACTCCAAAATCAATCAACAATAATAATAGATATCTTCTTTGGTTTCATAACCCTCTTAAATAGAATCTCATGTACTTTTAGGGTTTGAATGTCACTTCTAGGGTTTTTGCTTCACTTTTGCATGCATGCAATTCTATTTTGATGTTGACTTTTAAGCCTAAAGAAACAAGGCTTCTTTTATCCGACTGATGAATTGACACTGAATGAATGTCTTGTTCTGCTCTAAGTATCAAATGCCCCCAGTCAATTCCTTCTCATGCAATACCCGCTCGAAACTAAGGGAATTAAGTAGGTTAACGGGTGTTTTTGCATGCTTAATTAGAAGGGGACATTACACAAACTGAGAAGAAGACATAATGCAGCTGGAGAAGCTAGGGATTCTTAATTTTTGGGTCTCTCTCCACAGATAATCAAGGAAAGGAGGCTAGGATAACTCTCCTTTGAAGTGCGCATCTTCCTATCGAAGTAGACTCTGATTCCGGGCATTTTCAGGTTTTGTCTTGTCACTACTGCGGGAAATTAGGGATTTTCACAGAAGTGGAATTTTTGAGTAAACCCAACATAGGATTGTTCTCCTCCTTAAAATCGAAATTTAGAGACCAAGATCGAAATTTTTGGTTGGGTAAAACTCCAGGAAAGTCAAACCCTAATTTAACCCCGAACCAAAAAACCAGCACTGTAGAAGACTAGCTCCAGATCCTGTTTGAGCATCTCAAAGAGGTAAGATCTAAATCTCCTGTATTTCCATTTGAGGTTCTCATTAAAGATGTCTCATCAAACCAAGCTTGAGGATAAGCTTGAAGGAGCATGGAAGTATAGGATTCCACTTATTCTTGAAGAACATAGGATTCCACTTGTTCTTGGAAGAACATGAACTGGACACCTACATAAGTGGAGAGGTTCTAGTTCCAGAGGGAGATCAGGCTAAATCCTTACACAAGAAGAACTTTGTCAAGGCCAAGAGGATTATTGTTGATTCTATCAAGGATCACCTTATACCACATGTGTCTACCTTAAAGACACCTAAAGAGATGTTTGATTCCTTGACCAAGCTATTTGAAGGAAAGAATATAAATTGAAAGATGACTTTGTGAAGTCAGTTGAAGAATGTAAAGATCCAGAATGCAGAGACCATACAGTCATACTTTACAAGGGTTTCTAAAATCAAAGAACAGCTTGAAGTTGTGGGAGAAGATGTAGAGAATGGAGAAGTTGTGATGACCACCTACAATTGTCTTCCTAGGTCATGGGACTCCTTTATTCAAGGAATTTGTGCTAGATGAAAGTTAATCTCTTTCAGTAGGCTGTGGGAGGAATGCTCACAAGAAAAAGCTCAAATCGTAGCTTGAGAAGAAAAGATGGGAAATGAAGATCAACCTCTCACAGCACACACCATGAATAACAAAAAGGAGTACTCTCATCACCAGAAAGGAAAGCATCACTAACAAAATTAGAAAGATAACCCTACAAGAGCTAGGAGAGATCTATCTAATGTCAGATGCTATACATGCGATGAGAAGGGACATTTTTCTAGAGATTGTCCCAAGAATAAAAAAAAGAAGAACAACAAGAAAAGACATCATGCTCACACTGCAGAGGATGATGAACCTCCCAGGAAAAGAACGAGAGGAGATAGTGAAGATTCTTCAAGTGATAAAGAATATGTTCTGATTTCATCTCTCACAGGTATTGTTTCACATGGGAGCAATGATTGGCTTGTAGATAGTGAGGCTTCCAAGCATATGACAGGATTTAAAGAATCCTTTTTGAATCTATCGAAACATGAGTCACCTAACAAGGTGAAACTTGAGGATGACTACCAATACCCTATAAAAGGAAGTGGTGAAGCCTATTATAAGCTCAACTTTGGAAAATCTTTGAAGATGAAGGATGTTCTATATGTACTAGGACTCAAGAAGAATATTCTCTCCATATCTGCATTGGATCCAAAAGGTATGAGAGTTGCATTTATTGATGGCCAAGTTCTTATGTGGCCAAAAGAAAAGACCATAGATGATGCAGTAGTGATTGGAGAGTAAGGGGGAGCCTTATACAAACTGAAGGGCCCACTTGAACAAGCCTTGGTCCATGACTCCATGGAACCAAGTGAATTATGGCATATAAGGCTTGCACATGTGCACTACAGAGCACTATTACTTGCAAGCAAAGCAGTCAACGGTCTTCTTGAAATCCAGACAAAGCATGAAGGCATCTGCAAAGGATGTGCGAAGGGAAAGAACAGAAAGAAGACATTTCCAAGTAGCAAGAGCAAAGCAAAAGGAATCTTGGAAGTCATCCACCCTAATGTATGCGACCCAATGTCATCTAGTTCATTCAGTGGGTATGTATATTATGTTTCTTTCATTGATGCTTTTTCCAGGAAGACCTGGATATATTTCTTGAAGAGCAAAGATGAAGTATTCAACAAATTTAAGGAATTCAAAGCCCTGGTGGAGTATCACACAGATAAGAAAATCAAGACCTTTCGATCAGACAATGGCAGAGAATTGACATCAGAAGAATTCAAGGAATTATGCAGAGAGTCGAGGATTAAGAGAGAGTTGACCACTCCATACAATCCACAACAAAACGGAGTTGCAGAAAGGAAGAATATAACGATTATGAAAGCAGCAAGGGCAATGCTTCATGATCAGGATCTTCCCATGCATCTATGGGCAAAAGCTACAAGAACAACCATGTATGTACAGAATCATACTCTACACAGAGTACTGGACAACACGACACCAGAAGAAACTTTCTTCAGCGAGAAACCAGAAGTCGGCCATCTCAGGACATTTGGCTTCCCAACGTACATACCCATTCCAAAGGAGAAAAGAATGAAGTTATACCCTTCAGGAAAGAAGGGCATATTTATGGGATATGGTGAAAACTTGAAGGCCTACAGAATATACTTTCCAGGGTACAAGAAGATCGATATCAGCAGGGACGTGACATTTGACGAAGACTCAGCTTACAACAAATCCAAAAAACTACCTATTAAAGACATTGAAGAACCAGAAGTACCCAGGATCCGAGATACAACAATGAATGAAGCAACTCCAGAAGAAGATCGAGAAATAGAAGAACCTCAAGAACCTGTAAATCCACCCCGTGAGAAGAATTCTTACAAGAGGAAACCAACATGGGTACGAGAGGCTATCCTAGATGCAGAGAGATATGGCGCTCCAAAAGGAAGAGACCTAGGTCATACTCCGGTATGTAGCCCTGTTATGCGACATCATTAACAAGGAACCTTCCAGCTATGAGGAACGCAACAAAAAAGAAAGAATGGAAGGATGCCATGATCGAGGAATACCAGTCGATCATGAAGAATGATGTCTGGGTAAGTTGATTATTAAACGGGAAGGGAATCTCCAAGATATACCTTTCGGTACGGGAGATACGTCAGGATTCTTCGAAGAGTGGCTCCGCACGGGAAAATGTGGGCTCGATGGAGTCGTGGGGGGATGTTCAACACTACACCAATAAGGATGTAGCCTAACTGGACCCCACGGTCGCTTTCTAGTAGTTCCTGCTTGCCCTAAAGACTTTCCCCACTACTTCTTGGATTTGATACGCTGGATTTCCGTAATATTCGAGGGTTGTGAGTTTTATTAATGTGACATGGACACACAACATACACAGTGTACTGAAATTTGTTTATTCCGATTTTATTAATAGTGAACAAAAGCCATTGTAACAACCCTCCAATAGAAAGCACTCTTGATGCGCCTTTTGGTGAGATTCAAGAGATTTATGAAAAGAAGGAAAAAAGATTCTAAACTAAAAAGAAATAAATTGAGCAATGCACTCTCTGACAGAGAGCACTCTTGATCCACCTTTCGATGAGATTCAAGAGATTTTGTGTTCTTTTTCTTTAAGCAATTTAATAAAAAGCAGTAAAACTAATCTAAGACAACAAAGTAAAGCCTCTCCGATAGAGAGTGCTTTTGATTCACTTTTCAGTGAGATTCAAGAAACTTTGGATTCGTTTCCTTCTTTTTAAAAATCTTAATAAAAGCAAAAAAAAGATCGAAGTAAAACTATCCTAGCAAATTTTTATGAAAGCAAAAAAGATTAATCTTCCTATTCTACTCTACAAGAAACTTTGGATTCTTTTCCTTCTTTTTAAAAATCTTAATAAAAGCAAAAAAAAGATCGAAGTAAAACTATCCTAGCAATTTTTTATGAAAGCAAAAAAGATTAATCTTCCTATTCTACTCTAAGCAATTACCGTGCAGGTATAAAGCAAAGACGAAGGACGATACAGGCTTCCCCCAAATGGGGGAAGTGGGGTGTGGGAGCCCTTATACCACTTGCTCTTTATTAACTTACTTACAATATCCTTTTTTCTTTTGAGGAATACCTTTTGTCCTTTGAAGTTAGGATCAACAAAGTTTCCAATTTTTTAGAAAAATGGGTAAAGAAGAAATGGGAGAGTAGGACAGGGGGTTGGAACGAGCCCTTTTTTATGGTTCAAGTCTTTCCATGCGCCTCCACAACTCTTCTTTCTTGAAAAATGAGTACAAAAACCAGCCAACAAAAAACTCAAGAAAAAGTTTCCATGTTAGCCCAACGTGCATAAAAAATCTGAGATATAGTACTTCTAAATGACAGGAAAAATATACTACTTCAAGTACTAAAGCTGAAAAAAAAAAGTTAGATCCAATCTTTTGATAAACAAACTTTGAAGAACTTCTTAGATCTATGTAACAAGAGATAAAATGATACAGCTGAAAATTTAGATCTACTCGTTACGAAACAAAAAGGTGACCGGAAAGAAATATTTTTTGAAGTTTGAAGATGAAGAAGGAAGACTTCAAGCCCAAGCTTGAACAAATCTGAGCATGGAGGGAACCCGTGGGACAAGAAACATTAGAAAATTACAGTGAAGAAAGACAAGATGCAACTGAGTTCCGATATCTACTTCATGTTTGGTGATCTGCAAAGCTTCAAAACCCTTCAAGCAAGTGATTAGATCTAGTATGATAAATTAAACAAGAACAAAAGCACATAAGTATAACTGAATATAACATGCAACTCTTAAATCTTATATAACTACATATAAGCAACCAAGTTGAAACCTCAAATGCCAACTATATAGATTAGAATATAATCTTCAAAGCTAGATAACACAGCATGCATAAACAATAAAGGAACTACACGGATATCACCTCGGTTATAAGCCAAATATTCAGCATGAAAGTTCTTGCACCATCAAATTGTCCTCCAAAGACTCAATCTTATTCATAAGCAAGATAAGCAATTACAATCATACAGGCAGAGGTCCTCTACAAAATCATCCACCCTTGAAGAGGGAGAGGAGACCCCTATTTATACACAAAACGAAAAGAGCCATGCAAACCCTAGCGAATGCATGAATGAGGGCGCAACCATCAAACAACTCGAGTCTAACTGCAATGGACTGAAGTTGAACTGGACTCTGATAGCTGAGACTGGGGTGAGGTGGCCTCCACCTAGGCAAGGCGCCCACACAGTCTCTTTGGAATTATCCCCCATCTAATAAAAACACGCCAAAAAGGAAATTCGCCCATGCAAAATAAAGGAGGCGCAAATCCGAAGACATAGTTAGCTGCAGTGCTCCGATGATGATTCAGATCAGGTGGGTGATGATTGGAATCTTCCTAGATGCCCTTTGCCATGCCATTTGGCTCTTTACTTTATTCAATTTGGTTTATTTTGGAGAGTTTTTTATTTATCTCCATTTAATATTTTTCTGATTTTTCTAATTAAATATTCATCATTTATTAATTTTGAGGAAATATTTAATTAAGTGCAAAAATAATCATCAGAAACTTAGGATAAGTTGGTCCAAGGGTTAAACGAAGGTTTTGGCTTCGAAAACACGCATTTATTTGCCCAAATCCACCCCCAAACCACTTAATTAGTACATTTTGAAAATTTTCAATTAAACCATAGGAAAAATGGCTTAATTAATTGAAAATTTGAATTATTTAAAAAATATAAAAAACTCAAGGACGTCTGCTAAAAGTTTTTTCGGACAATGTTTTAACACACCCCGAGACCTAGGAAATGACCATAGGACATACCAATAGTGTCTAGTAGGTTCATATTTTACAGTTGGACTCTAATAACTCCCCAAGGCCTAACCGCCAAATTCAAGCATTCCAACTTTGGAGGTAGCAAGAGAAAAACTCATCAATTATTACTCGGCTAAAGGCAAAGAATAATCGATATGGGAAAAAACTCCTTGGAATACCTTATTTGATTGTTATGTCTAAGGGAACCGAGCCACTCAAGACCCCCCTACTAGCACACTTTATTACAAACCCCATGGGGTATGGTCATTTCGACAAAATAAATAAAAGGCTAGCCAAAACAGGCTAAGTCTGGAACAAAATTGAACTTCTGAACTATGGGAACAAACATGCATCATGTTCAATAATTGGTGGCTCAATGGAAATCCACTAAGTCCAGAATTAGTGGAAAACGGGATGGTTGCAGGATCATATTGGCTTGTTATCTCACCTTGATTTTGGGAACTTTGACCTAGTCAACCCAGTTGACCAAAGTCAATCACGTTTCCCAAGGCAGTGAATAAAAAATACAACATGGTCTATATCAATGTTGAAAAAGTCAGCAAGGGTCCTGAATATGACTTCTCGGCAACATCAGCGAAAAAATCGAGAAAAGTCAGCAAACATTAAAAAATACAAAATACTTCATTTTTTTCAGGATTTTAAACATTTAAAGCAACAATAACATCAGATAAACACATTGGAACATAAATATGGAGAAAGCATTGATATATATCATCATCATGTAGACATGCCAAATGTAAAATGATACATCAAAGTCGATACTATATCATGAAACATCATAGTTGTCCAATCAAGGACTCAAAAATGGATAACCAATACAACATGACATCACATATATTATATATAAATGTATTCAAGGAAAACTAGGATCTAGCTATCTAATATCAATGCTCTCTTCCCGAGTTTTCCATTCATACTTCATATTTTTCCCTACTCCAATGATTAGGTTTATATAAGGTTTTCATAAATGCTTTTTATTTGTCCCTCCATCTTATGACTTAAACCTAATTTTTGAAAGGTATATTTTATTGATTTGGTTGTCAGCCATTAAACGTATTTCTTGTTTTGTATTGGTGATAAATCATAGATGTATTTTTCACTCCTCCCAAATTGAATTTTTGACATGAGCCTCACATTTAGCCCTAATTCATCTACCACTTGAAACACTACTCTCTTTTTCCTACAATGTGCTATAATGATTGATCACTCAAATGTTTGCTCAAAAAATTCCCTAATAGTGAAAAAAGTAATTCAATTACCATTGTGATCTTTGATAAACGGATACATATTTTGTGAAGATTATCCTTGCATGGTTTGATCTTCACATACAACAAAGTTTTGAAATATTTATACATTAGAGGAAAGGTGTTAGTATACAACAAATTGGCTAAAATGGCAAATTTTTGAAAAATTAGCCATTTTAGCAAAAATGGAGATTTTCTGGAAAAAGTCAGGAAAAGTCGGGACTTTTTCGAAAAAGTCGGGACTTGCCATTTTTAGCCTTCCCAACTTTTTGGAAAAAGTCGCGACTTTTTGAAAAGTTGGAAAGGCTAAAAATGGCAAGTCCTGACTTTTTCGGCTTGGGGAAAAAATCGCGACTTTTTTAAAAAGTCGACGATTTTTCAGAGAGTTTTTCAACACTGGTCTATATTTGTTCTAGACATGCCCAAGACCAATACTGCAGTTTCAGTTTTGAGAATTTGGCCTCGGTTCTCTAGAAAAGTGATTATTATCACTTAATTATTGGCTAAATGATCAAATTTTATTCATGATAGCAGTATGATTGGTTCTCCTAGAGCAAAGTAGTGTTCCAAGGGGTATAAGTAGTCACTTATACAATTGTTCTATGTCTCCAAATCATCCAGAGCAATCAGTTTTCCCTAGTTTGCAACCTGAAGAGAGTTATGATGGATTTATCAATTTTCGGAGATTGTACCGGCAAAAAATGAACTAGAAAATCACTAAAAAAGTCGATTTGGCCTCTTGGGTCAAGGAAATGGCATGGAATTTTGGTAGATGATGTTTCTCAGAATCCCATGCAGTCCTCCAATAGTTTTCAATTAGCAGATGTCTAGATTATTTTACTGTGGCTCAGCCAATGAGGAAATCCCCACAAGGGGCGCCCCCTCTAAATGGCTATTGATGTATTTCACTATTATATCTTATGTTATAAAGTTGTAAAGGTGCCTAGGGTGAATTAAGCCCCTAGTGACCCCCTCCTATGTTACATCATACCATATCTTATGTTATGTTGTGACATTTCACTTAAGAGAGGCGTCCTTGAGTAAAGTGTGCCCTCTCTTTGACTTAGTCACTTGACCCATGTTTTGATTGATGTATTGATGACCTCCACCGTTGATGATGTTTTCATCTCAACCGTTTGATGATAAGGTGAGTTAGGGTTTATGTCTCTCCCAAACTGTTTAAGAGAGGTGACCCCTCCATTGTAAAGAAGGAGCTTTGGCACCATAATTGAAATAAAGAGATGTTGTCTGGGACTACACTCTGTTCTACTTGCTTGATGAATGAATGAGTTGATGACTATCACTGCTTTTCTTCTGCACTAAGATATACCCGACATAGTTTTTATATCTTTCATTGTACCCGTTTAACTTGCGGGTTGAACGAAGCGATTCTGAAAGAGGGGCATTGGTAGGGGTACTTGCTATTTTGCTTGATCTCGACAATTGGTTATCCGTGAGTTGAACTTATTTATGATTTCTTCTTCTTGTACTTCTTTTAGCTTTCATTTCTCGGTTATTTTCCATAATGATTGATGTTCCTTGGTGTGGCAAGAAAACAGGGGCGCTACGGGACATTGGAAGAAACAACACTTCATCAAAAGCTTGCTCGAAAATCTTATTTGATCTCAAGAAAGGCATTCTTCATCATCCAAGAGGTCATCAACAATGATTCAGTTACGTTTCTTAGGTAATTTCTCAATCTATTGATTTTCATGCATTGCCCATCAATAATTTTCACTGAAAAACCCTCATTTAGTATTAGGAAAAATCATCGGACCAATTTGCACTCGAATCTGCAATTTTGGCAATCTGGGTTTTGTGTAGCATACTGAAAAACCCCCTCTCCCTCAAAAATGTCAAGCTTGGACTCCTCTGTCCCCCTCCATGCACTGGTCTCTGTCTGGGAGAAAACGCCCTCCTTCAGCAAGTCAACCATTTTCCCTCGGTTTCTTGTCCGGTTTCATCTGGGTATTTTTCATTGTCGAATCTTTCATCCCAGGTAGTGTGCAAGAAGCCATAATTGTCAATATCGGCTTCATCCTGGGGATTTCTCAATCATCTGCTTAAATTCCCCTAGGGGTTTGACTTTGATCATTTGAAACAACACACTAAAATCCTAGATCCAACTTCAATCTTTGCAAGCCATCTGTTTTAATCACCTGAGTGACATTTCCAATCTCGAATAACCACCCCACTCAAGTGACCTTAATTTGTGGCTCATCCTTAAATCTAGGATTTCAGACACTCACCTTACGAATTCTTCGACAGGAGCTTGATTTGGTGATTTGTCTTGGATCTTTCCATTCAGGATTGATCCAGGTCTCGCCCTTTGTCACTTGGGCTTCTCTAGTGGCATAAAGCGAAGGAATCCTTAACCGACGTGACAAACATCCATCTTTTGGGGGTTAGGGTTTTCGTAGGTCATAGATTTGGTTTCTTGTCCCCTCTGCCATCCTGTATAGGATTCATCTATCAGGGGCAACTACAAGATCTGTGATAACATTTTTGGCGTCGTTGACAAGGAGGTAGAGGCTTACCTTGGTTCATTATACGTACCTCCGGTGTATGTGAATGCGGTTACCTTGTTATTCATTCATATCGCATCTGGCCTTAAATTCAATGGTTGCATTTCAATTACTTAATTCAACACAAATACTACTTTATTTCTATCTCTCCTATGACATTATCCGTTGATGAACAAGGCAATTCATTCACCTAGCGACTCCACTGAGAAGCAAACCCATCCCATAAATCACAATGAACTCGAATTTATTCGTCCAATTTTTCAATGAAATCAAAGAAAATCCAACCAAGCTTAAAAGGCAGCTTCTATCTCGCTTGGACTTCTCTAAAATTTATGAGGAGCATCATCCTATGCCAAAAAGATACAATGAAGGGTTGCCTCATTTCTTTGCAAATCCAATCGAATCAATTGAAAGCCACTTGGATGATTGTTGGTGTTAAATGGAATCCCTAGGCGTAGAACATGAAGATGTCTATATGTGAGCCCTTTGTGAATCCTTAGGAGGTAACACCGAGTTTTGGTTATACACATTAGCACCAGGATCCATTACTGGATATGACATGTTCACTGATTTATGAAGAAAAGAATGGGGTGAAAGCATTGATAAACCCATACATCCAAATAATGATTGTGTCGTTGAGGATCAATCTGATAAAGATAATCAAGATAACCATAATGAGATAACTGACGATTTTTCTTATCAAATTGATTCCTCCTCTCCCAATCCAACAATGGACATGCCTTTGAATGATTCTTCGATGCAAGAGACTGATGATGATCAAATCTCAACCCTTCAAGATTATGACCTTGATATTGATATAAAAGGGGAGTTTATTAAAACCTTGTCATCATTAGCTCAAGAAGGCACAAATAAAGAGGGAGAACAAAATGATCACTATCAGGAACCATCCATAGTTGAATCTCTCATCTGTGAATCCATCGAAGATCCTCATTGCTTGGTTGACGATTATCTTGATTTGAATTTTTGTCATATCTTGAAAGATGATCAATCACATGATAATTATGATATGATTGTAAGTGAACTTGATAAAAAACATCCTTGTTCTAAAATTCCTTATCCAATCTTTAATGAGGATATGTTGGTTCAATGTGAAGATACTGACCTTGTTTCAAATCTTGCAAGCATTCCTGGAATTAAATTGAAAAAAAAATTCTCTCATCAAATTCCGAGATCAATTTTTCCAAGTCATCTGGGAGTAAGTTTTCAATCCACCCTCTCGTCCCAACATTTCAAGTCTTCTTGTATGAGTTTATGTTCTAATCAAGCTGTTATTTTTGAAATTTTTAGTCAAGGGTTTGAGCATGGTCGCATAATTAGAGAAAATGCACTTCATTTCCCTTCTCGATCATCTATCATGAATAATATTTTTCAATTTATAAATCTTTCTTATCGGTGGTTAAAGAAGGTGTATAAAGATCAATTTCATATTTTCTCCATTTTTAAGCAACAAATGGGCTTGATCTCATTCACAATTTCATTACATTACAACTTGTCCCCATTTGATTCTCCCATTTCTTATGGAGTGAATAGAATTGAATGCCCTAGTAGGGTAGAGGAGAAAACACAAAACTGTTTAGAGTGGTTGAATCATGAGTCATATTGTCTTCTTCCATCAAGAACGAACTCGCATACTTTTTATGATCCTATCGGTATCTTGATGGATGAGCTTCTAGAAAGTCAATTTCAGCCTTCACATGATTTCATTCCATATTGTCCAGATCTTTCTTTGAATTTCAAACAACAAGTTAGAATGGTTTCAATTTTCATTTACATTACTCTTAAACCATCTCTGGCTTGCTGGGTCATTAACTATAAAGAAAGAACACTCGATCATTTTAGCAAGTGGTTACATTGGATCTATCATTTTACTTAGCACTTGTCTGACTGGTTAGAATAGGGTAGGTAGGACTGAATAAGCTCTTTGAGCAGTAGTTTGAGTCTGTCGTATGTCTGATTAATGCATGCGTCTTCTATTTTCGGTATGTGTCTTTTACTACATTTGAATTGAGTAGATTAGAATTTACTTTTCAGCACTTTACTTCCATCAATTACATTTTGTCAGTTTTTTTTTACGCATATATTTTCCCATACATGCTGCTCTAGTATTTCTTGCTTCCATGTGTGTAGACCATAGGTAAATACTTATAGAAGAAGCAGAACGTTGGATGCGCTAGGATGTGTTGGATTGCTTGTTGCCGATGGTGCTGCAGACCAGAGATCTCTGAGGTTCTCAAGCACTCTCTTCATTAGATCACTTGTCCCAGTTGGAGCCAGATGTTATCACATATACATTTTAAGTCGGGCTTCCATGATGCAGCAAGCAGACTTGTCTCTTGTTCTATTCCGCGCTATTTTTACATGGGGTATCAGCAAGGATCTTTATAGCTTTATTTCACTTCAGAGCCTTGTTTCTGATATTTTCCTTGCTAGGACTGAGATTCAGGAGTCCATTGAGATGATTTTGGTTATGATCTAGTTCATTAGAGAAGAGCAGCAGATCAGGAGTTGGTACACACAATCACAGAGGGGCTTATCAATTGGAGACATGTATACATGGTGAGATCAAGTATATTCCCTTGGTTTAGTTTTGCTCTGTGATGTATCTCAGACACCTGTGCTTGTCATGTTAGAATGATTATGGTGACTTGTGCCTATATATGTATTGCTCCAACCTATGTTAAGATTTATCGAAGAATTCAATGAGAAGATTGTTCCCTATGCCATGCTCGAACAAAGTGTAAACCTTAATGCTAGGTTGGTTCCATGTCATTTGTGCATGTTCATCCAGTTCATTCATTTTTGTTTTTTATCCCATGACTCAGACTAATGGAAACTTGTGAGATTGAAGATCCTTTCCCCATTTTGACCCCTATGTATGATAGACTCCATGTTGCTATGTGTCTCTGGCTATGAAGTATGTGTCTTAGCCAGTGTGTCTGGGTTCACAGAGTTGTTCTCCTTGAGCCTTCAAAGCAAGTGCTCCACCATAACAGTGTTGCTAAACACTAAAGCATCGAAACGCATAAAAGCTATATCTAAAGGATGCAAAAGTATAAAATATTGAAAGAAGGTAGTCAGTGGCCAAGAGGTTGACCACTCATTCCTTGTATAATGTAAGGCTCAATTTTCCCTCCACAGAGGCACTAGGGAGAGGCAAACCCATCGAGGCTATAGACAGCTCGCTGGCAGCGGGTATAGGCCTTAGTCATTTACTGGAAGCCCAGAAGGCTTTCTAGGGCACCTGCTCTTGTAGGATGGCTACCATCTGATGTAAAGTGTGAAAAATATTGAAAGGTTAATGGTCAAAGGATGACCACTCACTCTTTGTATAATGTTCGCCTCAAAGGTCCCCATAGGACCACAAGGTGAGACTAGTCTAGAAAGGTTGGGTCTTTTTCAGTACTGGAGCCCAGAAGGCTTTTAGGGTACCTTCCTTTGAACATTGACCTATATTGCAATGAAGTTGCAAAGGAAAACCTGCTGGAGTCTGAGGGAAGCATACCCAAGTACTTTACCCATCTGTGAGACACCTCCATCCCTTATCATTATCTGTCATACATATGTCATCTTACTAGAGTATATTGGTTATCATTCAGATAGATTACTGAGTCAAAGTCAGTCAAGGGTTATTTCCCCTTGCCTTAGCCTTGTTTTTCTACCCTCACCCTTCTATAGAAAATCTTATACAAATTGTAAGTATTGGAAGGTACGAGCATATTTCCAGAGAACTCTAAAAGATTTTTCAGAAGCAAAGGTATATTTTATTATTATTGGTCACCATGATTAAGAATAACTGACTCAAGTTGGGTTTTGAAATACATCATCGGAGCATTTCTTACCTTGGATGGTTGGAGGATCATATTAGCATGTTATCCCACCTTGATTTTGGGTACTTTGACCTGGTCAACCCAGTTTACCAAGTCAATCATGTTTCCCAAGGCAATGACTCAAAAATACAACATGGTCCATATTTGTTCCAGACATGCCCAGGACCAATACTGCAGTTTCAGTTTTGAGAATTTGGACCCGGTTCTCCAGAAAAGTGATTATTATCACTTGATTATCGCCTAAATGATCAATTTTTATTCCAGATAGCAGTATGATTGGTTCTCCTAGAGCAGAGCAGTGTTCCAGGGGGTATGAGTAGTCACTTATACCATTCTTCTATGTCTCCAAATCATCCAGAGCAGTCTGTTTGCCCCAGTTTACATCCTGAAGGAAGTTATGATGGATTTATCAACTTCCAGAGATTGTGCCAGCAAAAAATGAATTAGAAAATCACTGAAAAAGTCAATTTGGCCTCTCGGGTCAAGGAAATGGCTTGGAATTTTGGCAAATGATGTTTCTCAACATCCCAGATAGTCCTCCAACAATTTTCAGTTAGCAGATGTCCAAATTATTTTACTGTGGCTCAACCAATGAGGAAAGCCCCCCAAGGGGTGCCCCTCTAAATGGCAATTGATGTATTTCATTGTTATATCTTATGTTATGAAGTTGTAAAGGGGCCTCGGGTGAATTAAGCCCCTAGTGACCCCCTCCTATGTTATATCATAGCATATCTTATGTTACGTTGTGACATTTCACTTAAGAGAGGCGTCCTTGAGTAAAGAGCACCCCTTCTTTGACTTAGTCACTTGATCCATGTATTGATAATCTCCATCGTTGATGATGTTTTAATCTCAATCATTGGATGATAAGGTGAGTTAGGGTTTATGTCTTTCTCAAACTATTTAAGAGAGGTGACCCCTCCATTATAAAGGAGGAGCTTTGGCAACAGAATTGAAATAAAGAGATTTTGTCTGGGACTACACTCTGGTTTACCTGCTTGATGAATGAATAAGTTGATGACTGGCACTACTTTTCTTCTACACTAAGATATATCCGGCATAGTTTTTGTATCTTTCCTTGTACCCGTTTAACCTACAGGTTGAAGGAGGCGATTCTGAGAGAGGCGCACTGGTGGGGGACTTGCCCTGTTGCTTGATCTCGACAATTGGTTATCGTGGAGTTGAACTTCTTTATGATTTCTTCTTCGTGTACTTCTTTTAGCTTGCATTTCGTGGTTATTTGCCATACTGGTTGATTTTCCTTGGTGTGGCAGGAAAACAGAAGCGCTAGGGAGACTGGCAGAAGCAACACTTCATCAAAAGCTTGCTCGAAAATGTTATTTGATCTCAAGAAAGGCATTCTTCACCATCCAGGAGGTCATCAGAAATGATTCAGGTACGTTTCTCAGGTAAGCTCTCCATCTTTTGATTTTCTTGCATTTCCCATCAATAATTTTCACTGAAAAACCCTCATTTAGCATTGGGAAAAATCACCAGACCAATTTGCACTGGGAATATGCAAATTCGACGATCTGGGTTTTGTGCGGCATACTGAAAAACCCCCTCTCCCACAAAAACGTCAAGCTTGGACTCCTCTTCCCCCATCCAGGCACTGGTCTCTGTCTGGGAGAAAACAACCTCCTTCAGTAAGTCAACCATTCTCCCTCTGTTTCTTGTCCGGTTTCGTCTGGGTATTTTTCATTGTCGAATCTTTCATCCCAAATAGTGTGCACTAAGCCATAAGTGTCAATATCAGCTTCGTCCTAGGGATTTCTCAATCATCTGCTTAAATCCCCCCAGGGTCCAACTTTGATCATTTGAGCTAGCATGCTAAAATCCTAGATCCGACTTCAATATTTGCAAGCCATCTGTTTTAATCACCTAAGTGACATTTCCAATCTCGAATAACCACCTCACTCAGGTATCCTTCATTTGTGGCTCATCCTTAAATCTAGGATTTCAGACACACCTTACGAATTCTCCGACAGGAGTTTGATCTGGTGATTTGTCTTAGATCTTTCCTTTGTCACTTGGGCTTCTCTAGTGGCATAAAGCGAAGGAATCCTTAATCGGCGTGACAACCATCCATCTTTTGGGGGTTAGGGTTTTCGTAGTTCATAGATTCAGTTGCCTGTCCCCTCTGCCATCCTGTATAGGATTCATCGATTGAGGCAACTACAAGATCTGGGATAACATGACCCTTCATATCCCTCTGATATAGTCATGTGAATTGACTATATATGTCTTGTGGTTTGAATGCTTAGTCTCTGTCTTGTCATGTGAAGTGGCTTGAGGGATAGGAGGCTAGAGGTCACAGTGCATACTCCCTGTGGGAGTGCTTCGTGAAGTGATCCATTCTAGTAGATTGAGTTAACTTGTCTATGTGACAAGGGATTCATATCTTGTAGTGAAACAAAGTCTAATCTAATGTTGTATTTGACATTGGCTCTAAGAAGTGTCCAGAACTTGGTAGAGTATGGTCAAATCTACATTAAATCTCTACATGAGAGAATGTGATTAGCAAGTGACGAGACATCAACAAGGAGAACTTTTCCATGACGAAGAAATGTCCAAGAAGTCAAGACAATCCATTGAAGAAGACCCAAAGAAAGTGGAAAGCAAGGAAGAGCACAACTACCCAATAAAAGGGATAAATTGACCCTACAAGACAAAATGACAAGTTTGTTTGAAAGATAAACAAAGAATAAATAAAAGTATTGTTACCGGTTGAGTCATACTTAGTTGGACTTCAAGTGAGTCGACAAAGCTTGAACAAGGTTACTTGTTCATGATCAGAGTTCAGAGGTTCATCATCCCTTCTAGGCCCCTTTTTTATTTTTGTACCGCATGCTCATACCCTTTTGGGGGAGTGTGTCAGTGTGTCTTGGTGCCCCTTGAGGAGCCCCTGAGGGTTAAGAAAGTATCAGTGTCTAAGGAGACCTTTTTACCGTGTCCAAGCCAAGTCTGAAGCCCTTGGAGCCCTTGGGACAATGGCAAAAGCCCTGAACACCTTGTAGAGTGTTTAAGTAACCCTAAAATTGGTTCTCTGGTTCCCCAGTTGTCTTCTTGGTTTCCCAGTACCATAACCATGCCCTATTGCCCTAGAATATGTCCTTGGTGGGTTGAAAAAGTTGCAAGAGTCCAAATGACCCTTTCAATGATCATTTGCGTTTGTTAGAGGTCATGGTACCCTATGAGAAGCCCAGGCACTCCCACACCTTGATGGTCTTGTTTATGAAGCTGTGGTAACTTAACCAAAGTCCCTAAAAACCTTACCTTTGGTCCCCAAGCCATCTAAACACTAATATGGCATAATAATGCCCTTTGCACCTTTACTCTAACCCTTAAAGCCCTCATGATGAACCCTAATCACCAAAGCCTTATCTCCACATTTAAAACATTTTTTTTAATAAGTTAACCCATACACACATGGTTAATAAGTATTAAAACATAATTAAAATAACATTAAGTTGAATGATAAAATATTTTAATAATTTATTAAAACCCTTCATGCTTTTAATACAATTTTTAAAAAAACAACAAAAGTATTTTTGCATTAAAAATTAAAATATACTAATGTATTTAAGCCCACTATCCCTAAAACCCTTCACAAATAAAGTATTGTATAATTAAAACCATAAAGTGCCTTCCTCATAAAAGTGGTCAACATTAAATTCTATCCAACGTTGAATCCACTAAATATTGACAAGAAATGGTTAAACACTTTAATGAAGTATTAATTTATGAACATGATTAAAATAATAAACAAGTGGTAATAAGCAAAACAACCTTTATTCATTTAATATAATAATAATAAAAAATACTTTATTCCCCCTTTAAGTCAGCCCCATTAAACAAATATTTAATTAAAAAAAAGGTCTGCAAACCCCTCCTAAGTCAGCCCCAACATCTGTTTTAATGTTAAAATAATAAAATTAACTTTTCTCCACTAAGTCGGCCAGCTAAGAATTTGCCTCAATAAAATGTATATTCTATATATATACACCAAAACTATTATAAACGTATGAGCAGCTAACTGTGGAAATGCGTTGGTCTGAGGAAAATTTCGTGGGCAGCAGAGGAAGAAAAAAAACGCAGTCACAATATTTTTTTTAAAACACGAGATTTGATGACTGTTTTATAAGTGCTTGAGTGTTCAGACTGAGACATAATTTCGCTGGTTTGCGACTGGTATTTTCGTGGGTATAGCAGCAGCAGAGAAGGAGTTTTTTTTTCACAGTGGCAGTAGAAGTATCTTGCAGACCCGTCTTTCACAGAATTCTGTTTTTGGGTTTAAGTCAACATTTGTACAGCTCGTTTTTGGGTGTTCTCTAGTGGCTGAACCAAGATAACACCAACCCTTAGATCTAACTTAAGGATTGCACAGTCCCTACAGAGACCCAAGTTTTACAGCTTCCACAGTACGATACTGCTGCCCTTTGGGAGCTTGAACAGTTCAAGATTGCGTATTTTACAGTGATGCTCTCACTGCTACCATCAAGCCTGCTATAGTGACTTCTTCACATTTACATACAGTCCAAAATACAAGCAGTTGTTAAGGACAGTTTGACATGCACAAATAGACAAGGTATGTATGTGAACAATATTATATAATTAATATACAGTAATAACATGTGATTTACAGTAAAAATAGACATGTGTATATATGTACAGTGAGTCTGTAAGTGTGAGTGTATGTACAGAAAGTATACAAGGGAATACATATTCAGTTTTGAGTGGATGTACAGTTTATCAGTCAAAGGTGTGAACAGTATTGCGTTTATATGAGTGTACAATGAAATGTACAAGTGAATATATACAGGGATGAGTAAACTGTGTGTACTAGTGTGTGAGCAGCATGTGCAAAAACAGTGAATGTGGTGTGTGAACAGTTTGTATAATACAAACAGTAGTTTGTTTTTGTGATGATACTCTTCCATGCTATGATGAACTCTCTATGATGCACAGTCTGCTATGCACTCTGATTTGATGATACATGCTTTGATAATGATGACATGATGCATGCTATGGTGTGATGACATTCTTCTATGCACTATGATGTGTACTTGTTACATACACATTACATGTTGATGATGATGGTGGCTACTTGATGATGATGATAGTACATACCCTATGACTTTGATGTATAACCTATGATGATGTTCAGCAATAGCAAAGCAGAGATACTTCAGTGATTGTGGATGGCAATGAACAGTGTGTGGCAGTGACATCTACAGGGATGATTTGACAATGATTAGAATGCAGAGGTTATCAGCAGCAGAAAGTGCAGGGTTTGGTGTGTGGCAGGTCCACAGGTTCGGCAATCTTTTCTTACCATGGTGGCGGGATGGGACAAGGAAAGGAAGTCGTAGCCTCCTTCCGGTTGAAGCCGGAAAACTAGGGAGTGTCAGCATCCTTCAGGTCGTAGCCTGTAAATCAGGGGGTTGTAGCCTCCTTCCAGTTGAAGCTGGAAAATTGAAGTCTATATAATAAGGAGGTTGTTCCCTCCTTCCAGTTATTTCTGGAAAACTATTTTTTTAAAAGCTTCCATGGTATTACCCCCAGAACTTGGGTTTCCACGTCAAAAACTATTGTGTACTGTGCATGTTGTTATTTTCATACACATTGATGATGTGCTGTGATTGGTGATCAGCAACCTGCTTTTGATTAAAATTTTAAATAGTACAAACACTGATTCACCCCCCTCTCAGTATTTCAATAGACAGTAATAAAATTATCTTGGAGTCTATTATCTTGTCTCTAAAGCAACCTCTATTTGTCAAGACAAATTTTTATTGATTTGCAAACTAAGGTAACCAGGCTAAGAAGTTTAAAACCTCAACTCCTGCTTAAAATAGATATCTAAGACTAAAGTAAATAAGAAAGCAGTTGTTCAAAAACTGATTTCATAAAAGCTTCACACAGTAGCACATATGTCTAAATAACTGCAAATAATTATGTACATATACACCAAACAGGTCCTACTTAGAAACAAAATGCCACAGCGAAGAATTACAGGAAAGTTAAAACAATTTAAAAACTACCTTCCAATCTTTGGAGAGTCCCCCTATTGTCTTTCCATATGCTATGGAAAAGTTCAACATCTTTGCCTTCCTTCTTTCTGTGGCAAAAACATCCTGTACAAATATCAAAAACCAATTGAGCATAGACAAGACTCATTTTATATATATGTAACTAGGATGATATAAAATTCCAGAAAACCAAAGTATTCACTCAAACAAAAGCCTGTACTAAAAATTACCATTGGAAAAGATTGACTGCAACATAGAAAAATCATAAGCAGTAAGTGCAATTCGGAACCTCAGAAATTTAAATTTACCATGTCAAACCAGGCATTGACTAACACTGAACAGGCATAAAGTATTGAAAATATCACCCATTTCATTAGATACTTTTTATTTCTTCCCAAATTTTCAGGATACTGATTTTTCTAATATTTTAAAAATTCTTCAGGTCTAACTTTTATTCTTTTTGATATCTGCCCCAGTATTTCCAATAAGTTTCCTTCCAAGCACTTGGCAAAATAATCACCAAAACAATATTTACAAAAATGGATTAAACACAAAAACCTCATGGAAATTTTCACTACCAAGTTCACAATTGAACAGCAAAGACAAACACTATCATACATGATATAACTCCATGAAACTTTCTGCAAGCAAAAGCATTCTATTATTTGGAGTGAATCCACCAACTCCCCCTCCCCCAAAGGACAGATCAAATGTAGATGGAACTATATATAAATATAATGGAAAAGAAAAGACAGATGTCCACCCATGACAAGGTTAACTCCACACTTTAATTCAAAATACAGGATCCAAGAAACTTCCTTCCCAAATAAAGAGATAATGAGAAAGACCTAATAATCATATCTAAAGTACTTTTACAGTGATCCATAATCTACAATCCCAACAAGATATCTCAAAATATGTTTTGCAGGTATCCAATGCACTCTCCTGGGCTCCACCATGAACTGATTGAGAGTGTTCACTGCAAAACCCATATCTGGTCTGGTGTTGACCAAATACATCAACGAACCAATGAGCTGACGAAACAAAGTAGGATCAACCAACTCTCCCTCAATAGCATGATACTTCTTCTAGTTGGTGATCATGGATGTAGACATAGGTCTGCGGTCCTCCAGCTGAAATCTCCTCAAAACATCTGCAGCGTATTTTCCTTGCCCCAGGAAAACATGTCCATCCTCCTGCCATACCTCCATGCCTAGATAGTAGTGCATCAACCCAAGGTCAGTCATCTCAAACGTCGAAGAAAGATCCTTCTTGCATGCATCAATCAGGTGCTCCCCTCCAGTAATGAACAAATCATCAACATACAGTAAAAGAATGAGCGGAACACCACCAACCACAATGTAGTAAAGGTTGGGATCCGCCTCACTCTTCCGAAACCCAAAATAGGAATCCATCCTCGAGTACCAAGCCCGAGAGGCTTGCCTCAGACCATACAAGGCCTTTTTCAGCCTGCATACATGAGAATCTCTCCCATAAATCTCAAAGCCCTGTGGCTGCTCCAAATATACCTCCTCCTGTAGAAGACCGTAGAGAAAAGTGGTTTTCACATCCATCTGTGTCTAGAAGGATTCCTTGCTCCCACCAGCGATGCCCAGTTGCACATCTCACCATTTCCACAATATTAGGTTATGTCTTTGGCTGATCCACCAGATCTCTTCTTGGTTGTAAGCCACGTGATACAAAATGCCTGGTTACAAATATGTTATGTTCCCTAGATTAGAGTTAAGAGGGAATAGTTCTTGCAGCATAAGGTTGTGGGGTTAATTGGCCCACAACACCAAGTTGCAGAGTAAGAATCTCTTGCGTTAACCCTCATATTGTAAGAGGGTTACCCTTGTTGCAAGTCTTTCAAAGCAAATGATTGTGAAGACTTCCATCAAATTCCGGATCCTGACACAACATGATCATTTGCACATGGTTTAGTGTTCTGTGAAGCATGTTTATCAAGATATAATTTTCATATTTTTCCAAGGGGAACACCACCATGTAAATCATGTAATCACATGTTGTGGCATGAAACAAAGATTTCTTTTGATAAAATCTTAAATGTAAGAGTGGAGCACCCCTTAACATCCTTAAAAAATAGTGGGTACACTTCACTCTCACATATGTGGCGCACTCTCCTGGAATAAATGTTGGGCACACTTCCTAGAAAAATGGTGGGCACACTATCCTAGAAAATGGTGGGTACCTCTCACACGTGGCAAACTTCCTAATTTTATGCTAGGAGCACTTCCCTATGATCAAGGTTGGCACACTCACCTTGTGTGGCAGGATCCCTAAGATAAAGGAGGGCACATCTCTCTTTCAAACATGTGGCATATCTCTTGCATGGGCACACTTCACTTCCCTAAATTAAGGTGGGCACATGATCCCTACAAACAAGGTGGTCGCACACTCTTTCACACGTATGGCATCTCCCTTGCATGGGCACACTGCACTCTTCACATGTGTAACATCATCTCTCTTGCATGGGCACACTTCACCCTTGCATGTTACTACACTTGGCTATGGCACATTTCCCCATGCAAATGTAGCCAATGAGTTATGTACGATAAGAAGACAAAGCTTTTCATAATAAAACATGATTGGAATTGTGGAAGAATTCTCTTCAACCCTATTAAATATCTTTCGGAAGATTAATGGAAAATTATGGGTTTCATATGTGTGGCTTTGGATCTTTTCATATCTTCATGGTTTATGTTGCAGGAGCACTAATTAAATTCGGCCTCAATAAGTGTTTTGAGCACACAACAGTCTTGTCTTTTCAATGAGAGTTTTGGATGAGGTGAATACCCTACAAAATCCTTGTCGTTTTTACTTCCTAGTCGATGCCAATGTTTTAAAAGTCGGAGTCGGAGTCCGAATCGGTCAAGGGTCAACTCGGACTTGGACTTGGTAATGACTTGGCCGACATGAATTTAATGACTCGGTTTACTAAAAATACATAAATATTTAAATTTTAAAGAAAAACAAATTTTGAAGATTCTAATCAATGATTCCAAAGGATTAAGACAAAATATCCAAAGTCTGCATATGTATATACCATATACAGGTGAATATATCAAAATGGCACGAAGTCAAAGTGTAAACTCTAATGCGCAATTAGAAATAACTAATTTATATATATATAAGTTAATAACATATTATAATTTAAAACAAGGTATGTAACCTATTTTTTAATATATTTTAAATATATAAAAAATAACTACTATTTAATATTCAACACACACACACACACACACACATATATATATAAAATTTAATCACTAATATGCTATCTTGCACAAGTTTCTGGAACGTGGCTACATTGGGTACGTGAACACAAGTATCCGATATGGCTAGAATGTAATGTTCCCAAAAGTGACATGCATGCAAACCCTAAAAATGACATGCATGCAAAGCTCAGAAGTGACATGCATGCAAACCCTAAAAGTGAGATGCATGCAAACCCTAAAAGGGATATGCATGCAAACCCTAAAAGTGACATACATGACATCTAAGCATTATTTAATGATGCATGCACCCAATTAAGTCTCCATGTGCATGCATGCAAGTCAACTGCAAATTAGAAGTTAAAGTGACCTAATTAGGTCAAAGATTAGGTTTTGCGCAGTTGAACTTTATAAATAGAGGATAAAGCGAGAGGAGACTTCACTTTTGATTATGATTATTTTGGGAGCTCTTGGATAGCAGCACAGCAGTTGGGGTTGGAGACGGAGTCTTCAGCTAACAGGATTTCGGCAGTGAAACATTTGTCCTAGTCTTATTCCGGGGCAACGAACCACTTCATCTAGTTTGGAGCAGCGATCCTCTTCTGGCCGCTGCTTGGTTATTTATTGAAGTTGTGGTATTATTATTCATGAAGGAAGGCTGCATACAATAGAGTTTTATTGTTGACTGAGCAAGGATATATTAATTGTTTATTGAGACATATTTCTTACTGCTCCGTATTCATCTGCTGAGGTCATGGTTTTACTTGGGAGCTGGAACCATTAAATACACCAGCGATCTCCTTAATTTTGGGCAGCATGGAAGTGGCTAGGGCATAGGAGTTTATTATGTGACATTGAAGGGCGTCTTCATAATGGACAGTGGTTAACAAATTTGGAGAAAACAACGAGTTATTATTCCTTGTTGGATGCTGGACAAAGGGTCACAATCCGCTGATTAGAGCAGATATTTATTGAAATGAAGACGTGTCCCATAAGTTTGTGCTAGGGCATCATATCGTTGGGCAATCCTCTTCTTATTTGGATGAGTTGGTTTGGATTGGACAAAACCTTACTGCTGGGCTTAAGTCACCATTCGAGAGCTGAGATTTCTGTTGCATGCACACTTGGAGAAGGCTGTTATTTATTACATATTACCGAGTGGTGAGACGTAGGGTGTTGATCCATTGTTACAACAGATATACCTCTCATTGTTGGTATAGTTCCTCTCCCAAGTGCCATTCAACATCTTGCTAGGTATCTTCTATCTAGCTAGGCCTGGTTACTTGACTGTGGTCTGATATTTAATTGCATGCAAGTTATAATCTCCCTTGCAGCACGCTATTTATTAAACAAGGCATCCACGGTCTGCATACACATCAGGGGGACGTGATCATTCCAGTGGGATACCTTTCTTCCTAGCTGGGCATTGTACTCAAGCAACCCTCTCTCTTTGAAGCATATTCACAAACCTGTGTGTTTGTATCAAGCTGCTACAGCCATCACAATACACTTCATTCACTGTTTAAGGGTAGGGTGACACATAAGTGATCATCTAGAAAGTACGTGTCTGTAAACATTGGACCTGTGACAGTTGTTTCAAGTGATCAGCTGTTGTAGCCATATACACCAGCAGCATAGCATTATTATTGGGCAGACTGAGATTGCATGGATTGTTTGGGTTGTTACATGGATTAAAGTTGGACTACTGCTTGGCTGAACTCTATAAATTGAGGATTGTCGTATCTATTGCATGTACACTTGACATACGTGTTATTGCAGCTGTTGCAGTCATATACACCATAGTATCCACATGCTTTAAGCCTCTACAGTACACCTTCAGCATTATTAAAGATCAAAGTTATATCACTTATGATACATGATTACCTACGACTGATTTGAGGTACTTATTATGTCCACACTTGCATAAACAGTTTATGTTTTCCATTCGTGTTCTCTTGTTTAATATCAGGGGATTTATAATGGTTATCCATCTTACTATGTCATGCAATTAATATTTGAATGAGCAAACTGTTACATGAAGATTGCAAACAACAAAATAAACTAGTAAGCCAGAGGAACTAAGTGAAAAGAATAATATTCTCAAAACAACCACAAGCAAATAAATTCAGGATTACAAGAAACAAGCAAGTGCAAACATAAGAAGGCAGATCTCCTTACTTGGGATATTACATAGAAGCTTCGCCCAAATTTGCAGGAAACTTAGGGTTGGGAGCGACAATAATGTATATTATTTTTTTGAAATATATTTAAAAAAAAAAAATTAAAAAAACATAATTGATCAATTTCAGAGCTTAAACAATTTTATCCTCTTAATCCTCTAGTAGTGTCATGAAATTCGTTCTTTTTAAATTTGCTGACTCCTCTAGGTCCACATTATACAAATATCATTGTACGAATTTGTAAATCCAGGTTGCATCTATGTGTACAAAGCACCAATAGCTTCATAAATCATAAGATTCAATATTTTTCGAATTCCTTGTTCCAACTCCATATTATTGCTCCTAAGAGTGCTTAGTCTTTGGTTTCCTCTCCATTTTTTTATGGTAACTAGTACTTACTTATAAGGTGAATGAACTTGATTGTTTTAAGTTCAACTAACAAACTTTCAAATTTTTTGGTATCTTGAGTTTGATATGGTTTATGATCCTAAATTGCTATATCAGTCAGTATGAATAACATAAGCTAGCTATAATCACAGATATGAATTAAAGTTGTTCAATATCTTAGTATTGTAAAAGATCCATTTGTATTCACTTAAGTACACTTGCAGCATATATTTTGAGTGTGAATGGATCTAAACATTTAAGAGGTGTGGGCCCTCTTTATTTATATAACCTTAACAATAAAAAAAATGGCATTCTTGATAAATTCAATTGAAATTTTTATTATTGGTGATTTCTTGACACAATAAACTTCAATCATTCAATTGATTTTCAACACTGATCTTATGATCTTGGCCTCCAAATGGTCTGGAGCTTGTACAAGTTCTTTGTCTTCTTGGGAGCTTCTAAAAGCTCCCAAACAGACAAGGGGCTTCTACAAGCTCCCAATAAAAAGGGAGCAGCAAAAACAAGTGCCCAAAAAGCTCCCAAGTTCCCAAAGAAGCTCACATCAAAAAGGGGACGTTTAGTACCAACTACCAAGCTCAAAGGAGTAGGAAAATGTCAGGTACGAGTTGCCAAAATCCCAGGAGCGGTACCCGTGCAACTATGCTAATATGTTATAATTTATTACATAAAAGTTCAAACAAGGTCACGGAAAAGTTAACATTATGATATAATTTGAAATTCGTGGATTGCATTCCCTCTCGGCCGAGTGTCGTCGACCTACCCTTCCCTCTCTGCCTAGTACCATCAATTACCACAAATGTCATCGAGAATCATCGATCACCACTGTTACTGTTGTGGCACCATAGGGGTGTGCCAAATCGCCACAGATGAGTGCCACTGTCGAATCGTTGTTGTGTTGAATGTCGACACAGAGGAGAAGAGAACCACAGTTGTACCATGTGTCTGTCGTCATGGGGATAGGTAGGAGCTCTAAGGATAGATAGAAGAGAGCATGAAATCAACCACCAACCACGCACACACAAGGAGAGAACTAGAAATTTGAAAACAACCACCATCCCCACCCACATGCGACAACGCGTACTAACTCAGTCGATTCAGGTTGTAACTCAAGCGAGTTGACCAGTTCAATACCAAACCAGTCGATTTGGACACCGAATTGGTTGGTTCAGTACTGAACCGATCACCCAAACCGATTTGCAGGTCAATTCGGCTCGATTAGGGGCTAGCTCAATCAACTCAGTCGAGTTTGAGTCCGAGTCTGAGTCACCTGATTTTTAAAACAGTGGTTGATGCTTCTATGTTATGCCATTCTAGTGAAGGGTTGCATTTTCATTTTCAACTAGTGTTAGTATCACATCCTATTGATTTGTAGGTGCATACAAGGTCACCTTTGGAAGGGACCTTTCTCATATATTCAATGTTACACGGGGACTTGCCCCCCAGGGTCGGGGGCATGCCCCCCTCGCTCCCTCCACCCCGGGGGCTCGGGGGCTCCTGGGGAAACGTTTCCTAGCGTTCCCAAAATCAAGAAACTCTCGGAAACTCACAAGGGGACGCGTCCCTCTGTTCTGCAGCGCACTCCAGTGAAGGTGGGCTCCCACATGCCCCCGCCAGAAACTGGGGGTTCCTAGACGCCTCCCATGATTTTCCCAATTTCAGTTTAAAAAAACAAAATTTTAATTTTAATTGTCGTTTAGTCTCTATTTCAAGCTTAGTTTTTAGTAATTTACTATTTCACTATTTTAGCATGCAATATCATTGATTCAAGTTTTCAATTACAATGACTGAAATTAGAAATATCAATATAAATATTCAAATAACAAATTTGAAAATTATCATGATGAATTGTATAAAGTGTTTGTATTATTAATTTGCTATATTTTTACATTGCACAATGATAAATTTAGTATTTACTATTTATTATTTACTTTTAGTAGTTTACATGGGATGAATCATTGAATTGTTATTGCTGGGATTTAATAATTTATAATATTAACTTTTATTAAGACCTGGACGTCCCTCTGCCCCCCCGAATTTCGCTAAAATTTGGGGGTGGTCTCCACACATCCCCAATGTGCGTTTCCCCGCTCCCGCGCTTCCGCGTTTACTTCTAGCCATATAATCCATGCCATCTTTAGTTTTTTCCATGTTTATAACAGCAAAAAGTAATAACCACACTCACTTACCACCTAAGTCACAGAATTCGGCGAATTTGAACCTTGAGGTTCGAAATTCGCCGAATTTCAAGGGAATAAAAAAATTCGAATTAAATTCGCCGAATTTAATCGAATTCGAATTGAATTTAATAAAAAACGAAAAAAAAATTAAAAAATCGAAAAAAAACCCGGGAATTTCAGTTTTATTGTTTATTTTTTAAGCTATTTAAGCATGCTGCATAATATATTTCATTTTATAAGTTAAAATTTATTTCAATAGCATATTTTATTAACA
>LPNX010710657.1:103931-218004 GCA_001517045.1 Pseudotsuga menziesii
TTCAGATATTAAGATGTTTGTTGCAAAATTAAACGCAGTTTTTTACACTTGGAGCACTAAATTTTCCCCTCATAAAACAATATAAAGGTGTTGTTAGATTAGGTTGAATCATTAAACCATTTCAACAACTAGATGTGTTAAACGAAGGGAAATAGCAAATAGTTGAATTATATGAAGGAAAATAAACAATATTCTAACAGAAAACAAATCAAAAGCGAGAACATCCTCTCATTGGTTGTTCCAAAAATAAAATATTTTACTATCCAGCCTCTATATGTGTGTGATGACATGAGAAACCTATAAGTAATTTACAACAACAATGAAAAGCATAAAATGACCATACAACAAGACAATAATACCTTACTCCTTCATTAGTTTTTAAGAATTCCATACACAAAGGAGTATCATCCTCATTATCAATCTCCTACTTAAATCCCTTAACGCCCACACAGCAATTTCAAAATGAAATGGAAAAAAAGCTCCTTTATAAAAAAATCAGCTAGATCTCTCATACAATGAAATGCAAGAATTGCCTAACAAACTCCTCTACAAGTCCAATAAATAATAATAAATTGGAGTTAGTTAGGTCATTTGCCAAGTCAAAAGGTCTTCATCTTCTTAGGAGAATTCGCTCCATTAGAAAAATGATAAAATATGCAAGAGGACTCTCATAGAGGAGGGGCGCAGCATTAAATTATGCTTTGTTTACCTTGTCAATGTTTCATGAAATAATAAATCAATCTCCTCAATGTTTGTGCCCTCCAAAATACTTCGAATCAGACACAATAAAATAATATTCTTCCCAGTAACCACCTCCATGAGTTGAGTCAACAAAGAATAGAATAATGAGGTAGTTATAGCCTCCACAATTGTCCTTCAAGATGCTTTCATGGAAAATAATAAATTAATTATTGATGAAGGAATGCGTCCACATATCAACTCAATCAATGTGTACCCTCTTTCAAAACACAATCAAAAGAAAATAACAATCAATCCTCGAGCACCAAGCTCGAGGAGCTTGCTTTAGACCATACAAGGCATTTTTCATCCTGCATACATAAGAATCTCTCTCATAAATCTCAAAGCTCTGTGGTTGCTCTAGATATACCTACTCCTGTAGAAGACCGTTGAGAAAAGCAGTCTCCACATCCATCTGATGGATCTTCCAACCCATCTCTGCCACAACGGAGATCACTACTCTCATCGAAGAAAATCTAGCAACAGGCGCAAAGGTCTCATCATAATCAACTCCCTCTACCTGTGAGAACCCTTGTGCTACAAACTGAGCTTTATACTTCTCGATGCTGCCATCTGCAACGTGCTTGATTTTAAAGAGCCACTTGGAAGTCACAACTAACTTCGCCTCAAGTCTTGGAACAACCTCCCACACACCAGTCTTCATGATGGAATTGTACTCTTCCATCATGGCATCTCTCCATGTTGGAGATTTGGACAATACTGAGAGAGGGGGTGAATCAGTATTATTAACTTTGAACAATTAAAACCACTTTTAGCTTATTCATTAACACACATGATCAACAAGACACAAGAAACACAACTTTTATCATGGAATCCCAATTGGGAAAACCACCAATACTTCCTATTATGCAAAATTATATTTACAAATAGTTTATGCCTGCTGCTACAAACAAGGATGGTACTACACCCTATTTACCAGCAACTACTCGAAGGAGGCTACGACCACCTAGTTTATCAACTACTACTGAAAGGATGCTTCTCCACCCTATTTACTAGCTACTAGTGGAAGGAGGCTACAACCCCCTTGCAAGCAAATACCATGCCCTAGCACCTCCCAACCACCCTTGTATGTTTTTATCAGACTTCCAGATCTCCTTATATCTTTAATACTGTCACTTGTTTCTCATTACTTCCTTGATCTCTGTTTGTTGTTGCTGCATGGATTTGCAAAACAAAGACGCCTTACTAAACTCAAAATATTTGCTTATAAATACTTTGACCATCATTCAACTTTCTTTACCAACGTATCTCTTCACTCTAGAATTTCACAATTGCGCCCTTTCAATCTAGAGTCATCCATGTTCATCAAACACATCACTTCATAACACCTGCCTCTTTATCAAACGTGTTTCCTACTTCTTTGTTTAATTATTTTTAACTTTGTTTAAATTTATCAGTCACGACCTTCTGCAATTTCCTTTCTGCAACAAACCTTTCCGCATTCACCTTTCCGCAACTAACTTCCGCAATTAACTTTCTGAAATTGCAGATTGCAAACAATTGCCTTTCCGCAATTGTCTTTTCCGCAACGACAATTATGCAATTTGCGGGAACTCATTCCTTTCGCAATTGCGGGTTACGGATTGCGGATGTGCATTTTGAATTTTCTCGAAAACAACTTTCGCAATTCATCTTCCGCAAGACTTCTTCCACAATTTGCGGATTGCGGCTTCCTTCCGCATTGCGAATTGCGGATTGCAGATGTGCCTTCGAACTTTCTCGAAATGGGCTTCCGTAAATCTCTTTCCGCAACTCCTATGAACCGTCGATTGCTTTGCGGAATCCACCTTGTTCGTTGATCAGTTATCAAACATGGAACTTCACTTTGGCGCCCTGGAATGTCATCTTCCATGCACATTATCTTTGCGCATCCTTTTCTTACCGTCGATTTGTTTTCTTGTCACGATCTGAGTTGTCCAGCCTCTACTATAAAAGTTGACTGCAACTCCACGATTCTGCGTTGATTGATCAGAGGAACAACCAAGCATGATCGTAGTTCGTTACACTTGATCCCCTCGTTGGATCCCTGCATGTGCCTTTTCAGCCTCATCACATATGCCACATCATTATGCATGACATGTCATCGCTTCCTTTGTTATTCCTTTGTCTTACAAAGAGTTTGCCCTACCATCATGTTTATTGGTTATTTCTTTGTCATTTCTGAACTCCTTTGACATCAATGACAACTATATTCAACATTCTCCCCCTTTGGCATTGACGGCAACATCTAAAATTTCTCCCCCTTTGACAACAATGACAAAAGATAACCTGTGATGCCTTTCCATCCTTTCTTCTTTCAACTTGACTTTGTATCCACTAAGTGCCCTAGCGAATTAATTACCAGTTCTGCTGCTCACACCCCCAACTGCTCTGTTTGGCTCATAGCTGCTCCAGGTGAGCAAACTGATGGCTGCTCCAGGTGAGCAAACTGATGGCTGATAATCACTGTATGTCATAGGATAGGCCTGTTGAGAAAGAGGAAGTTGACATGCGGAGGAAGCACTGGGTTTTGTGGTCCCGACGAATCCTTCTATGGTTTCCCCGCTACTTTCGGCTGCAAAACATGGATATGCTAATAACCCTTCAAAATGTCTTGGATCTCAGAATACTGAAGTATATGATGGATGTAGTGGAGAAACCTGGATCATCTATCCCAATAAGAGACTAGGGCAGATATCTCACTGTCGAACCCTCACTAGCTGAAGACACCATCTCCAACCCCAACTGCTGCAGCTGCACACTGTGTTGCTGCTCGAAACTCCAAAATCAATCAACAATAATAATAGATATTTCCTTTAGTCCCATAACTCTTCTTAAATAGATCTTCATATGCTTTTAGGGTTTGCATGTCACTTTTAGGGTTTATGCTTCACTTTTGCATGCATGCAATTCTAATTTGATGTTGACTTTAATACTGACTAAAATAGGCCTACATGCTCTGCATGCTTTAGGATATGAACTCTAATAGCCTTCTTTCTACACCGATGACTTAATAATACTGAATTGATGTACCTTTTTGCTCCTAGTGCTATCAGTCCGCAGTTATTCCCTTTTCTTTAGGACCTTCTCGAACCTATGGGAATAAAATATGTTAACACGTGTTCTCAGGGTGGCTTAGTTGGAAGGGGACATTACAGTCCTCCCCTCTTGAAATTGCTTGTCCTCAAGCAATCTCCGGCCAATATACCAAATCATCTATCCCTGTCTCTTCTTGTCCATTTTTATCAACCATTTTATTCCGCTTCTGGGTGGCCCTTCTTTTCCTTCGAATTGGTATTTCTTTTCACCCCTGCTCTGTATACCCTCCTTGTATCTTCTGGGATACCTGTGAGGATCGAACATGCTAGTTTTGGCTCCTTGTCCAAATCCCCTAGGGCCGATCCTACCTTTCTTTGGAGGTCTACCCGGATCTCCTAATAACCCTTCTGAATGTGTTGGACCTTTGAATACTGAAGCATATGATGGATGCAGTGGATAAACCTGGATAATCTATTCCAATAAGAGACTAGGGCATATATCCAATGTTCCACGGGGACACGCCTCCTAGGGTCGAGGGCTCGCCCCCTACGCTTCCCACGCCCCGGGGGCTAGGGGGCTCCATGGGAAACGTTTCCCAGCGCCCCCCTTTATGAGAAACTTGGGGAAACACGGGTCTAGGAGTTTCCCGGATTGGGGGGCTCCCACACGCCCCCTCCTAAAAATGGGGGGCTCTGAGAGGCCCCCACTGCCCTCGATTTTTTAAATTTTTTTACTTAAAAAAGAAATGGTTCATCTTAAATTTTAGGCTTTTACACTAAATGGTCATTTTAAAGCAAAATAGAAACAAATAAAAAGAAACAAACATCGATATGATATGCTTGGCTATAACGATTACATTAAATTACACTAAATTCTTCGGGAACATAAGCATGCTAGTATGCAAATGGTGATGGGATGAGGAATTGATATGTTTATATGTTGGGGTTCATATTTTTATCTTTATTTTTTCTTTTTGTATAATTTTAGAGACCAACCCCCCTATGTTAGGGACCCTGACGCCTCCCCGCCGCCCCGTCCCCTAAAATACCCCAAAATTTTGGGGTGTCTCTACACGTCCCCAATGTGCATTTCCCCGCTCCCACGCCCCCCCGTCCTAGAAACTTGGTGGAACACTGCATATATCTCACTACCGAACCCTCGCTAGTTGAAGACACTGTCTCCAACCCCAACTACCGCGGCTGCACGCTGTGCTGCTGCTCGAAACTCCAAAATCAATCAACAATAATAATAGATATTTCCTTTAGTCCCATGACCCTTCTTAAATAGATCTTCATATGCTTTTGGGGTTTGCATGTCACTTTTAGGGTTTATGCTTCACTTTTGCATGTATGCAATTCTAATTTGATGTTGACGTTAATACTGACTAAAAAAGGCCTGCATCCTTTGCATGCTTTAGGATATGAACTCTGATGGCCTTCTTTCTACACTGATGACTTAATAATACTAAATTGATGTACCTTTCTGCTCCTGGTGCTATTAGTCCTCAGTTATTCCTTTCTCTTTAAGACCCGCTCGAACCTATGGTAATAAGATAGGTTAATAGGTGTTCTGAGGGTGGTTTAGTTGGAAGGGGACATTACACTAGCGAATGTGTCTGGGTCGCTAGACTCACAAGATGGCTCTAATGCTATCTCCTCAAGCACATCCTCATCACGTACTGTTAACTCCAAATCAAGCTGACCAACTACCTGTACTTCAAGCTCATCTTTCTTCCCTCCCCCAACTATGCCTTTCAGGAGATACTCATCCAAATCCTTGGCCTGGCTCGCGAACTTGATGGTGTAATAATATTGAAAGGACAATGGTGCACATACCTCATCACCCAAGGCTAGATACTCCTGATATCGAGGAAACTGTTGAAGTGCTGCTAATCTCTACAAATTTCCAGTCAACATCCTTCTCATTGTTTTCATGTTCTCACAAGCTGGCAAAGAAAAACCTTTGTTCTGACATGCACTTCACCAACATCACTGACATGCTTTATCATGTACAAGCATGCATCAACATGCACTTTTATTCAATTGTTATGTGCCCACAGCTAGCAAGGATCATGCTCTGATACCAATGTAATATCCCAAATATTGATATTCTACTGTTTCACTATTCTAGGGCTTACTTGTACTCTCAAAATGTGCAAGAATACTGAATAAACATTTGCATGCAAGGTGTCGGGCCAATGACCCTAAATTATAGCTAAACTAGGGCAAATATTTGCAGAAAGAAGGTAAACACTTACCACTGATAATCAAGTTGATGACACTCTAGAGATAAGATGCATGCATACAGAGCTGTACTAGTGAGGCAATTACACTTCATTCTCGGTGTTACCACTAAGCAGCAAAAAACCCTCTCCTCAGGTAAAGGTGACGTTTTTGGTGAAGGAGTTTCATGATGGAGCTGAGATTTCGTCGCGATGTAGATCTTCCCGTGCCAGAGAGAATGACAGATGCATGCAGAGTTTTTGACCCCTCTAAGTTGGCTAGCGAATTGATCCTCCTGTTTGGTGCTCACACCCCCAACTGCACGGATCTGTTGATAAGTGCTTTGGATGAGCAAACTGAGGACTGATAATCACCCAAGGGAGTGGAGTGACCCTGCTGATGAAGATGAAGTTGTTACGTGGAAGTGGAACTGGGATTCAGAGACCCATCAAAAACTTTGGGGTTTCCAGCTAAATCCTCGGTTGCACATGTGAACCTACAAATAGTCTTCCTGGGAATGTTGGATCACTGGATACGGACGAATAAGGTGAAAGCTAATGATGGGCCTGAATTGCCTACTCTGAAGGAGACTAGGGCAGGTATTTCACTGTCGAACCCTCGTTAGCTGAAGACGTTGTCTTCAACCCCAACTGTTGTTGCTGCACAACGTGCTGCTGCTCAAATACTCCAAATCAACAATAATAATAATAGATATGTTCTTTGGTCCAATAACCCTTGTTAAATAGCTCAGCATGTACTTTTAGGGTTTGCATGCCCTGCATGCTTTATGATAATAACTCTGATGGCCCTCTTTACTAGACTAATGACTGAATAATTGTCCTAATATGCCCCCGGTATTAAAGGTCCTCGATCAATTCCCTATTTATCAAAAACTAAACATTACACTTTAGGTCCACCACTCCTTCCATATCTGAATCATCTTCTGAAGTTATTGTCCCCATGAATAGGATTTCTTCATCTTCACTTATCTCTTCATCTTCACTGTCTTCCATGGAATAGAAGTTTTTCTTCTTTTTCTTAAATTACTTCTCATACATGGTCTTACTCTTTTGATCTTTCTTATGACAACAAGGTTCTTCATCATCATCATTCTCTTCTTGTTTTGGGTAAGGACACTTTGTGGCAAAGTGACCAATCCTTCCACAGTTAAAACATTTCAATGGTAGCTTTCCTTTGTAGTTGCTAGTGCCTTTCTCAAGTTTCTTGATGAAAAGAGCTTCTTCACCATCTAGGTTCTCTGAATGGTTCTTGGATAAGGCTTTATATGTTGCTTCTTTCTTTGATGATCCATCTTGTCCTGTTCTCATCTCATAGGCAGTGAAGATCCCATGTAGTTTGTTGTCTACCGATTGCACACCAGCAGCAAAAAAATTCCGAAAGTTGTCTCCTCACTTAGGAAAGTGGGAGAGGTGCGACCTTGGGGGCAAGCACAGAGCTAGGTACTGTCACCTACTCCTAGCTCCTGCGTTTAGGCTAACTCCTAACGAAGCCAAGCGGGATAGTCCCTACAAAAGAGTTTCTATGGCTCTTAAGTTGTTTAAGTGTTTTTAATGGTTACGGATGCGAACGGGTGTTGTTTAGGAGTTATTATGATGAAATATGTTTGTTTATTGTGAATTCTAAACACAATACAAAACAATCCACGTTGCTATCACAAGAATTAGCAGATAGACAATATTTTGAGAACTCACGAAATGATAAAGCATTCACAGATATAAACTTTTAATCAAAACATCCAATAGACAAATGGCCTAGATTATCAACAGTGCGTAAAAGATAGAACCAGTGCCTATGGAGTCAACTTATCAGAGATGCTTCAAGCATAAAGATGACGTGAATCTCAAAATGATGCCAGTGAATGTTTATTGCGCTTAATCTTGGTTAATTTTAAAGATTTTAAATGATCTTGCTTATGGTTTCAGCGAAAGGTCTTCAATAGCCGGGAAAATCTTCTAAATTAATCCATTGGAGACATGACGGCCCGCCCAGTATCCCAGGCTGGTTTCGCGAAGATTGACCAGCTAGCTGAGAATCTTAGACAGCAGGTACTTCCGGCGCCTTTACTAAGAAAAACTTAGGAAATTTCCTACGACATTGGCACGTTGGTTATGGGTAAAAATTTTATTATGTTTTTCTTTGCGAACTTAGCAAGTCCGTTCACCGTTCTGAGTACGAGCCCAACTCGAAAGTCGGCAAAGCATACTAGGTGAAGGATAATCAACGAAGTAAATTAATCAAAGGAATGTGAGTTGCAAAATTTTATTAAGTGAATTAATTAAAACTCTCAGACAGAGCTCTTGACTTTGTCTTATGACAAAGTTTCAAGACACTTAACTATTCTATAACCCTAATGCAAGGAAAATGCAAAACTAACTATGCTCTCCAATAAAGGGTGCTCTTGACTTGGGTTATGGCAAGTTCAAGAGACTTTAGCAATTAATTGATGAAACTTAAGAAAAATTAAAGAACTAATCTACCCAAGAGTCTCTTTCAGGTTTTTAGGCCCTAATCGAGAGAGCATGGGGGTAGGTAAAACAAAACCAAGATAACAAAAGAAAAGCAATTCTCCGATAGAGAGCACTCTTGATCCACAAACTGAGATTCAAGAGATTTTGGTATTTTTTAGGTTTTGCAATATTATATCAAAAAGGTAAATAAAACTTTGAATTAACTAAGCAATAAAATGGGAAACTTTTTATCTTTTCTACTTTATGAAAGATGAACTTTTCAGAAATAAACTACCTTTCCCTATTCTATTCTAAGCAAATTATTAAACAAAACATGAAAATAAGGAGACGATACAAGCTTCCCCCAAATGGGGGAAGAGGGGTGTCAGAGCCGTAATCCCACTTGCTCTTTATTATTTTGTTTACAATGCTTTCCTTTGATGCCTTTTTGCTTCTTTTCTTATTCTTGGAAGGCTTTTGGAGCAAGCTATAGAAAGGGAAAAGAAGAAAGGGGGATTATGGGTCTTTTTAAGCTTGAGTCTTCAAAATTCCGCCAGCATTTCCGCTGTACCTGTCACAAAAGTAAAAAATCAGCGAGCATATATTACTAAAAGATGATGGGAAAGACAATGCAAAAATAAAAAAAATTGGAAAAATTTTGTACTTAGGAAAAATTTACAATTTTACATGCAAAGAACAAATTTTTCCCTAGATCTAATAAATAATATTAGATCTAACAAAGCTCTAAAAGATAGATCTAAATATGAGTATTGAAAGCTTAGATCTATTTCTTAAGCAATGCAAAAATTAAAGAGAAGGGTAGAGAAAAAAGTTTCTTGTGGATGGAACACAAGAGATGGAGGAAGACTCCCAGCTTTCTTTCGTATGAGAAGAACACAATCCTTGTAGGCCCTGCAATCACAAAGTGTTAAACAACCGGTTGCTTGAAGCTTGGGCTAGATGTAGCTGAATTCGCACCCTTCTTCAACCTGTGAACCCTGCTAATACCAAAACTCAAATACAAGTGAGATCATATCACATGAAAAGTATGCTAAGATAGTTCAACCAAGATCAATATTACGTATAACTAACTACTCATATTCATCAAGATTATAACCTACTTTGCATAAATAATCGATTTGAAACTACAAACAATTACTCTACCATGCCAATAGCGGCGCTCTTGAGCTTAACAAATAAACTGATCTCATTCAAAGTAAAAACGTAATGGGTTAGAAACGGTATCACCTCAACCATGAAACATTTACCACATGCAAAGAGCCCATGGACCTCCAAAGTCGAAATTCTTATTAATCAAATGCAAGCAAAGCTTGGTACAATTTCTACAGAGTAACTCCAACACAAAAGTTCCATCCCAATAGAGCTAAATGAGCCTCTATTTATACAATGAGAGAAAGCCCAAAACCCTAATACCACACCACGCAGGGAGGGCGCAATACCTAATGATCTAGCCATGTGAGAGAACAAAACCTAAGATAAAGAGGGTGAGAGTGAGGGGAGGCCTCCACCTAAGCAAGGTGCCCCCACTCCAACCCTAACCACACCATCTCCATACCATATGAGCCCTCCATCATCAAAAATGTGAGCTTCCACAGCTAGGGCATGAATAAGAGGAAGAGCACACATGAGGGTAAGGAAGAGAAGGCGTGAAGGTTTGGAGAGCCCAAAGGCTAGGTATGGAGGAGCCAATACCTAGAACTCATAAACACATGTCTCACTTCTACCTCGATCAAATCACCAGTCCAATAGATAGGCTCCACCTCACCCAAGCGTGGTCATCACTGAAGGAGGCGAATTGGCCAAGTGAATGATAACTCAATGCTCACTGAATGCTGACTAAAGCCGATTTCTGTTAACTCCAATCATCATTAATGCCTGATGCCATGTCATTCCACATTTTATTTCGCTCAATTCGGATTAATTTGGAGAGATTTGGATTTTCTCCAAAATAATCATTTTTATTATTCAATCAATAATTTCCCCAAAACTGACTTTTTTGAGAAATTATGAGTTATGTGGCTGAATGATGATCTGAAACTTGGAGCTAGTTGGTTGGTTGATCATGAATGATTTTTGGCTTAAGGTTAGAGCCTTCAATCACTGCAAACGAACCCCGGATGGCTGACTTAATACAAATTGAATTTTTCCATTCAAATTATGGAAAAATTTAATTAAAAACTTAGGAAAAATTAAAAATAAATAAAAATTTGACGCATCCAGTAAAAAAAAATTCGGAATTTTTTTTTAGGGTCCTAGTGACTTAGGACATGACCATAGTCTATTCTAATAATGTCTAATAGGTTTATACATACTCAATTGGGCTCTAATAACCCCCCAAGGCCCAGAATTCAAAATCGAGCATTCCAGCTTTGGAGGAAGCGGAAGAAAACCTTGTCAATTATACTCGGCTATAGGCAAAGCATAATTGTCAAGGGCAAAAAACTCCCTCGAATACCTTAGTTGAAATTCTACGTCTTAGGAGACTGAACCACTCAAAACACCCTACTAGCACATTTTCTTACAAACCCCACGGGGCCATGGTCATAATTATTCAAAACAAAAACTGACTAGCCAAAACTGCCTAGGCACAAAGGCGAATCATCTGATACACTGGAAACAAACATTTATCATGTTTGTAAAATGGCGGCTCCTCAGCTAATCCAACTATGGTACAAATAAGTTGGCAACATAGTTCATCTACTGTCATGAGTTTAAGATCATCTTGTTCTTTTAGAGTGGACACCTTTGAGTCATACTTCATTCGCAAGGTTCTTAGTACTTTGTCAACTACTTCACTCTCCTTTATTTCTCCTCCAATGCCTCTAATAGCATTGGTAATTTCACCTAATCTTACAATATGTTCTGCAATATTTTCTTCCTCTTTCATTTTTAGGCTTTCAAACTGTCCTTTGTATGTCTGAATTTTGGATTGTTTGACTTTGGGTGCTCCTTCATAGACACATTTTAATTTTTCCTAGGCATGTTTGGATGTCTTACAAACACTGAATTGGTTAACCCACTCAAAATTGCATTCAGGGCTTTTGCATTGGGCTCATATTGGTCTAGTTCACCTTTGTCTATAGGTAGGTCGTATGGTACCTCATCTTCTTTTTCAACAAACCTCCAGACTTTGTATCCAAGAGACATTAGAAGGAACTTCATTCTTCCATTCCAGTATTCATAATTATCTCCTGTAAATAATGGAGATTTGTTGGTGGCTAACCCTTCTTGTTGTCCATAGTGGTTTTTAGTAGAATCTTCCTTCCAGTGATTAAACTGTAGTGATGGATCCTCCTCCGAGACCAATTGTTGGAAATTTAGACAATACTAAGAGGGGGGTGAATCAGTATTATTAACTTTTAACAATTAAAGCCACTTTTAACTTATTCATTAACACACATGATCAACAAGACACAAGAAACATAACTTTTATCGTGGAAGCCCAATTGGGAAAACCACCAATACTTCATATTACTACAAAATTATATTTAGAAATAGTTTTTTCTTGCTACTACAAACAAGGAAGATACTACACCCAGTTTACCAGCAACTTCTGGAAGGAGGCTACAACCCCTTGATTTATCAGCTACTACTGAAAGGATGCTTCTACACCCTATTTGCCAGCTACTACTAGAAGGAGGCCACAACCCCCTTGTAGACATATAGCCTTCCCTAGCACCTCCCAACCACCCTTGTATGTTTTTATCAAACTTCGAGATCCCCTTATATCTTTAATACTGTCACTTGTTTCTCATTAATTCCTTGGTCTCTGTCTGCTGCTGTTGCATGCATCTAGACAACAAAGACGCATTACTAAGCTCGAAATCTTTGCTTATAAATACCTTTACCATCATTCATCTGTCTTTACCAACGTATCTCTTCGCTCTGGAGTTTCACAATTGCGCTCTTTCAATCTGAAGTCGTGCATGTTCATCAAACCCATCACTTCATAACACGTGCCTCTTTATCAAACACGTTTCCTACTTCTATGTTTAATTATTTTTAACTTTGTTTAAATTTATTAGTCACGACCTTCCACAATTGCCCTTATGCATTGACCTTTCTGCAACAATCTCACCGTAACAGAAATTTCCGCACTGACCTTTCTGCATTTCCCTTTCCACAATCACCTTTCCTTAATTATCTTCCACAATTAAATTTCCGAAATTGCGAATTGCGTACAATTACCTTTCCACAATTGTCTTTTCCGGAACGACCTTTCCGCAATTTGCGGGAACTCGTTCCTTCTACAATTTGCGGGAACGCACTCCTTCCGCAATTGCGGATTGCGGATGTGCATTTGGACTTTTCTCGAAAACTTCTTCTGCAAGACTTCTTCAGCAATATGCAGATTGCAACTTCCTTCCGCATTGCGGTTTGCAAATGTGCCTCCCAACTTTTTCGAAATGGGATTACGCAAATCTCTTTCCGCAACTCCTATGAATCATTGATCGCTTTGCGGAATCCTCCTCATCCGTTGATCAGTTATCAAACACGGAACTTCACTTTGGTGCTCCAGAGTGTTATCTTCCACGCACATTTACTTTGCGGATCATTTTCCTGCTGTCAATCTATTTTCTTAATACGGTCTGAGTCGTCCAACCTCTGATACATAACCTGACTGCAACTCCATTTGGGTATTTGTTGTGAAATTTATATTTTTTGGAAACATTGTCTTGTCTACAGGAGGGCGACTTCAACTTGGGCGTTTTTGCAAAGGGTTCCTCAACTCGCTTGGATTGGATGCGCCTGTATCAGGTGGTTTTCGTTAGTATGATTGCGATCTATGATTTCATCTTGCTATTTTTCTGTAGCACTTGTTCTTTTCTCTTGATGCATCAAATCTGATATGGTTGATGTTTGTTGTGCAAGACAGAGCGCATTGGCTTCCTTGGGCAAATCATTTTACATAGAGGCTTCCTTCAAATCTTCTCAAATTGATCAAGACAGCATATATTAGCATCACCAAGGCATCTACAAGGTTTTCCATGTAAGATCTACAGGTTAGTTCTTCTTTTCTAGATCTCAATCCATTGACATCTTCATTCTCATGTTGAAACCGTAAATATTAAAAATCAAAAAATATTATAGATCAAACCGCTTGATCTCGAGGCAAACCATTTCTGGTATATCGGGTCAATCCCTAAGTGGGTCTTCAAAAACGTTTTGCTAAAGTGACTCCATTTGGCCCAAATCCCAAGGCACTGTTCTCTAAACCCTAGCGCTACCCTTCATTTTGCCTCCTCCTCTTGCGATTTGATCTTTTCCTTGTGGCTCGAGTACTTTGATACTGTTATACCTTCTTTCGAGTCTATCCCATGGTACTAGATAGCCCCAACCTGTTCTTACCCTCCCTGCATTGGTCACATTTCCCAAGGCAGTGGATATCTTCATCTTTTCCTAGTACCTTGGTCCCGGATCTAGTAATACGCTTATAGGTCACTTTTGCTTCTAACTTGGATCAAATTTCACATCTCATAAACCCTTGATCTAAGCCCTATTTCCCCTTGTGACGTCATCCATAGATCTAGGGTTTACTCCACCTTACACCTTACGTACTTCAACTCCGTTTGATTTGATCTGGTGTTTCGGTCTGATCTCTCCTATCGGGAGTAGATCTAGGTCTCCCCCATTGTTGTCTTGCACTAAGATAACATCAAGTGAAGATTGCCTCGATTGGCGTGACAACCATCCATTTGGGAGTCGTGGCTATCTTGGTTCCACCTCTTTAGTTGCCCTTTCCTCTACCATCCATCTTGGATCCACCTCATAGAGGCAACTACAAGTTTGGTGATAACATTTTGGCGTTGTTGCCAAGGAGGTAGAGGCCTACCTTGGTTCGACATACCTCACCTCTCCTACGACATTATCCGTTGGTGAACACGGCAATTCATTCACCTGGCGACTCCACAACGCGACTCCACTAAGAAGCGAACCCATCCCATAAATCATAATGAATTCAAATATATTTATCAGACGCATGAAGGAATTAAATGAAAGCATAAATGAACTTGAAAGGCAAATAGACGAAAGGGATAAATGGAGGTCAGATTCTTGGTATGAAGATGATCTTGACCATGATTATGGGTATGAATCTAGTTATCACAATCCTTATGATACCCACCAATTCCCTTACCAGCACTATAAAGAATGCCTAACCATCTCTAGTCAGTCGATGAGCAAGTATCAAACCCAATCAAAGTCTTATAGCCAAGTAACTAGAGCTGTTAAAAAGCAAGACAAACAGTCTCCTTTTGACTTTTCTAAAATACCGGGGGCACCTCATCCTATGCCAAACGATTGAACTAGGAGGTTGCCCCAGTTTAGTGAAAATAATGATATATCTATTGAAAGTCATTTGGATATTCTCTGGGATTACATGGAAATTAGATGTGCGGATAATGAAAATGTTTATATGCAAGCCTTAGGAGAATCCTTGCGAGGGGATGTTCAACTATGGTTTGATCATTTAGCACCAGAATCCATTACTGGGTCTGACATGTTCACAGATCTGTTAATAGATAAGTGGGGTAGGAACACTGATAATTCTTTCGAGTGTGAATCTAACAATGATTGTAATCAGTATGTTGACAATTTTCTTTCTCAATTGGATCATTCCTCTCCTGAAATGTTTCAAATTATGAGTGTGCCTGCAATCCATAAGAATGTTATAGAGTACTTTGAGAATACTGTTTCAAAACCTCATGCTGAAACTAAGAGGGATATCAATCAAATCATACGAGATACTTTGTTATTATCATCCGAAGCAGTCTCAGAGCAAATCTTGGATTTAATCCGTGGAAGGGAAACTAACAATCACTATCAGGAAACATCTATAGTTGAGCCTTCCATTTGTGAGTCCATTAAAGAGCCTTTAGAAGAGCAACTCCATAGTCATTGCCTAATTGACGATAATTTGAGTCAGTATTCAAACCATCAGAATCTGGATTCATACTTTGATGAAATCAATCAAACTTCTTTTGAAGAGCAATCTTGTGGTCATATTGTGATTGAAGAGGACGCATGTAAGAGAGATAGGGAAACTAAAACCGAACTTATTGATGTTTTTCCTCATCTAGAGCTTAAAGAAGAACAATCACATGATGATACGGTTGTAAGTGAACTTGATCAAGAACAATACAATGGGGATCCTTTCGCTAATGATATTAATAGAATTCTTCATCCAATCTGTGATCAGGATATGTTGGGTACTGATCTTAATTCAAATTTTGAAATCATCCCTAGAATTAGATTGAAAACGCTTCCTTCTCATCAAATTCTGAGATCAATTATTCCAAGTCTGGGAGAAAATTTTCAATCCACCCTCCCATCCCAACTTTTCGAGTCTTCTTGTATGGGTTTGTCTTTCAATCAAAAGTTTAAGCATTATCACGTAATTGGAGAAAAGACACTTCATGTCTCTTCTCAGTCATCCGTAATGAATAAATTTTTTCAATTGGTAAATCTATATTATGGATGGATGAAGAAGGTGTATGAAGATCAATTTCATCTCTTCTCCATTTTTAAGCAACAAATGGGCTTGATCTCATTCAGAGTTTCATTACATTACAACTTGTCCCCATTTAATTCTCCCATTTCTTCAGGAGTGAATAGTGCATTTCCTAGTAGGGTAGAGAAGAAAACAAAGAACTGTTTGGAGTGGCCGAGTCATGAATCATATTGTCTTCTTCCATCAAGAAAGAACTTGCATACCTTTTATGATCCTATCAGCATCTTGATTGATGAGTTTTTAGAAAGTCAATCTCATTCTTGGCATGATTTCATTTCTCTTTATCCACATCTTTTTTCGATTTTCAAACAAGAAGTTATAATCGCTTTCATTTTCATTCACATTACTTACACTCCATCTTCGACTTGTTGTATCATTAACTGTAAAGAAATCTCAATAGATCCGTTCAGCAAGTGGTTGCATTGGATTTATGATTTCACCTAACACTTGTCCAAACTAGTTAGGGTAGAGTAGGTAGGACCTGAATAAACCTTTCCCGACAGTAGTATAGCTTAGAGTCTTGCATCTTTGCTTGAAGCTCTCCTTTGAAGCTCTAAATATAATTTTGAGTTCTATTTCTTTTCCCTGCACACAAAAAAAAAATCCAACTTTTCTTAAAAGTTGTGGTTATAGATTAGATTTATTTTCTGCTTTTTCATTTCATGCATTTAATTTTCACTACTTTATTTTATCCACATATTGTTCTGACAACCGGCCAGTGAGTTTGGTATAGCTCTGAACATTTTGCAGGTAGTCGGTGACATTTTGGTAGCGGTTGTAGAGCTGGAAGGATTGATCGAGGATGCTAGTAGCAAAGTGCGAGGACCAGAGATTCAGAGGTTCTCAAGTCCTCTTTTCAGCAGAGCACTTGTCCCAGCTGGAGCCAGATGTTATCACATATATAGTAGCCGGGCTACCATATTCGATTTTTCAGATACAGTACATTTTTTAGCCAGATCGCTTACATATGAGATGCTGAGATGAGCAGTTCTGACGTATCATTATTTTATTTGTGGACTATTCTACTCTCCCATGTCAGGACTAAGTCTCAGGACACTCAGATTTGAGGACTGATGTAGCCATTTAGTCATCACAGAGCAGTTATTGATACCCAGTTTTATATCAACACTTTATCAATGGACAGATGATGGTTCAGATGGATTATATGCATGATTATGACTCAGCTTGTATTCTATTGTGTTATGGTTATCATTGCTCTTATATTCATCTTTGTGACATGTATTAACATGTAGTGTCATGATCTAGCAGTCATAATTATATGGACTTGGATGTATTTGTATTATGTATTGATGTCCCTACTTAGACTTGGAAGTTCCTGATCTATACTCATTGGTTTTACCCTACTTAGGGAGAATAGAGGTAGTCATTCCCACCATTGTTTTGGCTTGCTAGTGTTGGATTCATCTTTCACTATCTCCACCCATCCATTGCCTTCAAGTTTTGTTTCTAACCCGACTCACTACTTGACTTGTGGCATGGAGGACCTTTCCTCGCTAGAACCTTTGTTTGACAAACCTCACAGTTTATATTGTGTCTCGGCTCTGAGTTGGTGACAGAACTTGCCTTTGGTGAGTTGGATTGTATGCCTAAATCATTCTGGTCGGTTGTCCCGATGTTTGGCACTATGCAGAACTCCCCCTGGTCACTTGAGATGGTGTTGGCTAAAACTGAAAGCTCATGTACTACTTGTATTGGAAAATGTTATTATGCGCCCATGGAAAATGAAAAATGCTAAAATGTGTTTCTTAACATATATGAAAAAGGGCAAGAGCAATGAAATGATAAAATACCCCTTGAAGGGTAAAAGAAAAGGTCCAAAAAAGCAATGGTTAAATATATGCTATATCCAAATATTGTTGACCTTATAAATTTGAATATGTCTTGGACGAAAGCTGCAGTTAGCTGTGCTTTTAAGCACTGGTCAAGTCCCCAAAAGGACATCTAGGCCAAAAAGGCCATGGAAATAAAATTGATGATCCTAATGAAACTGGATCAAACTTGATGTAGACATGATGCCTAAGTTGAATAAGCACTCTCTGAACAACTCAAGCGTTTGTGAGGCACTGCCATTCCTTGTGTTATTGTTTGTCCGGCATGTGGTTATAGTGAGTATATCCCTGCCATATCCAAAGTGTCATGATGTTAAGTAGGAAGTCATCCTTTACCCTAGCCTTGTCAGTTTCAGCCTTCACCCTTCACTAGCAAATTCACTACAACTATGAAGTGAGTATAGTCCTGAAAGTGTGGTTTGAGTAATAATAAATAAAACCCTATATATGTATTTGGTTGATGTACCGCCAATGAAATGACTGCTACTTGTTGTGATTGTTGCTTAAATGATTTGTAGAGCATGTCTTAGCCTTATAACACTTGCAGCAGATGGATGTCTAAGTTATATTATTGGTATTTGGTCATTTACAGATGGTTATATTGTCTATTGGATATGGTTGATGATTAGCTAGAGACCTGAGAGGGGTATGAGTATACACCCTAGATGGATTTGGACTCTTTAAGTGTAATGAGATAGTTTGTTTTCAGTTTCGGGCACTTGCAGAGATGGTCAGGCTCATTTTACTCTATGGATGTAGTTTTTCTTCACAAGATGATGTGTTTGAGCAGGGAGATGTTTTTATTGGATCTCCTAGGGCACTGTATGGGGCATAGGCGGGGCAACCACTTGATTGTACCATAGTACCCCCATCCCAGAGAGCCTGGTGGGCTCAGTTTGACAACGCAGGAACCCTAGGAGGCTATTTTGGCAAGTTCACGTTTCTTGAGGCAGATTAAAAAAATGATTAAATGGCTATTGAAGAAATCGATTTGGGCTATTGAAGCAACGAAATCACATGGGATGAGCCATAATGATGAGAGTTATATCCTCCACACTTTCTCCCACAGTTGCAGCACCTAATTGGGCCCACACCTATTTTTTGGGCATTTTTATATTATTTTCTGTAGCTTTTGGGAGGCTCACGATTTCCTCAAGGAGGCACAAAGTCAAAAAATTAAAATATTATATTATTTTATTGTGCCATGGGGCTACTGTTTTTTTGCCTTGAAAAAATCGCGATTTTTTCGGCCTGAAAAAATCGCGATTTTTCAAAAATTAGGATATCTGGAAAAATTAGCAAACATCAGGAAAAAACGGCAAAAATCGAGACAGATCGAGAAAATCGAAAAAAATCAACAAATAGGAGAAAAAATTGGTAAGCAAATTTTGACCCTATTAAAGTACAAATTTTGCATTTTTAATGCTTGTCGCAGTTTGTCAATTTTTTCCGATGTTGCCGAGAAGATGTTTTCTGGACCCTTTGTCGATTTTTTGCCGATGCTGATTTTTTCCACTATGGTTATTAGAGCCTTCGTGTCATTGTTTTTCAACATGCTAGGCATTCAAATTGAGTCGTATGCACATGTACTAGGTTCCCCTAGAGTTTCGTCTATTTTCGAGAAAAAATATTTTTTTCATTTTTTAAGCCATTTTTTAATGGTTTAAATGCAAAAATTCAAAATGTGAAAAATGTGTGATATGGAGTCCGTTTTTGGCGTGGTTGGGCTCACTTTCAATCCCAAAGCAGCATCTTACCCAGGGGCCACTTTCACTATGTTTCGGGCAGATAAAACACCCCGAAAGTCGTTATTTGGCTAACAGAGCATCAGAATGGCATTTTAATGCTAAATTTGGACAAATTGGCACAAAAGGGAAAATTTTAAAAAAGCCAAAATTAATTTGTTTAATCGATGAAATAACATGGAAAAAGGGTCCCATGCTGTTACAATTTATGCATACACTCAAAGGCATTATAAGTTGGGTTATAAAGTAAGGAAATGAAAGTTATTTTACGAAGGTGACATCAAGCATGAAAGAAATCGTAAGCTTAGTTTGAGGAAGTGCTAGCTTGAGGTGGGCCCCCCTCTTATATCCATATTATTTCAAAAACTTTGGATATGTTTTAAATCGTATACCATACATCAAACTTTGGTTAAAGATTTGTGAGGGTAACGAGTTGTTAAAATAATGACGTCAACTTCACGTTTGTGAATGCGCAAGCATGTGGTGTAGTGAATAGCATGGGGAGTGGACCCCTCTTTATGAGGGAGTTAACTTGAACTTTGGATAAAATTACAAAGTGGATGTACCATCAAGTGGAGCTCACATCATGTTTGGTCGTACGACTTCACATCAGCATGAGGTGGATTTAACACATTGGAATTGGCATTGTGTCCTGGACTTGGTAGGTAAGTGAGGTTGCCTACCTCATTTGAGGTGGCACCTCCTCCATACCAACACTTAAGTTAGACTAATAATCACCCCACCAATTCTTCTGATTGGTTCAATTAGCTCAGTTCAACTCAATTACACTCTGGGTTTATCTTCAACTGGTTGGAGCCCCCCCAGGGGCTGGGTTTTGTTATAAATAAGAGGTCTCTTCTCCCATTTCAGGGTGGATGACGAAAGCAAGGGACCTCTGCTCATATGATTGTGATTGTTTATCTTTCTTATGAATAAAGTTCAGACTTTGGAGGACAATTTGCTGGTGCAATAATTTTCATGCTGAATGTTTGGCTTATAATCGAGATGATACCTGTGTAGCTTCATTATTGTTTATGCAAGCTTCGTTATCTAGCTTAGAATATTATATTCTAATCCATAGAATAGGCATTTGACGGTTCAATTTTCTTACTTGTGTGTAGTTATAGAAGATCTAAGAGTTGCATTTTGTAGTCAGTTATACTTGTGCGCTTTTGTTCCTATTTAATTCACCATACTAGATCTAATCACTTGCATAAAGGTTTTTGTAGCTTTGTAGATCACCAAACGTGAAGTAGAGATCGGAGCTCGGTTTCATCTTATCTTTCTTCACTATACGTTGATGAATCTAATGTTTCTTGTTCAACGGGCTCTCTCCTTGCTCAAATTTGTTCAAGCTTGGGCTTGAGATCTTCCTTCTTCATCCTCAAACTTCAAAAATATTTCCTTCCAAGTTATTTTTTGCTTCATAACAAGTAGATCTAAGATTTAAATCTTAGCATATTATCTCCTGTTATATAGATCTAAGAATTTTTCCAAGTTTATTTTATCAAAACCTTAGATCTAGCATTTTTTAGCTTTAGTACTTGAAGTAGTATATTCTTCCTATCATTTGCAAGCACTATATCTCAAACTTTTATGCACTTTTAGCTAGCATGCAAACCTTTTCTTGAGTTTTCTGTTGGCTAGTTTTTTAACTTATCTTTCAGGAAAGAGGAGATTTGGAGGCGCATGCAAAGATTTGAACCATCAAAAAAAGCTCCTTCCAACCCCCTCTCCTTCTCTCCCATTTCTTCTTTACCCATTCTTCCAGAAAATAATTGTAAGCTTTTTTTATCCTAGCTCCAAAGGACAAAAAGTTTCCTCCAAGAAAAAGATATTATAACTAAGTTAATAAAGAGCAAGTGGGATAAAGACTCCCACACCCCACTTCCCCCATTTGGGGGAAGCCTGTATCGTCTGTTATCCACTAATTTTGCACTTAGTGGATTTTCGGTGAGCCGCCAAAATATTGAACAAGTACACTTGTTCATGATCAGAATTCAAAAGTCTGCCAGCTTTTTTCTGGGAATCTGTTCGAAATTTTTTGTAAATACATGTCCATACCCCCTTGGGGAAATTGTAAAAAATGTCCTAGCATTTATTTTTTTATAAAAGGCTCGGCTTCCCGGACTTGAGCATCAAGCCGACTAGCCCAGAGTGTTTTTTCTCTTGGTTATTATTGGTTGTTGAACAAACGACTAATAATTTCTGAGTTTTTCACTCACGCCTCCAAAGTTGGGGTAGTTGTCTTGATGTTTCGAACTTGGGAGGTTATTAGAGCCTTCGTATCAGTGTTTTTCAACATGCTAGGCATTCCGATTGAGTCGTATGAACATAAACTAGGTCCCCCTAGAGTTTCGTTGGATTCCGAGAAAAATAATTTTTTCTGTTTTTAAGCCATTTTTTAATGGTTTAAATAGAAAAATTCAAAATGTAAAAAATATGTGATCCAAAGTCCATTTTCGGCATGGTTGGGCTCATTTTCAAGCTCGAAGCAGCATCTTTACCCCAAGGGCCACTTTCACTATGTTTCGGCCAACTGAAGCATCCCAAAAGTCATCATTCAACTAACAGAGCGTCGAATTACCATTTAAATGCTAAGTTTGGATAAAATGAGCCAAAGTCAAAGTTATAAAAAGTCAAAAAATTAATAAAAAAAAGGGTGAGGTGACATGGCATGATGTCACAACAATTCATGCGACCCTTTTCTAATGTAATATGACTTAAACTTTGGATAAAGAATGAAGCTACGAATTAATATTATAAGAGGATGACGTGAGGGTAAAAAGCATGCTCATGCTTATGTGGTAGTGATGAGTGGGATTGGTGGGGGGAGCCATCCACTTAAGAATTATAATAAGCTATAAACCATGGTATAAGCATTGAATGCATACGATTCGTTTCATGTTGAAAGGGTGACGTCAAAAATGGATTCACGCTTGCTTTGATTGCATGCATGCGATTGCTTATTAAGGTGACGTCAAATCTAAGTGGCGACTCACGCTTTTGTTTGGTGGGAGCTAATGGGTGAGGGTGGACCCCTCCCCATTCGTTAATAAACCTTTGAAATATTCAACCTTTCATCAATTATTTTCTCACTCATGCCCACTCCATTAGTTCCGTACATTCGCGTGAGGGGAGAAGGAGACGCCGATTTGGAGTTGGTGGGGTTGATTGGGTGTGTTGGTAGTTTCTTATCAGTTCAAGCCCAGTTCCACCTATGGTTTAACTCAGTTAACTATGGACTCTCTCTTCAGTTCATAAAGTCCCCCCTAGGGCTTGTTTTTGTATAAGAAGAGGTGCTTTGCAATCTCTTCGATATGGAGAATTGGGCATAGAAACTCTATTAAAATTGTAATCAGTCTTTCATTGAATAAAGGTTTTCAACTTTGGAGGTTTATGTGATTGTTTCTTCATTGGTGGATGTGTCTATTATGAGGTGATATCTTTCCTTGCTTTCAAATTGTTTCTCATGTGTTGGATCAAATAACTAGCTTTAGAAGTCTATTGTTAGAACATAAGATTTTCCATTTACAGTTGTCAAGTTGGATTATTATGCAAAGCTTGTTGTAATCTAGATAAATACAAGTACTCAGTTATATGAAGTATTGATCTTGATTTAATATTCTTGGCATACTAGTTATTTCGTTTGATCTCACTGGGTTTCAAGTTGATTGTCTCAACAGATCTTGCCATTTGGAGAAGGGTGTGAGCTCAGTTGCATCGATCTCATCTCCATCATCATAAGAACCTTTTAACATTGTTGTCTTTCAAGATCTACAGAGTTGGGCTTGTTCCAAGAAGAAAAACACAAGGAGATCTTACTCCAAAGCTCCATCTTCAATTCGAATCTATCCTTCTTTCTCGATACTTGATTACTATTTTGAGTAGTGGTTCTTCAAGTCTATCATTCTCACACTCTTCTCTGTCTTCTTATAAGTAAGTTTTGACTTGAGAAAGTAACTTGGGATTTGATCCCAAGTGCCACATAATTTTGTGGCTACTTCTCTTTCCCCACTAGCACCCTTGCGGACAGCCAACTAGCTGGAAGGTTTTCGGGACTAGTGTTCTAGTGGTCTCCTTGTTCCAAAGTTTGACCCCACCTTGTTTGTTTCGTGTTTTGATTTTTGCTTATTCCTCCAAGACCCCTTCTCTAGCCTCCTTTCGTTCTCCTTCTCCCAAGCTTCTATTATCTCTTTCGTTTTGCCTTTGGACTTGTTCAAACCTTCTCCCTTTCGTCCCTCCTTGAGCACTTCAAAAGGTCACAAAAGCAACAAAAAGTTTGGTTAAGAGTTAGTTGTTTCAAAAGCTAAAAGTTAGATCTCTTTTGATTGTTTGCTTTTTCATTCATAGATTTCATTCTAGTTTAAAATAATGGTGAAAGTTTGTTAGATCTTAGTTTAAATTTCCATACTAGTATTGCGTCTCTTTTATAAAAAGTCCATTGTTAGTTGTACTTGCATCTTAGATCTCATCTTAAAAGATAGACTTGCATTGCTTTTCAAATTTCTAGTTTGCACTTAACTTAGATCTTAGTTTTTATTTGACTAATGCTAATGGGTTATTGAGTTCATCATTGTGATAGGTATTTGGGAAAGAGAAACTCAAGAAATCTTGAAGCGAGAAGAAGAGGAAAAGGTCTAGACCAAGAAGAGCATCAAAAAACCAAAGGATGATCCAAACCAAGAAATCATTAAACATTATCCTTTGTAATAGCTCTTAAGATCTTGTTTCAAGTATTTTCAAAGTTTATTTCTCTCAAAAGTCCTTCCAAGGGTTTTAATCCCAAAGGCATTTGTACTCACATAATAAAGTTTGCAAGTGGGGTTTTTTAAGCCCCCACATTCACTTCCCCCATTTGGGGAAGCCTTGTAGTCTTCTTTGCTTGGTTGAGTTGTTAGTTAGTTTCATTCTTTGCTCTTAGATCACTAATTGCTAAATTAGTTCTTTTTTTAGCATCTTTAGTTACTAGTTGTTTACTATTTTATCAAAAGGTTTTATTTTTCAAGTAATACAACTACTTAAGTTAGAAATCTCTTGAATGTCGCCAATAGTGGATCAAGAGTGCTCTCTGTCGGAGAGTTGCTTCTATTTCAGTTTTTACTTACCCCCATGCTCTCCCGAGTACGGTCTCTGACCTGAAAGAGATTCTTGGGTAGATTAGACTTTATTTCCAGTACAGTTATTTAATTCCATGCATCATAAGCCTCTTGAACATTGTCATAAGACGAAGTTAAGAGCGCTCTCTGTCGAAGAGTTTTTTTTCTTGTGCTCTTAATAAAAGCTTCAACCTCGCATCCCCCTTTTTTTTTAATTTATTTCGTTGCTTTCCACCATCAAGTATGCTCTGCCTTCCCTAAGGGGTTGGATTACTCAGAACGGTGACTGAATTTGTTAATCTTACAAGTGATAACCATAATAAAATCTTCACCCCCATAAACCAATGAACCGGCGTTGTTTCGAGAAATTCTCAGGTAGTGGGGAAATTCCTACTGGTGGCGCCGGAAATCACCGTTGTCATAGAGTTCTAGCTTGCTGGTTATGTTCCTTGGACACCTAGCCTAGAATACTGGACGGTCTGTTAGGTCACCAAGGGGAGCCACTGAAGGTATTCTTGGCACACAACCTGGAGCAAGCGCAGAGGAGGGATGGGTGGTCATGGAGAGGTGCAGATGGGCACAGACAGGAGTGGATCGTGAAGCGAGCAGAGGCGTGGGGAGGGGCTATAGTAGTAGTGCGACATTGTGGGTGTGTAACTGCCGATGGAGAGTGAGGTTGCAGGCTGGAATGGGGACGTGGATTGCTGATCGTGATGGAGGCAGCAGCACTTTTTACTTCATTTTTTTTCTTTTTGTTTTAGCAAATTCAAAGACAATGACCAAAGGCCTAGTTTCAAAGAAGCTCTAAGAGTATTGGCCAAAAGCCAGTATCGGGCTGCCCAAGAAGAGGCTTTGATACCACTGAAACGATTAAAAATCGTTTTTACTGTAATAACCAGAGTAAATAACACATGCTCCATGAACGGACAAATAATATATAATTGTTAAGATAATGATGATATTCAATGAGAATGACGTTTGTATAAATACCCATACTAGGTGCCCTTTCGTAAAGAGGCATAACCTTTCATCAAGGTGCATCTTCATTAATTATTAGTTCATTTAATAATTAATGTTTATTAATGTTTATTAATGTTTAATTATTATATATATATATATATATTGTTCATTACAGTACAGTGCCATTGATGAATAGGATCCCAACATAGGATTAGTACTCACTCTTACATAATTGTATGCTGGGCTTGAAAGCCTCAGATAATGTCATTCCCTCTAGAATCATGAAGAAATAGGGTCCTCAGATCACATTTCCCCATTGCAACATCTATGATATGGATTCACACAATGTTGAAGTGTGTTGATTCTTGAATCATTCAAGAATTAGACTGTATTTGCAGGGAGCAGCTTAAACTGTATTTACATGGAATGACCTGTTATGGCCGGGATTTATAATTTTTATATTTTTTTTAAAAATTATGACCATGACGCTCCCGCTTCCCCGCTTCCGCACCCCCGTGTCCCAGAAACTTGGGGGAACAATGTATATCAGGGACTTCTATATAATTAATAAACTATCACCCAATAGGTACAGTATATAATGATATTGATATCAACTTATGTTAGGAAACTGTGCCTGAGAAAGTGAAAATTTGTATTCTTTGTCTGGTCATTTCTGGCATTATTTCGATTCTCGAATAAGCGTTAAAAGGAAACCCTGGTAATCTTGGGCAGCCAAATGTAATAGTCTTCTACTGTCCTACAGTCTATATTCACCCTATTACTGTAGCATGTTTTATGTGTCCAAATAAGCCCATAAGAAATGAACCATTGGCCTCCAACAGCAGACTACACCAAAGGTCCCGAAGAATCAAACTAATACAACTTTGAATAAGCAATAGCATATGTTATAAGTTTATAACTTATAACCAAAGGATACCAATCAACCTCTGTATTTGCTTGAGTTAACGGCTAGCAAATTATGTCAATACAAATATCGATACATTAATTCAGACATCAACAGAAAAGCAACCAAAGCATCACCGTTGATTTTCCCAGATGTCATTTTCTATTTACCATCAATATATCTATGTTTTTCTCTCATGAGAAAAAGAATACTCCAAAAAAGCACAAATTTCTGAGTACGTGAGCCTTAAATTTCAACTATTACCTTCAGTAAAGGTATTGGAGGTTTCCCTTCACCAGGTTGGGGATCCCACTCAAGTAAGATTTTCCCTTCTTCAACTGCTTTACGTACATGGGAATACATATTCATAGCAGTTCTTGAATGAAAGTCCCCTCCAGATTTAAAAGCATCAAGCATACTCTTGCAATTTGAAAGATGAGCAAGAATCCTCAGCTCTAACTGCAAGATCCTAAGACAGTTCCCTGCATTAGTGAAATATAACTTAAGGACCTCTAATGGCCATTCTAACACTGAAATATTGTTGGCCAGTGACAACTCCTTTATGCAAGAGGACTTCAAAAATCCAGAAATAAGTCATAATAAATGTTGATGAAAGAGTGTATATCAGGCAGCAAAACCCAACAATAGGGATTGAACTACCGCACCTGTCCATAATCAGCAACGATAAGGGAGTTGCCTTGTCCAGCTATAAATGCTCGACGAATTTTATAGCGGTCTTTTTCCAATGCAGGTTGATTCTGATGCCAACACATACATGCAGATATTGCAGCGTGAAACAGGTTAGATAGAAGGAATGAAGTTGGAATGAATAGAACAGAATTAAATCATCATTTTGGCATAAAATGCTGACCCATAATGAACGAAATCAGGAAAATCCAAACACAAAATGGTAAGCACTGAGCATAGTCATGCATAATTAACCTGTAGATTTGGTTTCCTTGCGGACAACCGACCAGTTTCAGTGTTGATATTTAACGAACAATGAACTCGCCCTTTTGGACCCGATATTTCCTTTCCCTAAAATGTTCAAATAAAATGGCCAAATTAGTCATCTTGCTTTACACATGAAAGAAAACTTAAAAGCTATGCAAAAAAAAGTTCAAATCAAACATGCATGAGAATGATAATAAGCACTGCATCAGTTTCATAACAGAATACAAGGCATGGTTAAAGCAACCAATGTACCTATTGCAATAAAAAAGGACTATCAACATCATCAACAATAAATGAAAAATAACAAATCCCCTACCAAAAACGTTTCTGAAGACCATGAAAGATCTACAAACAAAATTTGACATCGAAGAAGTGTAAGTATGGAGCGCAAAATGATGACAAGCTTCAAATTCCGAGGAGAATGACCACCATAATAACACATTGATAGTACAATGTTCTTTCACAAATCACTTCTACTAGTCAGTGTCGAAATGACTGAAAAAAAGAAATTCACAAAAACAATTCCATTTGTAATATAGGGGTAATGTTTAAAACTTTAAATAACTGTCATGGAACAAACTTTTTAATAAATATTATCCAGATATGTGTGTAATCTATAATTTATACTAATGGTGAGTTGTGAAGCCTTCTTATATACCCTGGGTTAATATGTGCATTATTTAACTTATAAGAAAGCAGAACATATCTTTTATTTTGTTATCACTAGTTTGAAATCTACAAGAAACATTTTGGAAAATCAGTATCCAATAAGATATCATGACAGAAACACTATAGACAGCCCAGAACCATTTTGAAGTCCATTACTATCTTTGTCAGTTCAAAATTATGAACTGACAGGCACAACTGAATCCAGATGCAGCTAGGGTACGAGGATGAAAATATTTTTAACTATGGATAAAGGGTTACTGTGATTCATTTATAAAGGACATCAGGATGCAGGTATAGCTAGTATGGGTGTAGCTTATGGAGAGATTCTAGCAGTACCAATACAACTATGGTCCAAAATTACTTCTTAGTTCCTCTTTTAGTTGTTTTGTCAAGAAATATTACCAAAATATTGCTGAAATATATTAAAATATTCCAGGAATCAGTCCCTTCAGAGCTTTGTGGTAGCCTTAGGGTTGGATCCAGAAGATAGGTGTGTGGGGATCACTCTATTGACATAGGATCTGTTACCACCTGAATGGTAGCATGATGTTCAGGTGATTTGAGGTTACACAGTATGCTGCACGATCCCGTGTCAATCATTTCTGATTTGCAGGTGTTTGGCAGCTGTTTCACTTCAAAGAAAATTCGGCTCTCAATGTTAGGATGTTCAATGAGAAATATTATGAGATGGCTATTGTCTGCTTCAAAAGGGTCGGGTATTCTCATTCAAATATGGCCAAATGGGCAAAGGCTGCAAGTCTCCAATGATCTGGTCAGAGATTTCTAGGGCTCGACCCATAAGCAGCGAAGGATTTATTGAGAAAAGCAACTGAATGTTTTCTGTCTATCGAAAAAAAACCAGACTTGGCTGTTGACTACTTCATTATAGTGGGGGTTCGGAACATTTTGCTGTTACAAGTTAATTGCCTTACTGGAGGATGCTGGCTTTGTGGCCACTGCATTGGATCATACAGGGTCTGGAATTGATCACACACAGACAAACAGCATCTCAACATGTGAAGCCTCTTCTTGATTATTTGGAAACTCTTCCTGAGAATGATAAAAATCATTTTAGCTTGCCATAATTTTGGTGGGGCATGTAAACCTTCTGCAATGGAGTGCTTTCCTAAAAAGATAGCAAAAGCGGTCTTCATAGCTGCAGCACATGGTGAATGATAAGCTGGATGTTATCTGTAATGCCCCTGTTGTTCCTGCAGACTTAAGTGCTTCTGGTGCCTTTTAGATGAAAGATGTCTCCAGCTTGCAAAGTTGGCAGCAACGGATGTCGATTTTCATAAAACTGGAGAAAAGCAATATCCTTATCATGGGTCCTACTGGCTATGGGAAGACATTGCTTGCAACTTTAAAAAAAATAAAAATAAAACATTGGCTAAAGTGCCCTTTGTCATCGCCGATGCAACAAACTTGACACATGCAGGATGTACTAGCGAAAGCTAAAGATGAAACAGGAAAGACTAGCATTTTTGCTTCCAGCAGTTGAGGTGGCTGTAAAAAGCGTTTCCTCCGACCCAGGATCAAAGGAGGTCTCCCATTGTTGTGCTGGTTCTTTGTCCGACCCGTGAACTTGCCAGTCAAACTATTGCAGAAACGTAATCTGAAAGTAACCGTGGAGCATAAATTGCTGTAGCTCAATTTATCTTACACAAAGCTCCAGCTCCAAGCACTGTATTCAAAGTTGAAGAGAGAAAACATATTCAGAATATTATTGACCGTCCCAGCTCATCAACGCCAAAAAGCTCAAAGCTTCGAACACCAATAAGAAAAAAGAGACTGTAAAGGCTGCCAGCTATGCACACGTACCTTTGGTATTTTCTTTGTGTATCCCAGAGCCATGAAGCTGGATCTTCTGCGTGTATCTTCATATCACAAGCATGTTTGGAGGGGAGAGTCTACATGGAGTTCAGACTTGAGAACAACCAAAGCAAAATTTGTGGAATGGAGCCACAGGTTTTTCTCTGCCTTGAAGCCTCAATCTCATGAGCTGAGATTCGTCCTCATTAACTGCCAAATGATCGCTGCAAAAATAAACACCACGATTTAAACCAATGGGCGTGTAACACTGAAGCTTACTCCAATATTAGAATCAGTGCCTGGGTATCAGCGAAGTTAAACCACAGAGCTTAAGGAATTGACCAGACGTCCCAATGTCATTGATGGTTGATTGAATGAGATCGTCCATTGTCAAATTCGATTTGGCAATCGTGCTGCAGTCTCAATTTGTCACTTATCGTGGTCAATCGGCTACTATGAGAAAGCTGTGTTTTAAATGCAGTTGTTCCTGACAACCGATTTCTGAGAAATCTTTCACGCCTTGTGACCAATCCCTGAGCAGTTCATATTCGGGTAGCAGAAGATATCGACACAGCAGCCAATTAAGTTGGCAACTGGCAGTTGTTTTTTTTTTCGGAGTAGGAACTGAGCAGAAGATTAAAACCCACCAATTCTTCCAGAGCATGGTTCAGGGTGACACAGTTTTTACCACGTTGCCGAGTCAGGGATGTGGGGTTTTACATCATGTCAATTTGCCACGAGGAGTTGTCTGCCAGCACATTTCTTTCCTCTCTCCATGTATGAGTGGTCTTATCGGCATTTGTTTATTCTAGAGTTACATTGGACTCTCTATCCTGGCATCTACTAGTTCCATAAAGTTTTCAAACTTTCTAAATCAACGATAGTGTTAAACTAAGATTTTTGGAGTTTAGTGAGATTTTAATTGAGAAAAAAGTGGATCTAGGACCCCAATTTTTCTAATTTATTCTATTCTTTTATTATTTTATGTTTCTTTTGTATTTTAGATCAGAATGGCTTTGGGCCTATAAAAGAGGCAAGGCTTCTTCATGCGCAAAGGGGAATGTTTTTTGGGGCTGGGAGGACTTTTCCCCAAAGTTAATAAAGAAAATCATGTTGAGTTTTTGGACATGTTGGGTTTCTCTGTGGTAGTTTTGTGTTTTCATGAGTTGTAGACCAAGCCGGCATAGAGGGCTAACAATCTAGCACGTTGGGCAAGCATTTGCGGCTGCCAAGTTGCTTGTCACCGTTATGTTCTTGGAGATCTGGGAGTAATGGAAAGTAGTCAGTTATACGTCCATTCTCCTGGCCTCTGATTATGGAACAGACCAGCCTAGCCTCCCTTCTGCAAAACACAAAGCCTTTCTGAGTCCCCTTCCGACTCCATTCACCCTTCTAGTAATAGCACTGGCCTTCATTGGAGGATTGGTCCTCCTTTCCCTTCCTTCCCATCAATCCGACTCATTTTACTTTTCTGCTACCCATGTTTCTCTAAGGCAGCTTCTTCAAATCACCTTGTCCTCAGCCGCACCTGCCTTAGCGATCCGAACTTAGGGAAACCCCCCTAGAGCTGGAGAAGAGCCAGCCTAAAGCGAGGAGAGAGAAGGTGTGGTGACATTGGCCTCTCAAGAGAGAGTTGTCACCGGGCCGACGTGCTCGCAGTTTGGGATTTCAGCACTCGCATGCCAGTTTCAGGGGACAACATTTTGGCGTCGTTGCCGGGGACGAAGTCCAGTTCTCGGATTTTGAAGACTACGCTTCATTGACATTTGTGAGAGATTACATTGCAGATTCTTCTTCTGACATGGCAACTCCATGAAGGGACAAAGCCCTTGTCCTTTTGCAGATTTGAAGATCCGATTGGGTGTAGAGGTGAGCACACTCATCAGAAGGCTTTCAAGCTCACCTTGGCGACTCCACAAGTTTGGTATGAGGTATGATTAAACACGTTTTTTTCAAATTAAGTACCTCATTGTTTGATTTATGGAAGAACCGTGGGATATTTGGCACGATGCTTACAGCCCACTGGATTTCTCAAAAGTCCATGGTTTTCCTAATCAATGCTACGACCCTGATGAGGTACATGACGTTCTTCCTGAATTTTATGGAAATGATGGTGTTTCAGCCACCCATCATATTGCCTCTTTCTGCAAACTGATGGCTGATTTTAATGTTCGTCATCAGGATGATATTATGATCGTTTTTGCCATAACTTTGGAAAAGGATGCAATGACTTGGTTCTGTGGTAGGTTGGATGAATCCATAGATTCAGTGGCAAGTTTTTTCGAGAGGTTTCTCCTCCACTGGCACGATGGGACAGTAGATGAGATTGAGCAGCTTGCTAAAAAATATGATGCCCTCATCCCTAGGCTCCATCCTGAGCTTAAAGAACAGATCATTGAAGATCTAAGTGAGGGAGTATTATAAGAACCCTTAGTTGAAGACATTACTGAAGAGATCCCAGATAGAGTTGTAATAGAATATGTGAAGTTGTCCCAAGTTTATGAACAATTTCCTGATGAAAAGTTGGAGCTGCCTCAAGTTCATCACATTGAAGGTAATACCATTTTTTCTGCAGATCAGCTTGAACAGTTTGACAATGAAGGGTTGTATGTGAGCCCTATCAACCAGTGGATAGAGGCTTCTTCTACGCGATTTGATTTTGCCTGGTATAAACTCGTGTTGCCCAACAATTTGATGTTTCAATTCAGCTTTATTCATGAGCAGACTACAAGGCATAGTTATCTTATGATGAATGTATTTTTGTTTCTTTCACTGACCAAGCTCAAAAAAAAGAAATTTGGCATGGATAAGATGTTGGGATGGCTTCATTGGTTGTATGCATAAACCTAATGTGTGCTGGATTCATGATAGAGTAGGTAGGTAGGAAGAAAAATAAGCTCTTGAACGAGCATTTAAATTTTAAGTAAGTTCTTTGTTTTGTAATAAAGTATGGGAGTGAATGAAGCCATCCCATCGCTTCTTTCTTTCAAGTTGGTCTACGAATACACAGAGAAGCTGAGGTTCTCATGCGCTCTCTCCAAGAACACACGCCCCCTATGGAGCCAGATGTTACCACCTGAATGGTAGCATGATGTTCAGGTGATTTGAGGTTACACAGTATGCTGCAGGATCCCGTATCAATCATTTCTGATTTGCAGGTGTTTGGCAGTTGTTTCACTTCAAAGAAAATTCGGCTCTCAATGTTAGGATGTTCAATGAGAAATATTATGAGATGGCTATTGTCTGCTTCAAAAGGGTCGGGTATTCTCATTCAAATATGGCCAAATGGGCAAAGGTTGCAAGTCTCCAATGATCTAATCAGAGACTTCTAAGGCTCGACCCATACGCAGCGAAGGATTTATTGAGAAAAGCCACTGAATGTTTTCTGTCTATCGGAAAAAAACCAGACTTGGTAATTGACTACTTCATTATAGGGGGGTTTGGAACATTTTGCCGTTACAAGTTAATTGCCTTACTGGATGATGTTGGCTTTGTGGCCACTGCATTGGATCATTCAGGGTCTGGAATTGATCACACACAGACAAACAACATCTCAACATGTGAAGCCTCTTCTTGATTATTTGGAAACTCTTCCTGAGAATGATAAAAGTCATTTTAGCTTACCATAATTTTGGTGGGGCATGTATACCTTCTGCAATGGAGTGCTTTCCTAAAAAGATAGCAAAAGCAGTCTTCATAGCTGCAGCACATGGTGAATGATAAGCTGGATGTTCTCTGTAATGCCCCTGTTGTTCATGCAGACTTAAGTGCTTCTGGTGCCTTAGATGAAAGATGTCTCGAGCTTGCAAAGTTGGCAGCAATGGATGTCGATTTTCATAAAACTGGAGAAAAGCACTATCCTTATCATGGGTCCTATTGGCTATGGGAAGACATCGCTTGCAACTTTAAAAAAAAATAAAAAAAAAATATTGGCTAAAGTGCCCTTTGTCATCGCCGATGCAACAAACTTGACACATGCAAGATGTACTAGCGAAAGCTAAAGATGAAACAGGAAAGACTAGCATTTTTGCTTTTAGCAGTTCAGGCGGTTGTAAAAAGCGTTTCCTCCGACCCAGGATCAAAGGAGGTCTCCCATTGTTGTGTTGGTTGTTTGTCTGACCCATGAACTTGCCAGTCAAACTATTGCAGAAACGTAATCTGAAAGTAACCGTGGAACATAAATTGTTGTAGCTCAATTTATCTTACACAAAGCTCCAGCTCCAAGCACTGTATTCAAAGTTGAAGAGAGAAAACATATTCAGAATATTATTGACCGTCCCAGCTCATCAATGCCAAAAAGCTCAAAGCTTTGAACACCAAAAAGAAAAAAGAGACTATAAATGCCGCCAGTTATGCACACGTACCTTTGGTATTTTCTTTGTGTATCCTAGAGCCGTGAAGTTGGGTCCTCTGCGTGTATCTTCATATCACGGGCATGTTTGGAAGAGAGAGTCTACATGGAGTTCAGACTTGAGAACAACCAAAGCAAAATTTGTGGAATGGAGCCACGGGTTTTTCTCTGCCTTGAAGCCACAATCTCCTGAGCCGAGATTCCTCCTCATTAACTGCCAAATGATCGCTACAAAAATAAACACCACGATTTAAACCAATGGGCATGTAATACTAAAGCTTACTCCAATATTAGAATCAGTGCCTGGGTATCAGCGAAGTTAAACCGCAGAGCTTACGGAATTGACCAGACGTCACAATGTCATTGATGGTTGATTGAATGAAATCGTCCATTGTCAAATTCAATTTGGCAATCGTGCTACAGTCTCAATTTGTCACTTATCGTGGTCAATCAGCTACTATGAGAAAGTCGTGTTTTACATGCAGTTGTTCCTGACAGCCGATTTCTGAGAAATCTTTCACGCCTTATGACCAATCCCTGAGCAGTTCAAATTCGGGTAGCAGAAAATATCGACACATCAGTCGATTGAGTTGGCAACTGGCAGTTGTTTTTTTTCTGGGAGATAGGAACTGAGCAGAAGATTAAAACCCATCGATTCTTCTAGAGCACAGTTCAGGGTGACACAGTTTTTTCCACGCTGCCGAGTCAAGGATGTGGGGTTTTACATCATGTTAATTTGCCACGAGGAGTTGTCTGCCAGCACGTTTCTTCTTTCCTCTCCATGTATGAGTGGTCTTATCGGCGTTTGTTTATTCTAGAGTTACATTGGACTCTCTATCCTGGCATCTACTAGTTCCATAAAGTTTTCAAACTTTCTAAATCAACGATGGTGTTAAAATAAGATTTTTGGAGTTTAGTGAGATTTTAATTGAGAAAAAAGTGGATCTAGGACCCCAATTTTTCTCATTTATTCTATTCTTTTATTATTTTATGTTTCTTTTGTATTTTAGATGAGAATGGCTTTGGGCCTATAAAAGAAGCAAGGCTTCTTCATGCGCAAAGGGGAATGCTTTTTGGGGCTAGGAGGATTTTTCCCCAGAGTTAATAAGGAAAATCATGTTGAGTTTTTGGACATGTTGGGTTTCTCTGTGGTAGTTTTGTGTTTTCATGAGTTGTAGACCAAACCGACATAGAGGGCTAACTATCTAGCACGTTGGGCAAGCATTTGCGGCTGCCAAGTTGCTTGTCGCCGTTATGTTCTTGGAGGTCTGGGAGTAATGGAAAGTAGTCAGTTATACTTCCATTCACCTGGCCTCTGATTATGGAACGGACCAGCCTAGCCTCCCTTCTAAAAAATACAAAGCCTTTCTGAGTTCCCTTCTAACTCCATTCACCCTTTTGGTACTGGCACTGGCCTTCACTCGAGGACTGGTCCTCCTTTCCCTTCCTTCCCATCAATCCGACTCATTTTACTTTTCTGCTACCCATGTTTCTCTAAGGCAGCCTCTTCAAATCACCTTGTCCTCAGCCGCACCTGCCTTAGCGATCCGAACTTAGGGAAACCCCTCTAGAGCTGAAGAATAGCCAGCCTGAAGCGAGGAGAGAGAAGGTATGGTGACATTGGCCTCTCTCTCGAGAGTTATCACCGTGTCGGCACGCCCGCAGTTTGGGCTTTCAGCACTCGCGTGCAAGTTTCGGGCGACAACAGGATCAAGTGATTGCATTGTGCGCAGATTACACCCATAATTCTAGCTTGGATAGGAGTTGCCTATGGGACTAGATGGCTTCTTCTCTGCCTCCAGTGGAATGGATTTTTGGAGGAGACTTCTACATGCTTGAGTGGTTTGGTGGCAGAGGGGAAGTGATCAGCAGTATGGAAAAGCAGGCGTAGGTGCAAGGATGTTCTGCAGATATTCAACCCTGTTACCGGATGAACTAGCAGGCCTAGTCACCGATAAGCATATGAAGGAGGAAGTGACCACTGTCACCTTAGCCACTTCTCCAAACTTCTTTGGAAGCCGGAACCTCCTAGGGGAGAGCCCTAATGGAAGTCTGTAAGCACACTCAAACATCAAATAATAACTTTTTTGTGAAGGGTTAGTGATCAGTGCCTTAACAGAGTCAACCCAAAGAATGAAGAGGACACGCTATACATACAAACACTACTTTGTGAGTACAACTAGCATACCAACTTCAGTAATTCCAAATGCCATTCTTACAAGTGTAGCCAATGGAAAGGGTAGAAGCATTAAATTGCAAGTTTGACCAATAGCATTTAGGTGGACTCATTCATCATCAATGAAGGACAAGACTATAAATGCTTCTTGCAATAGTACTTGTATCAGTTGTTAGGACAGCAGTAATCATTAACCATTTAAGGATATATTCATATATTGATTTAAAACATTTCAAGTACACTAACTACTTTATGTATGCAATAGTAGGGCAGACAAGAAACAAAGTAAGAATGCAGTCAATGTCTGTATATATCTATTTTCCCAATCACAACAATATGTTTGGGAAACAAATAGTAAGGCAGCCAATAATAAACAGAGATACAATAACAAGTGTATATCAGTCACCTTCCAATTCCTTTGGCAATAAGGAAATCCACGTATAAATATAACAAGTGTTTGCACAAAAAAGTTATAGTAGCAGTGCGTATTATTTAGGATTTGTCAAACCACTAATCAATGATGTATTTGTTGTCTTTGCAAGTGTATATGAGGATTGTTGTAATGAGAAAGGAGGGCTGCCACAAAGTAGCAATGAGTTAAGAACCAGGCTGAGGGTTTTGGAGAAGGGAGGAAAGTTTAGGTCCCCTTTCGTAGGTCTGCTTTTTAGGAATTTAGGGCAGATTTTAGGTTTTTCGGAATATTTAGGGTTCCTATAATTTCGCCTTAGGGTTTTTAGGGACAAAAAGGGCATACTGAATTTGTAGGAGGGAGGTCCGAAATTTTAGGAAGGCCAAAAAAACAAAAAAATAATTTATTTTTTTTTTCTAGGGTTTTTAACATAAAATTTCGGACCTAATTCTAACCCTAATTCCACCATGAAAATGCAAATTTACACATGCAAATGCAAGAGATTTGAAGGAAAATTGTATGAGAATAAAGCCAAGCGTTTTAAGATTTTACCCTAACCCTAGGGCATCAAGGAAGGTGACCAGCCTTCCTCTTGAGAGATCTTTCCAAAGTTTGGCAAGCTAGGGCTTTCTCCAACAGTGGCAAAGGCTCGTTAAAGCAAGCCTAGTTGGGTAAAACTCAAAGACCTAAGGCCCAAGCTTCTAAGGACTCCTTCTAGAGGACGTTCTTCACAATACTATGGTGACAAAAGGCTGAAAATGACCTAGTTTAGACAAAATGCAGCATTAATGGCTACCATTCAACCATAAACAAGCATCATCCATCAACATCTAACAAAGAGAAATCAAGAGAAGAACTTCGATACCTCCTTGTACATGTGTTAAGCAAACAATTCTAGCATCACCTTAGCAAAGAGCATGAACCAAAGATACTTCAAGAGATTTTCCTTTAAACCAGAAAAGATATCCTCCTCAAGAGGTGCGCATCACTCCAAAAGCCCTAAGAAGGTAAAAAAGTAGCATAATGTTTTATCCCATAAGTTTTGTCTTTAAAATGAAAGTGTGGAGATCTATTTATATGATCTCACACTCACTTTTTAAATATCCAGGCCTACGTGCCTTAAAATAAGTCTATTTGAAATTATAAAATGTCAACTTAAAATTAAAAGAAAATAATAATAAAATATAGCCTAAGCTAGGCTCAAGGTAGGCAACCTGGGGTGTTTCTATCCCCGGGTGTCAAAACACACTCAAATAAGCAAATCACTCCAAACGAAGGCTGGAGTGAGCTGGAGGGAGGGCATTATACCCATCTAACCCCTAGAATGTTGTAAAATCCTTCAACGCCCTCCTCAAAGCATGAAAACGGCCTGGCATGGAGGATGTCTTCCTCTGAGGAGATAAGGCCAGGGAGAGCAGGAACCCACTGACCGAAGGGCCAGAAGGGTGTCTTAAGTGGCTATAAAGGGAGACGACTCTCTCACAGCTAAAGCAAAGGCCACCAGAGCACATAAACAGGATATGGAGCCATGTGACCCAATGGTCAACCCTTAGGGGCCCCAGACACCAACCCTGAGGTTAAAAAACCTCAATAAAGGGCAGTCAACAGTGCCATTAAGCCATAGTACTCCTAAAGGATGACCAAAGGACCCAGCCATGATGACCATTGCTCGATAACACCCCTCCTAGTCGAACAAATTGGCCCTCTCCCTAGGGTACACCTGAAGGTACGCTAGGTACAGGTGCAGTGTAACTATAGGGGGGTGATACTTAGACTAACTATGGGCAAGTCCAGGATAGAGTTCACACCTCGCTAGACAGATTTTATGGGCCCAAGGAGGAGCTAGTACACTCGGGCAAGCTTCACTCGTTGGATGTGTTGATTGATGTGACAAGATTGGATCATCTTTTGATTCACTCAGTGGTCCCCATAGGTTTCCTGACGAATGTACCGTTGTCATCAATTTTTAAATTGACTCATCAAATTTTGAGCTCTTGTCCAAAGGGTATGTAATCCCCTCCCTGGCCAATGGGATAACAAGGCTGGCTCTTGTGGTGGTAGGTTGCGTTGAGATCCAGTATTAAGTTTATCAAACAAAGGGAAAAGATGATGACCCAGTGGAGAAGAGACATTCGAGTGGCTTGGCAACAGTTGGAGCAGTTTCGCATATTTTTGGAAGAGGACATTAATAATCTCATTCTCTAGGAGTTATCAACAAGGTTGAAGGCAGAAATCAAGCATGCGGGGAAGTATCTTGCCAAAGTAACCATGTTTCTTTCTCGATTGCAGTAGATTCAAGATGGTGATGAGGGGTCCAAATTTTAGTTTGATTTCCTACAGAGGAAAGTTGTGGCGGAAAGGGTACTAAGGCTTCACAGAGTGGATGGCTCCCTTGCGAAAGACTCTGCAAAGGTTTGTATATGTTTAGTGATCATTTTCAATCTATTATTGCTCCTTATTCTCTATTCGATGGTCTGTTGGCCGCTCAAGTTGCTCATTACAAAGTTGTTCCTCACAAGTTGTCCATTCATGACCAGGTCAAGTTGGACGAGCCCCTGACTAGAGATGAGTATTACGCAACCCTCGTGTCCATGAAGAATGCAAAATCCTTTGGGTTGGATAGTCTTCCATCCAAGCTTTACAAATTCTTACAAATCCATGTGGTATTGCTTGGAGAGTATTTTTATTGTTTAGCTAATGAGGTCTTCTCTTATGGCTACATGTATGAGAGTCTTATTCAAGGGTTGATTAAGTTGATTCCCAGGAATGGGGCGCATGACTTCACAAGTGGTTGGCAACCCGTTACCCTTCTTTCAGTAACCTACAAGATCATGGCTAAGGCTTTGGCCATGAGAGTGCATACAGTAGCTATATATATATGGTGAGACAAGAGAAAACTAGTTTTCTCTCAAGGAGGTTTATTCTTGACATAGTAATCAAAGCTTGGGAGACTATTGAGTGGGACAGGGACATGTTAAAGATAGTGCAACCGCGAGACCCATTCTCATGGAGAATGGTACCCTAGTTAGTTAACTAGGGCAGAGTAAGACCCTAGAAGGTACCCTAGGGCCCCTAGTAGTCTACTGGGGTTCTTGGTCTGGGGCCAAGCAAGTTGATACCATGGAAAAGTCCCTAAAATGTGGTTAAGGGCCCCTATATGCCTATAGGGTTCCTGGTTTGGGACGAAGCAGATCCTGCGGGTTGAGGCAGAGACTTCCTGGATCTGGGACCAGGCAAAGCTTTGGTTTGGGACCAAGCAGTTCCTACAAATACATTCTTGGCCAGTTAACCAAATGGATCTTGGTCAAGTTGACCAAGATGATGATGTGTAATGTCCTGTCCCCTAATCGGTTATTGCTAGGTTGATTCTCAAGGGACTGGCCACCCCTTAATGACGTCACTAGCACTTAACCCTTAGGAGCAGTATTGAGGACCAAAGGATCACATCATCCAGTTTGGATCTTCCTTATACATTGATGATAAAAATATATGTGGAACACACGTAACAATATATCTTGAGAGAAAAGATTAAAGTCCTTGGTCGGGTTGGTCATGTGGGTAAAAGGGGTTGTTTCCCCACCTTGATGGTACACCTTGGTCTTGTGGGTAAGGGGGTTGCCTTACCACCTTGTTGTGACCCCTTTAGTTGACTTATGGTCCTTATGTTCCTATTAGTCCTAGCACCCATCTTATTTGCAGTACTTTGACCCTTCAGCTATGTTGACTCAACTTTATTGTTTTAACTTTTTATATTGTATGACAACTTGACCTTTAGTACCCTATTCTATGTCAACTTGACTTTATTTTATGTTTTGATTGTTAACCTTCCTAAAATCTAGGCAAAGTGAGTAATCCTTATAGAAGGCGTGTCAAGATTATAAATTAAGTTTCACTTCTCCATTACTAGTGTGCATCTTGACATGAGAGAAGCTCAAATCTTATCCTTGATTGTTTGTTGTTGGTCTGTGCTTGACACCTAGGGTTACTGTTGCTTTGAAGTGGATGTTTTTGGGTCTTTGTTGCTCCTTTCTCATTGTGGACTGAGGCTTCCTTCTCCTGACCAGGCCATGATTGTTGATGACTATTTTGAGCCCTCGAGGATAGGTCGTAACTGTTGGTGACTATGTCATTTCTCCTTTGGGTTGGTTCATGATTGTAATGACACCTCTTTAGCAGGTCGAGGTTGTGATTATTACATTTTTTACTAGGTTTTGACTATGTATGGTTATCCTAGGCTAAGTTGTGGCTGCTTATGAGCTAGGCATTGATTGTGGTGCCTTCCTTGGTTGGCTTGTGGACTGTGTGACCTTTCCTTGGCTGGGTCGTGGACTGTTTGACCTTTCCTTGGTTGGGTCGTGGACGGTTTGACCTTTCCCTAACTGGGTTGTGACTGTTTGTATCCCTTTTAAGGTTGGGCGTGAATATGTTTGTGACCTCTCTAGCAGGTCGTGACTATTGTGTCCCTTTTGAGGCTGGGTCGTGGACTGTGTTCATGACTGGGTTTGACCTAGTTGGGTCTCCGTTGGCTAACCTTGGACTGTGGTGTCTCTTCTCTGCTGGGTTGTGGACTATTTAACCTTGTCCTGCTAACCTATGGACTGTGGCGACCTCCCATTGCTGATTTGTGACTCTGTTTCAGCCTTTGGAGCTAAGTCGTGACCCATGTAGGTCTGTTGGGTTAGTTTGTAATTGTTTGGAAGCCCTCTAGGCTGGACTTGGGTTGTTTGGAATCAAGTTATGACTTGCTATGATTGTCTAACCTAAACCTACAACACTCTAACCCCTTCTCTCTCTCAAGGCATGATTTTTGTTCCTTACAGTGACAAGAGTTGATTCCAAAAAGTGTCTTGAGTATAAGGAAGATCCAAACCAGATCTCAACCAGTTTTGTTACTGTTTATTATTTGTTGTTCATTAGTTTGTATTGTACTACTGCTATTGTTAGTGTTTATTTTGTATACATTGCATTTGGCGAATTGCATCTCAAGGACCAACTTTAACACAGTGACCAATGGAGTGTTAAAGTTGAAGGAGATGAAAATTATGTTTTGAATTTATTGAAGCAATACTGTTCTGGATCTAGATTTGTTTTTGTTTTGTTTTATGCATTAAAAGTATAATGTTTTAATTTTCTTATATCATTCCTAACCTAGCCAAAACTTTAATATGACAGAGGGAAACAACGTATGATATTGAAGATTTATTTTGATAAGGCATCTAATCGAGTGGATTGGTCCTTCATCTCAAAGATGTTGACTTCCCCGGAATTTGGCCATACACATTGTTCACTAATGCCTTGGCCTTTGTGTCTATCAACAAGACCTTGTCCCCTTGGATCACTCTTCATCACTCCATTAGGCAAGGGTATCCATTGTCACCATAATTATATGTCTTAACGACTAATGTGCTTGATTACTTGCTTGAGGTGGCTCGAAATGTTGGGAAGATTAGAGGAATTTTTCTTCCAGATGGTTAGCATAAATTTCATCATGTCACTCTCTAGGAGGAATCAACAAGGTTGGAGTGGCAATCAAGCATGCAGAGGAGTATCTTGCCAAAGGAACCAGGTTTTTTTCTCAATTGCAATAGATTAAAGATGGTGATGAGGGGTCCAAATTTTGATTTGATTTCCTAAAGAGGAAATTTGCGTCGGAAAAGGGTACTAGGGCTTTGCAGAGCAAATGGCTTCCTTGTGGAAGACTATATTGTTAAGTTTTCTTAATTGCTTAGATGATATTCTAAAACAATTTACAATAGTAGGATCATTGAAAGAACAACAAGCACAGCAACACAAAGAACACAGATTCTCCTCGAGGAAACCACAAGGGAGAAAACCCCGCAAAACTTCCTCAGTATAGAACTCAACTTATAAGGGAGAAAACCCCGCAAAATCCCAAGGTACTTCTCAAGTCAAGACTGAAACAATAAAAAGTTCTAAGTACATAATTAAACTACTCTAAGCATGCAAAGTAAATCTAGCCTAAGAGCACAAGACAATCTTCCCCAAATGGGGAAGAAGAAACCAAAAGATGGGAGGCCTTATCCCACTTTGCCTTTTTATTAAGAGAGTACAATATTTAGGATTTTCAACCTTGGAGAAAGAAAAAGAACTTGGGAAGACAAATGGAACAAGCCTTAACAGTTGTTTTACAAAAGGAGAGTAATTTGGAAAATTTTGTCTTCTTTAGTTCAAATCCCAAGTATTTGGATCTTCTTGGTTTTGGTACTTAGTTTCTACTCTTCTCTTTGGTGTTTGTTCTTTTTTGGCTAAATCTTCAAGTCCTTCTCTTAGGATTGTTTCTCTTCATACCTGCACACAACACAAATCAACTCAAAGCACCCATCAACTGTTAATTAAACCAAATCAAATATAAACTACTTCTAAGAAAGAGATCTACAAAAATAAAACTAAGTGCAAGATCTAATCTATGATGTGAAAAAATAAACAAACTAAGCTTAACAAGTAAAGATCTAACTACTCTACTCTAAACACTAGATACAGAAGGAACCAAGCCTAAACTGAGTAAAAAGGGGAGGAAAAATAACGGCAGAGGAGATAGGGGAAATCAAAGGGCGAAAGCAAGGGAAAGGGGGCTAGATGAGCGAAAGGGAGAAAGGTAAAGTCGAGAGGAGAAGAAGGCAAACTAGAGGAGCGAAAGCAAGTGGGAGAAAAAGATGAGGGCTAGCAAATGAAAGTCGAGAGGAAGGAAGAAAGGGATAGCAAGTAAGAAATCGAGAAGATCAAGGAGCAAACCAGAGAACTGGAAGAGGGAAGTTCGTAGATCCAGGTAACCAAATGTGTTTTTTGAAACTTTGTTGATGGAGGGAAGGAGAAGCTCTAACAGCGATGTCTCTTTCTTGGATTGGGAAGTGCTTAGAAAGACCTGCAATATGAAGGAGTTAGATGGAAAAAAACCACCGATTCATGAAGAAGAGCTTGATCTCAAGCTTGTTCTTCACCCCTAATGATCCCTGCAAAACCCTTACAAACATTATCAAATCCGAACAAAAAAATCATAAACTAGACTGTTAGCCCTTCTAGTGTATATAATGAAGAATGATTTAATAATTGAAAAAGCAAGGAGAGAGAGATATCACCAAAGACAATGCAAATCCACAACTCCAAAAACTCATGCATGGACCTCCAAAGTCACAACTTTATTCCAACCTCAAACAAATATTACAATAATTTTGGCAAAGTGTTCATGCCCAAAATCTCTATCTGAATAGAGCTCCAAGAGCCTCTATTTAAACAAAATATTAAGCCCAAAACCTAACAGACTCGGCATGCAAGGAGCCAAACACAATAGACAAACCTGATTTTCCCAATCAACTCCTTGGAAGCATCACCTGTCAAATAAAAAGCTGCCAAGTGTACACACGTGAGTCCAAAGAAGTCTGCGTGAGCTGTGAAGGATAAGAGAACTAGGCTGAAGCTTTAGTGTTAACTCGTGAGTGGAAGGGAGCTGAGCCACACACTCAATCCAAACTGGCGAATCAACCCCAATTTTATGCAGTCCGTACGACTGATTGCCAGTGTGAACAGATTTAGTGGTTGACGTCACCAATATGAGATAACTTGCAACCATACCATATAATAATTTATTTGTACCATGGTTTCAAGATAATAGAGTTTGAGTGCTGAAACATATGGGGTCCACGCTTCATGCAAAATGTAACCCACCACTAGCGTGAGTCTACTGCTCATGTCAACCTTCACCTCTTAACCAACACGATAACCATGCAAAATAATTGTTTTGGCAATGATATGGAATGGCATGGTTTTTTTAAAATAATACTAATTGTTAAGATGGTCCACCCAATCTTACTCACAGTACCACATACCATGTTAGCATGAGCACTTACCCTCACGTCACCATGCTCACGACTTCTCCTTTTATGAAATTAAAACATGATCTCTTCTATCCAAAGCTTATATGCCATTATGATTTTATTTTATAACTTATTTGGAGAGAATGGGTCCCCCATCCTACTCATCACCTTCCACAAAATCGTGAGATCCTCCACCTTGCGTCATCACTTTTTATTTAAATCACCATCTCAAGCTCTAAACCAAAGTTTGTCTTGCCATGTAATTTTAAGAGGGTCGTAACTCACATGGCCCACATGCCAAGTCACCTCCACCCATTAAAAAATCAATTTTGACTTTGGTTTTGACTTTTTTAAAATTTTGGATTTTATACAGTTTGTCCATTTTTAGCATTAAAATGGCATCTTGATGCATTTTTAGCCAAATACTGCCTCATGAGGTGCACTAGCTTCCCAACTTGTTGCCAACTTTTTTGTACCATAGTTGGATTAGCTGAGGAGCCGCCAGTTGACAAACATGATAAATGTTTGTTTCCAGTGTATTAGATGATCCGCCTTTGTGCCTAGCCAGTTTTGGCTAGTCAGTTTTTGTTTTGAATAATTATGACCATGGCCCTGCGGGGTTTGTAATAAAATGTGCTAGTAAGGTGTTTTTGAGTGGTTCAGTCTCCTAGGACGTAGAATTTCAACTAAGATATTCCAGGGAGTTTTTTGCCCTTGACAATTATGCTTTGCATATAGCCGAGTATAATTGACTAGGTTTTCTCCCGCTTCCTCCAAAGCTGGAATACTCGATTTTGAATTCTGGGCCCTGGGGGTTATTAGAGCCCAACTAAGTATGTATAAACCTACTAGACATTATTAGAATAGACTATGGTCATGTCCTAAGTCACTAGGACCCCCAGAAAAAATTCCGAAAAAATTTTACCAGACGCGTCAAATTTTTTATTTTTTCATTTTTCATTTTTTTATTTTTTTATTTTTTTATTTTTCCTAAGTTTTTAATTAAATTTTTCAATAAATTAAATGGAAAATTTAATTTTGTAATAAGTCAACCATTCGGGGTCCATTTGCAATGATTGAAGACTCTAGCCTTAAGCCAAAAATCATTCATGATCAGCTAGCCAGCTAGCTCCAAGTTTCAGATCATCATTCAGCGACATTACTCATATTTTCTCAAAAAAATCAGTTTTGGGAAAATTATTGATTAAATAATAAAAATGATTATTTTGGAGAAAATCCAAATCTCTCCAAATTAATCCGAATTGAGCAAAATGAAATACATAATGACATGGCATCGGGCATTAATGATGATTGGAGTTAACAGAACTAGGCTTCAGTCAACATTTAGTGAGCATTGAGTCCTCATCCACTCGGCCAAATCGCCTCCTTCGGTGATGACCACGCTTGGGTGAGTTGGAGCTTGCTCATTGGCCAGGTGATTTGATCGAGGTTGAATTGAGGCATGTATTGATGATTTCTAGGTATTGGCTCCTCCATACCTAGCATCTGGCTCCTCCAAACCTTCATGCCTACCTCTTCCTTCAAGCTCACGCCCCTCTCTCCTCAAGGAGGCGTCTTCACACGTATGAGCTTATCATTGGTTGGTTTTCAGAGTTTAAGGTTGGAGTGGAGGCGCCTTGCATAGGTGGAGGCCACAGCTCACTCACACCCACTTGTTTTTAGGTTTGGGCTCTTAGTTATGTGCCGAGCCAGTTCGGTTTGGGTTTTTGGTTTTAGGGTTTTAGCTTGCTCTTTTTGTATAAATAGAGGCTCTTTCAGCTCTATGAAGGTGGATGATTGATGTAAAGAACCTTTGGTGAAATATTGTAATGCTTGTTGCTCTTATGCAACCTATTTTAATAAAGTAAGGCTTTGGAGGCTCATGCTGTGTAGATCTTGGATGCATATGTTCCGGTTAATGAGGTGATATTATTTCAATTTCTTTGCTTTTGCTAATTTGTGGGTATTAATACATGCTTTAGAGGGCTTATAAAAGCACGCAAGAATAGGTATTTGTAGCTTTCAAGTTACCTATTTATTCCATTTACTTCCAGAAATCTTAAAGAGCATTGTTTAATTCAGTTATATTTCATGTTTTTGTGATTTCATTTAGTAAATAATACATGATCTAATCCACGTTTTGGCAAGTGTATAAGTCTTTGTCTGCAAATCATTTCACCGCACCAAGTAAAAGGTTGAGCTACGTTGCATCTCCTTTTCTTGGAGCCAAGCATACGTTTCTAGCAGCTGCATGCTATTTGAGATCTAGAGTGGTTTCAAAGATTCAAGATCCAAGTGGTTTTATCTTCTTTATTCACCCTAAAATTAAAAATTAAAAATTTCTCCACTTAATGTTTGCAAGTAAAAATCTGATCTATAAGGCTAATCGTTTGCATCTTACTTGCTCTCATTTCTAGATCTAGGAAGTGTCAAATTCTTGCATTTTACTTGGATCTAGTTAGTACTTGAAGTAGCACAAAAAATTCCTATCTTTGCTTAAGTACTAAGTCTAATTTTTAGTGTATTGTATGGTCTAATCCATCATTTTGCAGGAAAATCGCTCGTTGGTTTTTCTCTTTTCATGACAGGTTAAGCGAAAATGCTGGCAAAAAAAAAAATTAAAGATACAAGCCCAAAGAAACATTCTTTTTTCCCCTTTCTTCATCCCCATTCTCCAAGTTGCCTTCAATACATTCTCAAGACCACAAAAGGACTCCAAACTTCAAGCATTGTAAACAAATTAATAAAGAGAAAGTGGGAATACGGCTCCCACACCCCTCTTCCCCCATTTGGGGGAAGCTTGTATCGTCTCCTTATTTTCATGTTTTGTTTCATAATTTGCTAAAAGTAGAATAGGATAGAATAGTTTCAAAGTGAGGAGACAGCTTTCGAAAAGTTTCTGCTGCTGGTGTGCAATCGGGGAACAACACAACTGATGGTGAAAGAGGCCCCTGAGGTAAAGATGCTGCTCCGAGCTTGAAAATGAGCCCAACCATGCCGAAAACAGACTCTGGATCACATATTTTTTACATTTTGAAATTTCCCATTTAAACCATTAAAAAATGGCTTAAAAACGGAGAGAATTATTTTTCTCGGAATACAACGAAACTCTAGGGCGGCCTAGTACATGTTCATACAACTCAATCGGAATGCCTAACATGATGAAAAACATTAACACGGAGGCTCTAATAACCTCCTAAGGCCGAAACACCAAGACAACTACCCCAGCTTTGGTCAAAAATTATTGGTCGTTTGTTCAACAACCAATAATAACCAAGGGAAAAAACTCTCTAGGCTAGTCGGCTTGATGCCCAAGTCCAGGAAGCCGAGCCTTTTATAAAAATTCAAATGCTACGACATTTTTTACAATTTCCCCAAGGGGGTATGAACATGTATTTTACAAACATTTCCGAACAGACTCCCAGAAAAAGGCTAGCGAACTTCTGAATTCTAATCATGAACAAGTGTACTTGTTCAATGCTCTGGCCGCTCACCGAAAAATCCACTAAGTGCAAAATTAGTGGATAACAGACACCAAAATAATATTTATTATAATAACTCATGGGTATTATTGATCCGAGTTACATCGAAGGTTTGCATTGATTCTTTCAACGACTCTTACATGACCGATTACATCAGTGGCATCTCTTGAAGGAGGAATACATATAGTTCAAATAGAATATCTTCCGAAGTTACAATATTTTAACACTTCCTCTTAACTAGGAAGGTATTCTTCATCAGCACCAGCCACCACCACAACTGTGCATCTAACTGGTGAGTCTCTATGTCCTAGGAAGTTTTGGAACAACTTCATGCATCTTCATCATCAATTTGGAACTCCATCATCATCAGTATATGAATATTGAGGCATCCTCACCTGCAACATAAGTATGTGAATACTAGACCATCTTCTGCAACATCAATGGGTGAATACGGGATCATCTTCTGCAACATCAGTATGTGCATATTGGATCATGTTCTGCAACATCAGTATGTGAATACTGAATCATCTTCTGCAACATCGGTATGTGAATACTGGATCATCTCTTGCAACATCAATATGTGAATAGTGGATCATCTCCTACAACATCAGTATATGAGTATTGAATCATCTTCTGCAACATCAGTATGTGAATACTGAATCATCATCTGATTATTAGTATCTGAATACTAAAGCAACAATATCATTAGCATGTTAGTGGTAAAACGGTAAAACCTCATCATCAACAAATAAATGGTAGATCATTATTTGTATTATCAATATAGAAATACTGGAACAACCTCATCAACATTAGTATAGAAATACTGAAACAACCTCATCAACATTAGTATAGAAATATTGATATCAGCACAAAGTGTTGGCATCTCATCGTCATGCACTTAGGACATCTGGAGCAGCATCACGGTGGGTTCTCTAGTAGATCCACTCGGGTGTTTGTCTGACTTCCTAACCCTTTCGAGCCAACAAGCCTAGACAAACATACTAATTCCCCTAGGATCAAACATGCCTCATTTGACTTACTAACCCTTTCGGGCCTGTTGTCCGCTGAAAGCACACCGTCAACAGAAATCTTTTGGAATGTTGTTTCCCAAGCGGAAAAGGTGTGGCCTTGGCCGCAAGCAAAGAGCCAAGTGTTGTCACCTGATCCCAGCTCCTCTGTTTAGGCCAACTCCTAACGAAGCCAAGGGGGGTGGTCCCTATTAGAAGAAAATCTATGGTTTTTAGTCTACGAAAGAAAAGACTAAAACTAGGAGTTAATATGAAATGGATAAAATTAATGATTACCAATTACTGCAAACAAGATTTATCCCTAGCAACACTTTAACTCAAATTAGATACACAATATTCACTAACACATTGAGAGATTCAATTATGCAAAAAGAACAGAATAGACCAGTGCCAAAATGAAAAGAGTGCTTGCAAATGTGGGTTGCTAGTGTACTCTCAGTGAAAGTATTGCAGTGTCTCGGTTTGTAAATTTTAGATTATTAAATGAGTAGTTAAGGGCATGGGTAAATTGTGGGTTTGGCCCAACAAGTCAAGTCCCTTCAAACTGAGTGCTAAAGCGGTAATACCAAGTGTCCAACAAGGCGAGGATGAACCTACTTGAAGTAGCCCCCTGACTCTATAGTGATTACCCTTTGCAACCTCCCGAGTTCTCGAGAAAATGACTTGTGTTGATTTTCCTATAAAATCTAGTAACTCGTATCCCTTTCTGATATAGCCAACTGATCCGACAAGCTGCAGCGGTGTAGAGCATACGGGGAAGAAGTCTTGGTTTATTTTAATAGAGGCGCAACAATAAGTTGCAAATTTTATTAACAAACCACACTCTCCAATAGAGAGTGCTCTTGACCCACCTTATGGTGAGATTCAAGAGTCTTATCTAATCTATTATGCTAGTGCAATGCAGAATGCTCTCCAATAGAGTGCTCTTGACTTGTCTTATGACAAGTTCAAGAGTCTTTAGGTTCTTTTTATGCAATAAGTTAGGCAACAAGAGAAATAAAATACTTATTAATGCAAGAAATATGTTGGCCAAACTTATGCGTCACTTTTCTGATCAACCTCCCCTAATCGGCAAGGCCTTTGGGTGGAGGTGAGAGCATAATTCGTGGCGACGAAGAATGGTTTTATCTCTAAGTTACCTTTGCAAAAAGTAAAACAATGAATTAAACAAAAAATGTGAAATAAGTATACACCCTGCACTAAAAAGTGAGTGTGTGAAGTGGTGGGGTGGGTTAGAAAAAGCAATCTCACGAAAAATGACACAAGACGCAAATCCCCTCAAGGGGATGGGATGTGGGTGCTGGTTACCCCACAGCTCTCGTTTAATTCTTTTACAATTTTTATGATGAAGATGGAGTGCTTCTTAGTCCAATAAACTTGGATCTAAGATCTTACAGTGGTGCATCAAGAAACTATATCAAAGTGGGTATCCACCGGCTTGTTCTGAGGCCTCCTTGACGATCTTGGTCACTTCAAAACTTCACTTTTATGCACAACCCTGCTAAAAACCAGCGAGCTAGCAATGTTATAAAATGATGGGAAAGACAATGCAAAAATTAAAAAAGAATGAAATATTTTGTACTTCGAAAATTTTCGAATTTTTCTTTGCATGTAAGTACAAATTTCTAGCTTTAGATCTAATCGAATGATGAAGTTCTTTTGAAAACAAATCAGATCTAAATGATTAAAGAATACTAGATCGAAATACTAAACAAGAAAGAGCAGATCTATTTCTTAAGCATAATTAACAAGTAACTGGAAGAAGGAGAAATTTTGAGTTTGAAAGAGGAAGAAGAGAAAGCTTTGCTCAAGCTTGAATCCTTCTGAGATTCGAAGGCATGGCATTCATGGGCACAAGAACATGTAGACTCCTGAAGGTATGAAGAAGAGGGCGATGCAACTGAACGCTTCCCCTTACTCCAACGTCGTAACCTACAAAAAACTTGTTCACACTTGAACAAAAAGGATCAAATCTAGTATATTTAACAAATGGAAACCAAAAGCAGCATGAATATAGCTTAATAAAAATGCTACTCTCGAATCTCAATAGGCCAAAATATCAGTAAATAAATTGAAGCGTCAAATATTTACCCCATGTGTTTAATAAAACCCTCCAAGCTAGATCGATTACCAATTTACTCCAAGCATAAACAAACTAGAACAATATTACCTCAATGAGCATACACAATTCACCATGAACATCAACACCAATGGACCTCCAAAGTCTCAATATTATTCAGATAAACAACAATAGTACATGAGCAGAGGTTCCTTGCTTCCATCCCAAAAGAGGAAGAAGGCCTCGGTTTTATAGAGTTTACAAACCCCCCCGGGGTGCACCAACTAACTGAAGTAGACATGAGATGATTAAGGGATTTGACTGAATGTCATTTGAGGGAGGAAGCGCTACCTCTTCAAAGAGAGATTTACCCTCCCTCGAATTCTTCACCAACCAATTCACAATAGCCCAAGAGGGGACGAATTCTCCAACCACCTGCCAGCTACGTGAGATCATGCGCTTGATTTATGATGACAACCCATTGATTTAGGAAGTAAATGATTTGATCTTCATAAAGAAGATTTGTTAGCTCAAGATGAATTGTCGTTAGCTCAAAAAGATTTGTTGATTGCTTCAAGTCATCCTTTTGTGGGACTATCCGCCACCTCACAATGCATCACCATAATCGTATTAAAATATACCATGGTTTTATTTATTCATCACATTAACAATGGGTCCACCCTCCATGCTTAGCGCAATCTCCTCATGTGTTTGGCGTGAACCTTTCAAGTTGGCGTCTCCCTCATTAAACCAGCTAGCGTGAAAGCTCCCTCACATGACCATCATTCGTTAGCATATGATACCAAGGTTTAATTTTTATATTTCATTAAGTGGATGGGTCCACCTTTCATGCTTATCCCACTCATCAAGCTAGTGTGAGTTCCACTTCATGCTAACGTCACACCCTCATTTAAAATAAATCATAACCACATTTAAAACAAAGTTATACTTGCCACTTTAATTGAAGAGGGTCGTAACTCAATAGGGACCCATGGCAAGTCATCCCCTCTAATAAAAAATCAACTTTGACTTTGAAATTTAACTTTTAAATATTTGGACTTCAATGCATTTTGTCCAAATTTAGCATTTAAATGCTAATTTGATGTTCCGTTAGCCAAATGGTGTCTTTCGGGATGCTTGAGCTGGTCGAAACCTAGTGAAAGTGGCCCCTAGGGTAAAGATGTTGCTCCAAGCTTGAAAATGAGCCCAACCATGCCAAAAACAGACTTCGGATCATATTTTTTTACATTTTGAATTTTTCCATTTAAACCATTAAAAAATGGCTTAAAAAATGGAAAAATTATTTTTTCTCGGAATCAAAAAAAACTCTAGGGGGGCCTAGTACATGTTCATAGGACTCAATCGAAATGCCTAGCATGTTGAAAAACACTGACACGAAGGCTCTAATAACCTCCCTAGGCCGAACCACCAAGACAACTACCCCAGCTTTGGAGGCGTGAGTGGAAAACTAGGAAATTATTAGTCGTTTGTTCAACAACCAATAATAACCAAGGGAAAAAACACTATGGGCTAGTCGGCTTGATGCTTAAGTCCGAGAAGCCGAGCCTTTTATAAAAAATTAAATGCTAGGACATTTTTTACAATTTCCCCAAGGGGGTATGAACGTGTATTTACAAAAATAAAAAGTTTAGACAAAAACTGGCTAACTCTAGAGCACACTGAACTTCTGAACTCTGGAGATGAGCATCCATCATGCTCAATAATTGGCAGCTCAATAGGAAGTTCAACTATTGTACAAAATAGTTGGTAACAAGGCCAACAAGCCTAGCCAGACATACCCTTCCCTAGGTTGAGCTACCACACCACTACAACAGAAAACGTACTACCCCTTCTTCACTCCCTCTTTCGAGGGAGGTCCTCTCGGACTACATCAAGCTTGTCTCGAAAGTATTCAAACTTTACACAAGACAGAGGCTTAGTCATCACATCTGCCCCTTGTTACTCTATAGGAACAAACTTGAGCTTTACAGCTCCCATTCTGCACCATATCTCGGATGTAATGATATCTAATTTCGATATGTTTTGACTTATCATGAAACACCGGGTTTTTTGTCATCTTAATACAACTTAGATTATTGCAATGGATATCAATCACATCTACCTCTCCATCAAATAATCCTGCCAAAATCTTGAGAAGCCTTATAGCTTCGCTACAGGCTAAACATGCTACAATATATTCAGCTTCTCTCGTGCTAAGTGCGATACTAGACTACTTTCTACTGAGGCAAGTGATCATGCCTGATCCCAAAATAAACAACATCCTAAACTGCTCTTTCTGTCTTCGGCACTTCCTGCCCAATTTGAATCTGTAAATATCTCACCATCTGATGTATATCTGAGACCATAATCTAATGTCCCCTTCAAGTACCTCATCACATGTTTTGCTCCCACTAGGTGAAAATGTCTAGGTTTCACCATATACCGACTTCGAGTGTTTACAGCAAAACATATATCTCGCCTCATATTGTTTAAATACATTAGTGAACCAATAATCTATCTGTATAAAGTAACATCCACTATCTTCGAAGAATCATCATTCAAGAGCTTCAAATTTGTTGTCATCAGAGTAATCATAACCTTACAATCAATCATCCCAAATCTCTTTAGGATCTCTACTGCATATTTTCCTTGGTTTAGGAAAATCTTGTCTAGATACTGCCATACTTCAAGACCTAGAAAATAGTGCATCATTCAAGGTCTTTCATCTCAAATCTTGCAGCGAGCTTCTTCTTGCATTCGTTAATGGGCTTATCTTCACCTGTCAAGAATAGATCATCTACATATAGTAGTAATATTATAAGCCCATCATCCTCAACTTTATAGTACAAGTTGGTATCTACTTTACTCTTGGTAATGTTAGATTTTTACACTTTATTCAATATGATCTAGGATCTTATCTAAGAGAATAACATGCACAGTAATAAGTACAAGAGACAAAAGACAATATATTTTCCTCGAGGAAACCATAAAGGAGAAAACCCCGTAACTTCCTCAGAGATAGAATGAGCACCAGTAGCAAAAATAAAACCCAAAAGTATGAAGATGATCTTCAAAACTTCTCTTTCTCACTTGTGCGAGCTTGTCCTCTCTCTCTCATGCGAACTTGATGAGTGAGTGTGTGTGTTAAAATAGAGAGTTACTCTCTCTATTTATACCCTATTTGCCACTTGAATTTTTCCTTTACTGGGTCAACTTCTCTAGGAGAGTCTAATAACCCAATTACAACTTATTTCTGGGGACTAATGCCTCGACATACAAAGGAGGGTTGTCCTCAATAACTTTACATGACTCAAATACAATGATGATTCTCCCATTCAGAGGAATGAACATCTCCGTCGAAGGTACAATATTAAAACACAAATACAATATAAAATATACAAGCGAGTGTTTTTCGAAGTTACAATTACATTAACACTCCCTCTTAACTAGGAAGGTATTCTCTTGACACAGACATCAATACATATAGGCACAAGTCTTCCACACTGGATCATCATCATCACTGATGTTGTTGTCCTCATCATCTCGATCAAATGGTGCTATCTCTCGAATCTACACGTCATAGGAAGTTCTACAGAGCCAACCCTTTTTCATGTTGGATGTAGGCCTAGCCTCCATGTAGGTCTTCAAATCATCAAGTAGGTATAGCTCAAGACTTATTGCCTTGCAAAACCTGAAAGATCTCCCAGGACTGATTATATGCCTCTACAAAACCTAAAGCATCTCCCAAGACTGATCATATACCTCTGCAAAACCTAAAGGAGCATCCCAAGACTGATTATATGCCTCTGCAAAACCTGAAGAAGCATCCCAAGACTAATTATATGCCTCTGCAAAACCTGAAGGATCTCCCAGGACCGATTATATGCCTCTGCAAAAACCTGAAGGAGCATCCCAGGACAAATTACATGCCTCTGCAAAACATGAAGCCCTACTATTACCTCATCATCTTCAGATCATCTCATCATCACTCGGAGCACAACCCAAATGCACACATTTGCAGCATGGGTGGACACACCTACCACCATGTGAGAATGGCTCTCGTGCATCTGCATCTTTTGAACCCATCACCTCCCCTTGGGACGAACCTTGATCTAAAGTACACCAAGCTTCTCTCTGAAGTATTCAAACTTCACTCTAGCTAATGGCTTGGTCAACACATCGCCTACCTGCTTGTCCGTCGCAACATACTGGAGATCCACTGCTCCTTTCTGCACTATATCCTTGATATAGTGGTACTTGATCTCAATATGCTTTGACTTGTCATGGAACACTAGGTTCTCAGACAACTTCACACAACTCTGGTTGTCACTAAAGATACAAGTCGCCACTAACTGAAGATCAAACAAATCAAACAGTAGCTTCCTAAGCCATACTACCTCACAACTAGTTGAACAAGCTGCGACATATTCCGCTCCAGCTATACTAAGTGCCACACAGGGCTGCCTTCTGCTAAACCAAGACATCACACTTGATCCCATACTGAAGCAGCACCCCGAAGTGCTCTTCCTAAGGCTCTCTTAGCCCATTCTGAATCAACATAACCTTGCAGGTTAACCTTTGATTCGTGTCATATCTGAGCCCATAATCAATTGTACCCTTCAAGTACCTCAATATATGCTTTACAACAACAAGGTGAACTTGTCTCGGGTCCGTCAAGAACTGGATCAAAGTGTTCACAGCAAATCATATGTCTGGTCTCATGTTCGTCAGGTACATCAATGACCCAATCATCAGACAATATATCGTGGCATCACCTGACTCTGATGAAGCATCGCAAAGTAGCTTCAAGTTCAATGCCATGGGTGTGGTTATTGCCTTGCAGTCCATCATCCCAAACCTCTTCAGGATCTCTATTGTATACTTCCCTTGAACAAGGAAGACTCCATATGTGTTCTGCCACATCTCCATACCTAGAAAATAATGCATCATGACCAAGTCCTTCATCTCGAACTCGGCGGCAAGCTTCCTCTTTGTATCTGCAATAAACCCATCTTCACCTGTCACAAACAAGTCATCTCCATACAGGAGTATTACTGGGTTTCCTTTCTCAACATTGTAGTAAAGATTGGAGTCTGCTTTACTCTTAGTAAATCCCAACCTAGTCAAGAATTTGTCCATCCTGTCGTACCATGTCCTGGGCACCTGCTTCAATCCATCAAAGTTTTCTTTAGTTTGCACACATGAGTCTGCCTGTCATGTGTCCCAAATCCAAGTGGCTGCTCCACATACACTTCCTATTCCACTACACCATTCAAGAATGTTGTCTTAACATCCATCTGGTGTATCTTCCATTTCATCACTGCAGCCAAAGCAAGTACTGCTCTAATGGAAGTGTATTTGACTACAAGTGTAAAATTCTCCTCATAATCTATCCCTTCCTTTCGGGAGAAGCCACGTGCCACAAATTTCGCTTTATATTTCTCTATGTTGCCATCTGCAGCATGCTTAATCTTGTAGATGCACTTGGAAGTCACAACAGACTTCCCTTCTAATCTCGGGACCACATCCCAGACATCATTCTTCATGATCGACAAGTATTCCTTGATCACGACATCCTTCCATTCTTTCTTTTCGGTCGCTTCTTCATAGTTGGAAGGTTCCTTGTTAATGATGTCGCACAGCAGGGCTACATAGGTGGAGTATGGCCTACGTCTCTTGCTTTCTCTGTGTATTCCTTCTAGAGCGCCATATCTCTCTCCATCTAGAATTGCCTCTTGTACCCATGATGGTTTCCTCTTGTGAGAATTCTTCTCACGGCGTGGATCTACAAGTTCCTGAGGTTCTTCCATTTCTCGATCTTCTGGATTTGCTTCGTTCATTGTTGTACCTCGGATCCTGGGTACTTCTGGTTCTTCAATGTCTTCAATAGGTAATTTTCTGGATCTGTTGTATGCCGAGTCTTCGTCAAATGTCACGTCCCTGTTGATATCAATCTTCTTGTACCCTGGAAAGTATATTCTATAAGCCTTCGAGTTTTCACTATATCCCACAAATATGCCCTTCTTTCCTGAAGGGTCTAAGTTTGTTCTTTTCTCCTTCGGAATGTGTATGTACACCGAGCAGCCAAATATCCTAAGATGGCTGACTTCTGGTTTCTCGTCGAAGAAAGTTTCCTCTAGTGTCTTATTGTCCAGTATTCTGTATGGAGTACGATTCTGTACATACACGGTTGTTCTTGCAGCTTCTGTCCATAGATGCATGGGAAGCTCCTGATCATGAAGCATTGCCCTTGCTGCCTCCATAATCGTTCTATTCTTCCTTTTTGCAACTCCATTCTGTTGTAGATTGTATGGAGTGGTTAAATCCCTCTTAATCCCTGAGTCTCTACATAATTCCTTGAATTCTTCTAATGTGAATTCTCCGCCATTGTCTGATCGAAAAGTTTTGATTTTCTTTTTTTGAGTGATTCTCTATCAGGGCTTTGAATTCCTTAAATTTGTTGAATACTTCATCTTTGCTCTTCAAGAAATATATCCAGGTCTACCTACAAAAATCATCAATGAAAGAAACATAATATACATACCCCCTCAATGAACTGGATGACATTGGACCGCATACATCAAAGTGGATGACTTCCAAGATTCCTTTTTCTTTGCTCTCGCTACTTGGAAATGTCTTCTTTATGTTCTTTCCCTTCGCACATCCTTTGTTGATGCCTTCATCCTTTGTCTGGATTTCAGGAAGACCATTAACTGCACTGCTTCCAAGTGATAGTTCTCTATAGTGCACATGTGCAAGCCTTCTATGCCATAATTCACTTGGCTCCACGGAGTCATGTACCAAGACTTGTTCAAGTTGGCCCTTTAGTTTGTATAAGCCTCCCTCTCGCTCTCCAATCACTACTGCACCATCTATGGTCTTTCCTTTTGGCCACATAATAACTTGGCCATCAATAAATGCAACCCTCATACCTTTTGCATCCAATGCAGATATGGAGAGAAGATTCTTCTCGAGTCCTGGTATATATAGAACATCCTTCATCTTCAAAGATTTTCCAAAGTTTAGCTTGTACGAGGCTTCATCGCTTCCTTTTATAGGGTATTGGTAGTCATCCCCAAGTTTCACCTTGTGAGTTGACTCATGTTCAGATAGATTCAAAAAGGATTACTTAAATCCCGTCATATGCTTCGAAGCCCCACCATCAACAAGCCAATCATTACTCTCATGTGAAACAGTACCTATGAGAGCTGAAATCAAAACATATTCTTCATTGCTTGAAGAATCTTCATTGTCTCTTCTGGTTCTCTTCCTGGGAGGTTCATCATCATCTGCAGTGTGAGCATGATGGCTTTTCTTGGTGTTCTTCTTCCTTTTGTTCTTGGGACAATCTCTGGAAAAATGTCCCTTCTCATCACAAGTATAGCCTTTGATATTAGATAGATCTCTCATGGGTCTTCTAAGGTTATCCTTCTGATTCTGGTGGTGATGTTTTTCTTTTTTGTGATGAGAGTGCTCCCTTTTGTTATTCTTGGTGTGTGTTGTGAGAGTTTGATCTTCATTTCCCATCTTTTCTTGTCGAGCTATGATGCGAGCTTCTTCTTGCAAACATTCATCCCACAACCCACTGAAAGTGATCTACTTTCTTCTAGCACAAATTCCTTGAATAAAGGATTCCCATGACCTAGGGAGACCATTCAAGGTTGTCATCACAACTTCTCCATTCTCTATGTCTTCTCCCACAACTTCAAGTCGTTCCTTGATTTCAGAGACCCTTGTAAAGTATGACTGTATGGTCTCTGCATTCTGAATCTTCACATTCTTCAACTGATATCGCAAGATCATCTTTCGATTTATATTCTTTCCTTCAAATAGCTTGATCAAGGAATCAAACATCTCTTTAGGTGTCTTTAAGGAAGACACATGTGGTATAAGGTGATCCTTGATAGAATTAGCAATAATCCTCTTGGCCTTGACCAAGTTCTTCTTGTGTAAGGCTTTAGCCTCATCTCCCTCTAGAATTGGAACTTCTTCATTTATGTAGGTGTCCAATTCATTCTCTTCAAGGACTAGTGAAATCCTATACTTCCATTCTCGGAAGTTATCAGCTCCTTCAAGCTTATCCTCAAGCTTGGTGTGGTGAGACATCTTTAATGAGAACCTCAAATAGAAATACAAAAGATTTAGATCTTACCAATTTGAGATGCTCGGGCTAGATCTGGAGCTGGTCTTCTGCAATTCAAGTTTTTCTGGTATAGAGTCAAATTAGGGTTTAACTTTCCCAGAGTTTTACCCAACCAAAAACTTCGATCTTGGTCTCCAAATTTCAATTTTGAGGAGGAGAACAATCCTATGCTAATTGCACTCCAAAATTCCACTTCTATGAGAAGCCCTAATTTTCCGCAGTAATGAGAGGGCAAAAAATGAAAATGCCCGAAATTAGATTCTGCTTTGACAAGAAGATGCGCCCTCCTAAGGCAAGTTAGCCTAGCCTCTTTTCCTTAATAATCTGTGGAGAGAGACCAAAAATTAAGAAGCCCTAGCTTCTGTAGCTGCACTATGCCTTCTTCTCAGTTTGGCTCTGATACCATGTTAGATTTTTACAATTTATTCAATACAATCTAGGATCTTATCTAAGAGAATAACATGCACAATAATAAGTACAAAAGACAAGAGACACAAATATTTTCCTCAAGGAAACCATAAAGAAGAAAACCCCGTAACTTCCTCGGAGATAGAATGAGCACCAGTAGCAAAAGCAAAACCCAAAAGTATAAAGATGATCTTTGACAACTTCTTCCTCTCACTTGTGCGAGCTTGTCCTCTCTCTCATGCAAACTTGATGTGTATGTTAAAATAGAGAGTCACTCTCTCTATTTATACCATATTTTCCACTTGACTTTTTCCTCTGCTGGACCGACTTCTCTAGGAGAGTCTAATAACCCAATTACAACTTATTTCTGGGGACTAATGCACCGACATACAAAGGAGGGTTGTCCTCAATAACTTTACATGACTCAAATACAATGATGACTCTCCCGATCGGAGGAATTGACATCTCCGTCGGAGGTACAATAATAAAATACAAATACAATATAAAATATGCAAGTGAATATCTTTTGTAGTTACAATTACATTAACAGGTAAATCCCAAACTCATCAAGAAATCCTCAATTCTTCCGTACCATGCTCTGGGTGCTTGCTTCAACACATACAACGCCGTCTTAAGTCTGCATACATGAGTTTTCTAATCATTTGTCTCAAAACCTCACGGTTGTTCAATGTATACTTCTTCTATCACTCCATTTACGAAGGTTGTCTTTACATCCATCTGATGTAACTTCCACTTCATCTTGGACGCCAAGGCAAGAATGGTTCTAATTGAGATGTACTTTGCTATTGGTGCAAACGTCTCCTTGTAGTCGATTCCTTCATTTCTAAGAGAATCCGCGAGCTACGGATCTTCCCTTGTACTTCTCTATACTGTCGTCTGATGAATGCTTTGTTTTGTAGATCTATTTTGAGGATACTGTTGACTTGTGCTTCGGTCTTGGTACTACTTCCCATATGTCATTCTTTATAATGGATTGGTATTCCTCGACCATGGCATCTACCCATTCCTTCTGCTTTGTCGCTTCTTCAAAGCATGTGGGTTCTTTATCAACGAGATTGCACATCAAAGCCACATAACTGGGGTATGGCTTTGGCTTCTTACTTTCTCTAATGACTCCTTCTGGGACACCATATCTTTCTGCTTCTTCAATTACTTCTCTTGCCTAAGCAGGCCTTCTTTTGCGTGAGATCATCTCACTAGGTAACTCCTCAGGTCTCTGAGGTTCTATCATGTCAGGATCCTCACGTATCTGTACTTCCTCCTCATATCTGGATGATTTGGAAACTTCTGCAACTCCAGGATCTTTATGCTCCTCTTCGACTACCTTATCTTTCCTTGATTTTCTGAAAGTTGCATCTTTGTCAACACTGACATCTCTGCTTAGTTCAATTTGACAGTATCCTGGGATATAGATTCGGTAAGCCTTTGATTGCTCACTGTATCCTACAAACAATCCCTTCTTTCACGAAGGGTCCAACTTTGATCTTTTCTCCTTGGGAATGTGTATGTATACCAGACAACCAAATATTTTTAGGTGGCTAACTTCGGACTTTTCTCTAGTAAACATCTCTTCTAGAGTCTTATTCCCAAGGGCACTGTGGGAGATTCTATTATGTACATCTACTGTTGTTCTAGATGCTTCTGCCCGCAAGTACATGGGTAGATCTTGATCATGGATCATGGCTTTTATAGCTTCCATGATAAATCTATTCTTCCTTTCCGCCACACCATTTGTTGTGGATTATAGGTAATGGTCAGCTCCCTCTTAATCCCATCTTCTTTGCAGAATTCTTTAAATTCACCTGATTCAATCTACTAAGATAGATAACATTAGTATTCAATTCAATTTCACAACAATAGCATATACAGGATCACAAAAAGAAACACAATCACAAGATAGACACAGATTTATCCTAGGAAACCCTTTAGGGGAAGAAAACCCAACAAAACTTCCTCAAAGTACAAAGACAAAACCCCAAACAAGTGCTCCTTCTCCTTGTAGATATCTCTCTCCCTCTCTCCTATGCGAAATACACAAGTGAGTGTGCGTCCAAATAAGGAGCACATCACTCCTATTTATACCTTATCGTCCACTTGACTTTTTCACTAACTAGGTCAGCCCCAAAAAACTTAACTAGGCCGACTTACCTAGGAAGACTCAAAACAATATAATATTACTTTCTGGAGGGTTCAATCGACCTAACTTACAAGGGAGGTTTTGCCTCATGACTCTATGATGACCAAATACAATAATAACATCCCGAGGGAGGAATAAATTACAATAATAAAATACAATAGAATATTCTTCGAAGTTACAATATTTCAACACTCCACCTTAACGAGAAGGGTATTCTACTGACAGCAGCAGCATCAACTGTAGGAGCAAGGAGAGAGAGCATCATCAACAACATCAAGGTGATACATCTATAAATCATTGGAAGTTTTCTTCAACAACATCAACAACTAGAACAGTTACTGGAACATCTTCAATATCTTCAGTATCGAAGCATCATCTTCTACAGCACTGACTCTTCATCTTCTGCAGCACTCGATCACTCGATCGTCTAAAGCAACACTTGATCTTTCGATCAACAACAACATCATCTGCAGCAACATAACCTGCAAGATACATGATCCATTTACGGGATGATCAATCCCTCTCACTTTAGGGCATAAGTACAAGGATGATGCAATCCTAACCACATCACTGAAACAAAAGTCTGAGGGTCACTTTAGGACTAATGTCCACGGATGATACAATCACGAAGACAAAAGTCTGTGGATCACTTTAGGACTAATGTCCAAGGATGATACAATGCCAACCACATCACCAATGTTATCAGAACCGTACCAGTGGTCAAACCAGTCGACCCTAAGAATCGGAACCAGACAAAAACCGGGAAACAAACCGGATCAAAAACCGGTAAAGCAAAAATACATTATTCACATTTTCAATATATATATATATATATGTGTGTGTGTGTGTGTGTGTGTGTGTGTGTGTGCGTGCATCCATGTGAATTCAAACCATTATACACAAATATGCGAAGTTTCTCATGTATATAACAAGTAAGAGTGTAGAAAACCATAAAAGCACCAAGTGCAAATACATATCTGAAGAAAAGCACATCCACAAAGAGGCTATAAATGGCCTCTATAAGTCAAAATATAAGCATATCACTATAGTCTAAACTCTAGGATCTACAATCTAATGATTCAAATCATATATCAGAAATATTTAAGTCCTCGTGATCAGACTCAGAGTCATCATCTACATCCTCAACAGGAGCATGGCTTGACTCTCGTGGGCTTGAAGGCACCAGTCCAACTGCAACATCAATGTCCACATCCTCTTGTTGTGGAAGAGAGTCCAGGTCCATCCAAGATAGGTCTTCATTTTCAAATGCTGTTGGTTCACTCTCCACAACCCAATCTGATGAGGGATCAACATCCTCCAACACTATGGTTTTGTGATCCAGGGGTCTTGCTCAGCAACTGGTTGCGCCTCAATCTAAAGTTGTATTGAACATAGACCTTATCATTCAAACGCTTTTGTTCTAAATAGTTTCGCTTCTTGGTGTGTATACGCTCAAAAACACTCCAATTGCGTTCACACCCAAAAGCACTGCATGTTTGGCTCAAGATTCGAATCGCAAATGTTTGCAAATCAGGGCACATGCTACCAAACTGTCCCCACCAATAACGCTGCAATATGAACTAAAGACAAAGAAGGTTCAGTAAATAAGTATGAAACTTTGACTCACCATTTTCCATCAATAATAATTTAAGAAATTAAAACATTCAACTTACTTACCAAGTGGATTCTTTACTCTACCTCAAACAGCCATAGCCATGCCAAAGGTACCAATGCCCTCATTGAAATGAAGGAGCTTACTGTGTATCTCATCTTGTATCTTAGGATCAGGGATCATGACCAAAGGAGCTAGATCTAAGTATGATTTTAAACCTTTAAAATGATAGATGTAAATTCGATTTGCAAATAAAAAAGTAGTAACCAAAGTAGAGAAGATATAAGGAGAAAGAGAAGAGCAACTTGGATCTTTGACAAAAGAAGACTTTGAAGGTTTAGACGTGTGGGACACCAAGGGTTTGATCTTCCGTAAGAGATCTGAAAGAACAGGAGCAAGCAAGCTCTTTGCTTCTTCAAATTAGATAACCTGCAGCTGGCAACATACTTGCACACAACCCATTAAATCTAGAAATGGAACAAGATAGAAATCAAGACAATATGAGCATAAACAAATGATACATATAAATCTTGAATCTCTAACTTACCAGAAATAAAAGATTAACTAGATCAAACAAGTTCTAGCAATCCTTCCTACAAAATCGATACCAATCCTACCAGTAGGCTAGATTTTCATAAAGCAAGTGCACAAAGACCAAATACAGGTTACCCCATAAAACCGAGATGATACATCCACTCAATTGATAGCATCATACAACATGGACCTCCAAAGTCTCTTTATTTCTCAATATCAAAAGATAGTACAACAATTACAATTCTCAAGCCTTTGCTCAGCAAACTCTAACTAGCTTGAAAGAGGAGAGCAAAGCTTTATTTATAGAAAATACAAGCCCAGGGGGGCACCACCAACACTAGAAGAAGAAGTAGGAATTTAGCTGAGTGAAGTTGAGTTAAACTGAATCAATCTGAAGAATCGGTGGGGTGATTTCTAAGTTAAACTGAAGTGATGGTATGGAGGAGGTGCCACCTCAACTGAGGTAGGAAACCTCACTCACCTACCAAGCCAACTCACGAATTACATGCTACATTACCTCACACGAATGTGTACGACTCCTCCACACATGAGAGAATCACACCAACCAAATATTAGTTTTTGATCTTCAAAGGATTCACGTGGTATGCCAAATAATTAAACAATGTTAAGGCTTGATGTAATAAATGTGAAGGGATCCACTTTGCTATTCGCTACCACTACAATGGTTTAGCGTGAGTCTTTTAGTGAGTTGACGTCACCATGGATTACTCACTCGCTACTTTAAGATCAAACCAAAGTATGGTGGATTATTAAATAAACAATGGTTCTTTAATAGTGATGTGGATACAAAGGGGGTCCACTCCACATTTAGTGCAGACGCTCTATCCAAGTAAGCGTGAGTCCTCCCTTCATGCTTCACATCACCTCCTCTTTAAAAAATGTGATATGTATACCACTCCTTACTTTAACCAAGGTTTGACAGTTCTTCTCATGTAGTGAGGTCATCATCATGGGGACCACCATGCCCCATCACCATTTAGCCATTAAAAATTTACTTTTTTGACTTTTTAAATATTTTGACCAAGTGCCAAAATGTCATAATTTAGCATTAAAATGCCATCTTGATGCACTTTCAGCCAAATAATGCCTCACGAGGTGTTTCGACTGCCCGACTAAGATAAAGTGGTCCATGAGGTAAAGTGGATGCTCTGAGTGTGAAGACGAGTATCCCCACGTCAGAAACAGACTATGTATCTGACTTTTATTACATTTCGAAGTTTTTTAAATAAACCATTAAAAATGGCTTAAAAACAAAAACAAAAACAAAAATTCTCGAAAATGACGAAACTCTAGGGGAACCTAGTACATGTCCATACAACTCAATTCGAATGCCTAGCATGTTGAAAAACACTGACACAAAAGCTCTAATAACTTCCTAAGGCGGAAACACCAAGATGACTACCCCAGCTTTGGAGGTGTGAGTGAAAAATCAGAAATTATTAGTCGTTTGTTCAACTACCAATAATAACCAAGGGAAAAAACACTCTGGGCTAGTCAACTTGATGCTTAAGTCTAGGAAGCCGAGCCTTTTATAAAATATTAAATGCTAGGACATTTTTTTCAATTTCCCTAAGGGGGTATGAACATGTGTTACAAAAAATAAAATGAACAGACTCCCAGAGAAATCCTAGCGAACTTTTGACCTCTGAAGAATGAACAAGTATACTTGTTCCACTTCACCGACTCGCTTGAAAAATCCACCAAGTACAATTTAGGCGGTAATAGGGCTATTGGACCAAAGAGGGCATCTATCATTATTATTGTTGATTTGGATTTTTTGAGCAGCAGCAGCAAGTGCAACCGCAGCAGTTGGGGTTGAAGACGACGTCTTCAACTAACGAGGGTTCGATAGTGAAAATTTATCTGCCCTAGTCTCTTTCAAGGTAGGCCATCCAGGTCTACTACCAGCATTCACCATACACTTCCGTATTCAGAGTTTCCACACCAGCAGAACATCTTTTGCAGGTTCACGTTTTACAGCTAGGATTTAGCTGGAAAACCCAGAAGAAATCGCTAGGGGTCTTGGAGCGGTCGGATCCTCTGCATGCTTCAGCCAATCTCTTCGGGAAGGAAAGAGTATCATCTCCACCAATTCTCAGCAGCAACAGCTTTCTCCTTCACCAAAAACGTCAAGCTTCATCTGGAAGAGTATCTCCTACAGCGGGGCATCAACAACAAGAAGGGAGCACCATTACATTCGCTATTCAGCACCACATGCATGCAGTCTATCTCTGGAATATTATCAGCCTATTTATCAGTGGTAAGTGTACAACTTCTTTCTGAAACTCTCCACCCTATAATTTCTCCAAATCTGCTATATTTTAGGACATTTAGGGCACGGCAATGTCGCATGAATTTTTTTTTCAATCTTTTGCACTGTATTGAGTGGATCAACAACAACTTAGTAGTAAAGAACCGTAGAATATTAGTTTGGGATATTACAACTTCTAACATGCAAACACTGTAGAAACTATAGACGAAATAATCACAATCAACAACATATAGAAAAAGGTTCCAAAAATAAATCAGAAATAATCAAGAAAAATTGGCTACAGTTGGGAGCAGGGAGCAAAACAAAAAGTGAAATTTTCAAAAGCTTCCGTTTCGGGACCATTATTTATATAGTATATATTTTAATATATTTTGATGGATTTATATCTAAAAAACATGTAGGATGTTGAATTACTATAGAAAACATGGATTAAACCATATAATTTATAATTTATATGGTTTAGCTATAATTTATAACATTGACATCAAATGATCAACCATAACAACTTTTATAGGAGCTTGGCAAAGAAAGGAGGTACCATAACATTGTCATCAAATGATCAACATAGTATAGGAGAGGTAGGAAGTGCCTTGGGAGCACGCTCCCAAAACTGGGAGCATCTTGGGGGCGAGCTTCGGGAGCAGTACCGAGGAGAGGGGGCCTCCCCCGCAGCAGAAGGCATGCCCATAGTGTTGCAAAAAATAATTGGGACTATTTCGGGGATAGTCATTTTGTTGATTGCATCAAGATTAATAGGGATTACTTCAAAATAAACACTTTGTTGATTGCATCTACATTAAATAGGATTATTTCGAAATAATCATTCTGTTGACGACAATGGGATTAATTTGATAGATGGGAGATTATTCATCAATGGTAGAAACACCTACGAGCAATTTCAAAATCCCAGATAAATATGCAAATAGCTTGCATCCAACCATCTAGAACAAATCACCCACAAATTGGAACCGGTGATTACCTAAACTTGAAACTAATTAAATCCAATCATAAGATCACAACTTGAACAAAATGCATGCCAACCTGTAATGGCTGAAGAAACTTGGAAATCAAAGTGTTGATCGAAGACACTTCACATAGAGCAGCAATAGCATGACAAGCCTCTCTCCCACTTTTACCACCTCCGAATGCCTTATATGCAGTTCCATAGATAGAGGAGTCTACTTCCTCTTCACTTCCAGTATGTGTTTCACCAACATTTAATGCATCAGAGGTCAACTCATCTGTGCCTACATTCAAATAATCTGGGAACTTGTTTTCACTATCATCCTCCAGGCTGACATAGTCAGCTGAAACTTTGCCAGCCAGTGTTCTCAACGCTGCACCAGATACAGATGGCCAGCCTGATGGAGTGGTTGCCTCAACTTCCATGTGCACACCTATGCCAGAAAGTAAAATATTCCGGAATTTTAAAGGTACTTTTTTCCCTTCGACTACAATATTTTCAACATTGGGTACTTTAAAAGTTCGCTCCATGGGTAATGTTTCAGTGGGGTCATTCCTGCATAGATGATTATAAATTTTAAAGGCACTTCATTAGAATCAAGAATTATATTTTTAACCAGACAAACATTGTGCAATTTATTAAAAATAACAACCACAATTTGAAATTTTATATTTGCTAGCAGCTACAAAATGCTGACATAGAGAACAGTAAAATTTATTCCAGAAATTTGGTGTGAAGCTTTGGAAAAAACTTTATTGGCCATTCTAAACATTAGCTCGAAACATAATATACGCATGGATGCCTTTATCTCAAACGACATGATATGCATGCATGGCCATATCTATTATAGAAATATTCAAAATGTTTAAAATATAAATTCATAGGTTAAATCTATACATTAATTAGTAGTAAACACTTTATTTTACAACAAAGCAGGAAACAGAAATTTAAATCTTCAAACTTATTTATAGATTCAGAGTCCAAGAAGAAATGCCAATGTCTAAGAAGGATTAAAAAGCCACAAGCAATGATTTCTATATAAGGAGAGGAACAGAATAATAGAAGTTTTAAACATCAGGCAATCACAATGAGGAAAAATAAAGTGTCTTTCTTTTCTATGTAAGTTTACAGGCTACACTTCATAATACAAATATTATTTTACTAAAAATATATGTACTAGGAAAAACGAAATGACCATGTTACCCAACATCAAATACAAAGCAGTTGGATGGCTGAAACCGTTGTTGTAAAGGAAGTATATGTAAAAAACCATTAAGGGTCCAGAATATAACTTATATTGCTAAAAAAAGCAGCAAATTACAGCAAATATTAAAAAATACAAAATAAATTTAATTTTTTTCAATTTGTTTTCACATATAAACAAACAACAACATCAAATAAACACAATGGCAGACAAGTATGGAAAAACACCAATATATAGAATATGGTGGATGCCAAATCAAAAATGATACATCAAACTCCACTCTAAATCTTCAACCCTAAAAAGTTGTCCAATCAAGGACACAAAAGTGGACAACCAATACAAAAAGACATCAAATATATAAATGTATCTCATCTTCATGACTCATCTACAATGACAAATCTAGCTAGTAGTTATCTAGTATCAATTCACCCTCCCACTTTTACGGGAAAGCTCATGGCTCATTTGTCACTAGAACATCTTGCATCATCTGTCTAACACTGATTGGTGGGTGTAGTTGTATCAATCTATGTAGAAGGTGGTGGTGATGCTGCCACAACACTCTCCATACTATCAAAGTGCTCCACTGACCCCCATGCTTGTTGCTTCTCCTTTGCCCTTGCCCCTGATGCTACTCCTCCTCTAACCACTCAAGCGCCTCCTCCATAATAGGCACCTCATGCTCCACCCTACACTTAGACAATGTGTTAATGTAATGTCCTCTTTTAATTAATCACCTAGAGACACCCATTAACCTATTTAACTCCCATAGGTTCAAGCGGGTATTGATCAAAAGGGAATTGACTGAGGACTAATAGTACAAGGACCTAAAAAGAACATCACTTCAATGTTATTATGTCATCAGTAGATTAAAGAAGGCCATCAGAGCAATTATTGACAAGCATGAGGGGCATGCAGGCCTTAATTCACCTTGCAAGCGACACTGGGCAATTAGGTTGCATGTATGCAAAGATAAATCATGCAAACCTCAACGTTATAAAAGAAAGGTAAGTCGAACCAAAAAGGCATTCATGATTATTATTCACTTATGAGATTCGTTTCAAGAGCTCAGCAGCAGCAGAGTTGGGGTTGAGGGCGTGAGTCCTTAGCCAGCAAGTGTTTTCGACAGCGAAATCTATCTACCCTAATCACTTCCAGGATAGATCACTAAGATCTATCATCAGATCTTCAAGACTATTCAGTATTCACCATAGATTCAGCATAATCAAAGCATGAGAGACATTCATCTTAACTGAGTTTTCTTCCATTTCTTTTGGTACCTGCTAATTCAATAATTTACGGTTGCTTGTATGGGTTTGTAGGTTGGCTTGTAATCCCAACAAATAATCGTATGCAGATTAAATAACATCTTAACCCCAAGATAATGACCACTGATATAAATATCTATAGACTGTTTATTCAATTTATAAGTAAAAATGATTCTAACACGCCATAACCAAATATCAAATATAATAATTCTGACCTTTGCACAAAGATGAAAGTGGTTGTTGATGACTGTAGCAGCTGTAGCGAATCCTGAGAATATATATATATATATATATAGATGGCTGAGGGTGCAATCGTGTCCAACAGACAGGGAATGGCTTCCAAGGACATATCTGCTTTTCTTTATTTTAGGCAGCCCCTAGTATGAAGAACACGACATCTTGTAGTCCAAAGGACTTCTAGGAAGGAGATCGTAAGCCCTTACACCCAAATAATGTTTATCCCTAGGACATAATGCTTGGGTGGCATGGACGAAGGTGGCCTTTGGCCCTGGTGGCCCTTCTTGACCAAATGATGATGCCCTAGATCTTCTATGGATGGCATCAGTCCTCAGCTGATTCCCTAGCTGTCAGTAACTGCTCGAACCCACAGGAATCACATAGGTTAGCGGTTTTGGGCCTCAAGGCCTAATTGGAAGAGGACATTACAGTCCTCCCCGCTCGAGATTGCTTGTCCTCAAGCAACTTCAAACTGGGATGCTGCAATACCTGTTCACCTTCCCAGGTGGCATCTTCTGGCGGTAGTTCTTTCCATTGAACTAAGTATTGCCTGATTACTCTGTTCCTGAGCTTCCTCTCTCTAGTCTGTATGATACGTTCGGGAATCGGTATCAACAGTCCTTCATCATCTAAAGGGGGCAGCATCCGGATAAACATAAGCCCTGAGATATTACTCTGTTCCTGAGCTTCCTCTCTCTAGTTTGTTTATCGACTTCTAGGGATGAAACCTCCCTGAAGAATAACTCAGCTACTTGAGCTGCCGATTAGTCTGATGATATCGAGAAGAAATGTGCAAACTTGGTCAGTCTATCAACTACTACATATAAACAATCTCGCCCTTGGACCTTGGGCAAGCCTGTAATAAAGTCCATGGAGATGCTTTCCCACTTCTGTTCTGGAATCAGCAGTGGCTGGAGTAACCCTGCTGGATGGGTGTTCTCAATCTTGTTCTGTTGACAGATGCTACATTCCCGAACATGCTGCATAATCTCCCCCTTGAGTCCCTTCCATGAGAACCTCTCTCTGATCTGCCTGTAGGTCTTTAAGAAACCTTGATGCCCTGATAAAGGAGAATCGTGGGCTGCCTGAATGATCTTCTTCCTCAATGTGCATTCTGGAACGAGGTATATTCGGTCTTTGTAATAGATGATGTCATCCACAATCCTGTACCTGTCATCCTGGGTTCATTTTTGCAGCAGTTCGTTATGGTTTCCCACATGCTTTTGGATGGACTTATGTTTTCCTTACAGGGTGTCATGATGACTTCCATGTGCCTCTAATGCATTGCATAAGAGAATATATATTGCACCTTGCATTTATGAGGATCATTTGGGATCCTGGTATCATTGGTACTGGGTCTTCACATTAAGTGCATGGTTGATGGTGGAATATTGATGATGTGAGGGTATGGTTTCTTCATTGCTTGAGGTCAAGCATATTTGGGAAGGGAGGACTGTCATGTCCCCAATTTTGGCCTAAGGAAAATAGACCAAGGTCACCTAAGAAGAATTTAGAAAATTATCAATGGTGACAAATAAGGAGAAAATAATTATTGGCTAAGGGGAAGTAATAATTACCCTATGCATGGTTTCTGCAGTTCTATAGTATTTTTCTATGGTATGGGCAAAAAGTAGATAATAGAACATGGTTTTCATTGGCCCATGGTATTTATCCATGGTATTGGAGACTTTCCAAGGATAAAAAGAGGCGGAGGCAAAGGGGAAAGGCATGCTTGAATATTTGGAGATTTGTTCTCGAGACCGTCTAGGGGTTAGCCTAGAGTTTTCGTTTGGGGTTGGCAAACTCCATCCATCCATTTTGGTCTAGTTTCGGTGGTGTGACGGACCCACCCTAGCTGGACAAAGGGGGAGGATCCATTCAAGGTAATAGAACATGGTTTTCATTGGCCCATCGTATTTATCCATGGTATTGAAGACTTTCCAAGGATAAAAGGAGGCGGAGGCAAAGGGGAAAGGCATGCTTGAATATTTGGAGATTTGTTCTTGAGACCGTCAAGGGGTTAGCCTAGAGTTTTCGTTTGGGGTTGGCAAACTCCATCCATCCATTTTGGTCTAGTTTCGGTGGTGTGACGGACCCACCCTAGCTGGACAAAGGGGGAGGATCCATTCAAGGTAATAGAACATGGTTTTCATTGGCCCATCGTATTTATCCATGGTATTGAAGACTTTCCAAGGATAAAAGGAGGCGGAGGCAAAGGGGAAAGGCATGCTTGAATATTTGGAGATTTGTTCTTGAGACCGTCAAGGGGTTAGCCTAGAGTTTTCGTTTGGGGTTGGCAAACTCCATCCATCCATTTTGGTCTAGTTTCGGTGGTGTGACGGACCCACCCTAGCTGGACAAAGGGGGAGGATCCATTCAAGGTAATAGAACATGGTTTTCATTGGCCCATCGTATTTATCCATGGTATTGAAGACTTTCCAAGGATAAAAGGAGGCGGAGGCAAAGGGGAAAGGCATGCTTGAATATTTGGAGATTTGTTCTTGAGACCGTCAAGGGGTTAGCCTAGAGTTTTCGTTTGGGGTTGGCAAACTCCATCCATCCATTTTGGTCTAGTTTCGGTGGTGTGACGGACCCACCCTAGCTGGACAAAGGGGGAGGATCCATTCAGGGTCTTCATTGGAGCTTCATCATCCGGGTTGGCATCACCTTCAGGTTCTTGTTGAACGTATTTTGATAGCTGATATCACAGCAATAGTTATTGTACGGTTTACTCTTTGTTAGTAATAATAAAGGTGCCAATATTATCCCGCCATTGTGATGTGTTATGGAATGTGTCTAAAGTGTTTGATGAAATGTCTATGAGAACACATGTTGCTGGTAAAAGTTATAAATCAATGTAAAATTGATTAATGTTGATAATTTCATAGATTTTGTGATCATCCCAGATCTGAGATATTACATTGCTACTAGAAGATCGTAAGCCCTGTAATGTCCTCTTCCAATTAGGCCTTGAGGCCCAAAACCACTAACCTATGTGATTCCTGTGGGTTCGAGCAGTTACTGAGAGCTAGGGAATCAGCTGAGGACTGATGCCATCCATAGAAGATCTAGGGCATCATCATTTGGTCAAGAAGGGCCACCAGGGCCAAAGGCCACCTTCGTGCATGCTACCCAAGCATTCTTTAATGATGCATGTACTTTTTAAGTCTCCATCTGCATGCATGCGAGTCAACGGTAAATTAGAAAATAAAGTGACGGCAAATTAGAAAATAAAGTGACCTAATTAGGTCAAAGATTAGGTTTTGCGCAGTTGAACTTTATAAATAGAGGATAAAGCGAGAGGAGACTTCACTTTTGATGATTATTATTTTGGGAGCTCTTGGATAGCAGCACAGCGTGCAGCACAGCAGTTGGGGTTGGACACGGAGTCTTCAGCTAGCAGGATTTCGGCAGTGAAACATCTGCCCTAGTCTCATTCAGGGTAAGCCATACAGGTTCACTATTTGCTCTTACATTCATTCATAAGTTATCCAATATATGGTAAAGATCATTGCAGGGACACGTGTGCAACCGTAAGGGGGGTTTTTCAACCAGAAAGCCCTAATCAGTTGTTGGGCCTTCAGATCTCAGTTTTGCTTTGAAACTCAGGCACCATTCTCATCATCAGCATCCTACTCCGGCATCCAGTGATTATCAGATCCGACCGTGCTCATCCGAAGTAGTTATCAGCGATTCCGGGATCCAGTCGGCGTGAGCAGCTGCCTCTCTGGAGCAAGTCGCTATCCTGCCTAGAGACCTCAGAAACTCCGCATGTACCAGGCATTCTCTCCGGCACGGGAAGGCTATCAGTCCTGCAAATCGGCAGCGTCATCAGACACCTCCTTCACTGAAAGCGTCACCCTTTTCTGATTTGGGTTCTTGCTGTTGGGGGTTTCACCGGAAACAGAAGATCTTTGTCCATCTCCGATTCCGTTCTTGATGCTTGCATACTCTCTCAGGAGCAGTCTACACGGGTTATCAGTGGTAAGTGTTCATTCTATCTCACAAACCCTAACCCTAATTTTTGCTATAAAATAGGGATTTTTGCATGGCAGTTTGCATGCCCAGTTGTATCAGCATATTTGCTTAGAAATAGAAAATATCGGGATTTGGGATATTACAGTGGTATCAGAGCTGTTTTCTTGGCCAGCTGTGGGCTTAAGAGATGAAAAGTAGATGAATACAGAAGGAGATCCTTTTGTAACCTATAGGAGGAGGAAGAGTAGATACACAGAAGAATTTGAAGATATCCAACTAGAAGATACCAATTCAGACATGGAACAAACAGGTATACATTCGGATGGAGTTTCGCAGCTTGGTCTCTGCATTGCAAGACTTAGCCAAAGGACAAAAAGAAGTCCTCAATGCAATCAACAGACTATCAGCGAAACCGGAAACAGGTATCAACAGTACACCTCCCTCACCAGTAGATCGGGGATCTTCAAGCAGCAGTGGAAAGATGGTGTACACTAACATCCAGAACACTCTGCGCATATACAGCAGACCTACTATCAGGCCTACCATGCCTCACTTCTTGGCAGATACAGTAGGGGGCCCGGTCATGCAGGTAGAACCTAACGAGCCTTTTGGGGTTTATTTGCAAGAGTACAGAGACTTAAGGGATGAGTTTCATGCTGCCATGTCTTTCTCAAATTTCTGCAACATGAAGAGTAGGAACAGGCCCAGGAATTTCAACAAGGGTTTCAATCACAACTATGAGCTGCGGAAGACCTTGGGCAGGTTCACCATCCCAAACTTTGATGGGACTCGCGGAGGATCAGCGAGAACATGGGTCCAAAAGTTGGATTCCTATTTCCAACTCAACCCCATGACAGAGACAGACGCCATTAAGTTGGCTACACTTCACCTGGACGGAGAAGCTCACGAATGGTGGTACCACGGATTGGTGACATTGGGTCACAACACCATACATTCTTACAGTGAGTTCACTCAGAAACTCATAGAGAGGTTTGATAGGAAATATCCAGAGATCCATTTCAGGGAGTTGGCTCAACTCAAGCAGACTGGTAGTGCAGAAGCTTTCATTTCAGAATTTCAGAGGCTAGCCGTTATGGTAACAGATGTGTCAGAGAGCAAATTGACTATGTTATTCACTGAGGCCCTCATAGAGCCACTACGGGGATGGGTGAAAGCCTACAAACCCCTCACTCTGCAGGATGCTATTAGCAGGGCAAGGGATCTTCAGGATTCAGTGCCCAAAAACAAATTTCCTCTGAAAACTAATTTTCCTGTTACGGACAAGGACAGGAAACCTTTCCAGCAGGATGTGCCCAAGAAAACTTGGTTAGATGAGGACACTAGGAAAGACTTGAGAAGGAAGAAGCTATGCTTCACCTGTCAGGAACCATGGGTACCAGGACACAAGTGTGCAGGGAAGGCGAAGGCCCACTACATTGAGGTGTATTCCGACAGTGATGAGGACGACGATGAGCAAGAGGCCATAGAAGAGGATTCACACCAGGGTGATACACCAGAGGGAGTCATTGCTACATTATCTGGAGTACCAAGATTCCATACTCTCAGGGTCAGGGGAGTAGTACAGGGTCACAGAGTACGAGTATTGATTGATGGGGGAACCACCCACAATTTCATTGACTCCACTTCGGTAGCCAAGATAGGTATTCAGACCGAGAAGTTCGAGGGATTCACTGTAGCAGTAGCCGGGAACTCCAGCATGGAGTGCAACTACTGGATCCCAAAACTGAATGTTGCCTTAGGTAACTATCAGATGACAGACTCTTTCTATGTAGTGCATGTAGCAGATACTCATGTGGTATTGGGTGTTCAGTGGCTTTATTCTATAGGGAAATACACTATAGACTACAGGGCAATGGAAATGGAATTCCAGGGGCCAGACGGCAAAAGGGTAGTTTTGAGGGGCATGAACACTTATCCCCCAAAACCGGTCTCATCACAGAGAATGGAGGCAGTGCTCCGACAGGATGATATAGAATGGGCTGCAGAATGTTTGGTCATCTTCAGGAAACCCCCAGAGACCAGCACACAACACCCAAGTGACATTCAAGCCTTGCTACAGAAACACGAAAAGGTTTTTCAGAACCTTCCATCCAGTAGACCACCAGACAGAGGTTTTGAACACATCATCGAGCTAGACGAGGGAACACAAGCAGTCATCACCACTCCGTACCGGCATCCCAAAAGGTACAAGGATGAGATTGAGAAAACCATCAAAGAATTACTAGAGCTTGGATATATTCGGCCCAGTTCTAGCCCCTTTGCATCCTCAGTAGTACTGGTCAACAAAAAGGATGGTACACTGTGAATGTGCATCGATTATCGAGCACTTAACAAAAAGACCATTAAGAACAGGTATCCAATTCCCAGAATTGACGAACTCATGGATGAGCTTCGGGGAGCTCAATACTTCTCCAAGATCGATCTTCGCTCGGGGTACCATCAGATCAGCATAAGGGACCAGGACATCTCCAAAACAGCTTTCTGCTGTCATTATGGTCACTATGACTTTTTGGTCATGCCCTTCGGACTTACCAATGCTGCGGCCACTTTCCAGTCATGCATGAACCACACCTTCCGAGCACAGCTATGTAAATTTTTGCTTGTATTCTTTGATGACATCCTAATTTACAGCAAAACCTGGGAAGAACAACTGAAACACCTGGACGAAACATTGAGTATTTTAGAAGAGCATTCACTATATGCAAAAATAACCTAGTGTGAGTTAAATGTTGTACTTAGGACACGTAATCAATGCAGAAGGAGTACAGGATGACATGGAGAAAATCCGAGCTATCAGAGATTGGCCCGCGCCAAAAACAGTTACAGAATTGAGAGGGTTCCTAGGTCTGTGCACTTATTACCGACGGTACGTTAAGGGATTCTCCCAATTTGCAGCACCCCTCACAGATCTCACCAAGAAAGGAGCGTTCACTTGGACAGACTTAGCACAGAAAACTTTCGAGGAGATGAAGGTTATTATGAGTTCTTGTCCAGTTCTAGCATTACCAGACTTCTCACAACCCTTTGTGGTAGAATGTGATGCCTCAGGGGAAGGGTTAGGAGCAATGTTGATGCAGAATCATCACCCTATTGCATTTGAGAGCCGTAAACTGAAGAACTACGAGCGCCATTACTCCATATATGACAAGGAGATGCTAGCCATCTTGCATGCTCTCACAAAATTCAGACAGTACCTGGTGGGCAGTAAGCTCAAAATCAAAACCAATCATAACAGCCTCAAGTATTTCCTGGAGCAGAAGGAACTGAATGAGCGAAGCAGAAATGGGTCAGCAAAGTACAAGCTTATGATTTCGAGATCGAGTATGTAAAAGGTAAGACTAATGTAGTAGCTGATGCATTATCTAGGTGTCCAGCCCCATTATCTCTCAGTAGTATATCCACGGATTGGAGGGCACTTCTGTTAGTGGAATACTCCAAAAATAAATTCGCTTGCGAATTATTGGACGGACAAATTCAGGATGACAAGTACAGGATTGTGGATGACATCATCTATTACAAAGACAGGATATACCTCGTTCCAGAATCCACATTGAGGAAAAAGATCATTCAGGCAGCCCACGATTCTCCTTTATCAGGGCATCAAGGTTTCTTAAAGACCTACAGGCAGATCAGAGAGAGGTTCTCATGGAAGGGACTCAAGGGGGAGATTATGCAGCATGTCCGGGAATGTAGCATCTGTCAACAGAACAAGATTGAGAACACCCATCCAGCAGGGTTACTCCAACCACTACCGATTCTAGAACAAAAGTGGGAAAGCATCTCCATGGACTTTATTACAGGCTTGCCGAAGGTCCAAGGGCGAGATTGTTTATATGTAGTAGTTGACAGACTGACCAAGTTTGCACATCTCTTCTCAATATCATCAGATTACTCGGCAGCTCAAGTAGCTAAGTTATTCTTCAGGGAGGTCTTCAGGTTACACAGGTTACCTAAGACCATTGTCAGTGATCGGGATAGCAGATTCACGGGTGCCTTCTGGCAGGAACTGTTCAGGTTGGTGGGGACCGAACTGGCTACTAGTACGAGTTATCACCTCCAGAGTGACGGGAAAATAGAAATAGTCAACAAGTGGATCAAAGGATATCTAAGGAACTATGTAGCAGGGCAGCAGCAAACCTGGATCAAATGGCTACACCTAGGGGAGTATTGCTACAACACTACTTATCACATGTCTATTAGGATGACCCCTTTTAAGGCATTATATGGTTATGAGGCCTTGGACTATGCAGATTTGGCATTTGGAGACAGTAGGGCTCCTAAGGCTAAGGATTGGATACAGGACAGTCAGGACATCCTGAGAGTATTGAAAGAGAATTTATAAACAGCCCAGAATCAACAGAACATGTATGCCGACAAACACAAGATTGAGCGAAGCTTTGAGGTAGGGGATTTAGTTTACTTAAGGCTCCAGCCTTACAGACAGTCTTCACTTAAAAAGAAAGGAGCACAGAAGTTAAAACCCCGCTTCTATGGACCCTACAAAATAATTTGGAAGGTGGGAGAGGTGGCATATGAACTAGAACTTCCCCAGGAAAGCAAAATTCACAATGTGTTCCATGTATCTAGTCTGAAGAAGACCCTTGGGCAACACATTGTTCCATCCACCGAATTGCCCCCTTTAGATGATGAAGGACTGCTGATACCGATTCCCGAATGGATCATACAGACTAGAGAGAGGAAGCTCAGGAACAGAGTAATCAAGGAATACTTAGTTCAATGAAAACAACTACCGCCAGAGGATGCCACCTGGGAAGGTGAACAGGTATTGCAGCATCCCAATTTGAAGTTGCTTGAGGACAAGCAATCTCGAGCAGAGAGGACTGTAATGTCCTCTTCCAATTAGGCCTTGAGGCCCAAAACCGCTAACCTATGTGATTCCTGTGGGTTCGAGCGGTTACTGACAGCTAGGGAATCAGCTGAGGACTGATGACATCCATAGAAGATCTAGGGCATCATCATTTGGTCAAGAAGGGCCACCAGGGCCAAAAGCCACCTTCGTGCATGCCACCCAAGCATTATTTAATGATGCATGCACTTTTTAAGTCTCCATCCGCATGCATGCGAGTCAACGGCAAATTAGAAAATAAAGTGACCTAATTAGGTCAGAGATTAGGTTTTGCGCAGTTGAACTTTATAAATAGAGGATAAAGCGAGAGGAGACTTCACTTTTGATGATTATTATTTTGGGAGCTCTTGGATAGCAGCACAGCGTGCAGCACAACAGTTGGGGTTGGAGACGGAGTCTTCAGCTAGCAGGATTTCGGCAGTGAAACATCTGCCCTAGTCTCATTCAGGGTAAGCCATATAGGTTCACTATTTGCTCTTACATTCATTCATAAGTTATCCAGTATATGGTATAGATCGTTGCAGGGACACGTGTGCAACCGTAGGGGGGGGTTTTCAGCCAGAAAGCCCTAATCAGTTGTTGGGCCTTCAGATCTCAGTTTTGCTTCGAAACTCAGGCACCATTCTCATCATCAGCATCCTACTCCGGCATCCGGTGATTATCAGATCCAACCGTGCTCATCTGGAGTAGTTATCAGCGATTTCGGGATCCAGTGGGCGTGAGCAGCTGCCTCTCTGGAGCAAGTCGTTATCCTGCCTAGAGACCTCAGAAACTCCGCATGTACCAGGCATTCTCTCCGGCATGGGAAGGCTATCAATCCTGCAAATCGGCAGCGTCATCAGACACCTCCTTCACTGAAAGCGTCACCCTTTTCTGATTTAAGTTCTTGCTGCTGGGGGTTTCACCGAAAACAGAAGATCTCTGTCCATCTCCGATTCCGTTCTTGATGCTTCCATACTCTCTCAGGAGTAGTCTAGACGGCTTATCAGTGGTAAGTGTTCATTCTATCTCACAAACCCTAACCCTAATTGTTGCTATAAAATAGGGATTTTTGCATGGCAGTTTGCATACCCAGTTGTATCAACATATTTGCTTAGAAATAGAAAATATTGAGATTTGGGATATTACATAGATGGTTGAGGGTGCAATCGCGTCCAACAGGCAGGGAATGGCTTCCAAGGACATATATGCTCTTCTTTATTTTAGGCGGCCCCTAGTATGAAGAACATGACTTCTTGTAGTCCAAGGGACTTCTAAGAAGGAGATCGTAAGCCCTTACACCCAAATACCAGCTCCAATTATTGCGACGACTATCTTAATGTTAGATATGGCCCCCAAATCAATACACTGCTGCTAGAATGAAGAATTGGTACCAATATAAATGAAGAATTGGTACCAATATAAGTGGATTGCTACTCTAAATCAGAGATCATTGATCGTTTATGGGAAAACGTAGCCGCTACCAAGGAAGGGAGATTTCTAATATATTAATTATTCATGCCTCCAATAAGAAACCACGACCTTCACAATTATAAATAGCTTCTAGAGTTGGATGGATGCTGCTCTTTCTGTACATCGCTTCCCCGCAGAGAAGGATCGCTACTAAAACTGCAAATCGATGCCAAAGGGAAGAGGAATTGATGCCTTACTTATTTACTCCAACTCATGATACCAAATCGTTGTTCTCCCACAAGATATAAGTGCTCACGATTTTGCTAGATAGATTGTTGTCCAAAGAATAACCAAGATTTTACTAGGACAGATTGTTGCTCTAAACCATGACCACGACTTCTATAACTTACTGCCTGTTTCTTCTCCACATTGGATGAACTCGCTGCTTTGCATATTGGATGAATGCACCCTAGATGGTGAAGGAGAACAATTTTCCACCTCTATGGATGCACCCAACTGTAAAGAGTCTCCAAACTTTCCCTAAACACAATGAATCTCTGATGCAATGAAGTACACAATGGTGAATGTAGATGATTCACCCTAGCAATTGGTTAGGATGGATAAATTTCTCCACTGAATCCAATTAGGTCAAAGCAATCCGACTTAAAACCCAAGTAGCTCATTGAGCTCTCAAAACCTATCTCCAAAAAGATGAATAATAACAATCATGCCTAGTGATTTTACAACTCTTTTGACCTTTGCATGCCGCATGCAACTTAACTTACGCGTCATACAACTTTAATGATGCATGTCACATGCATTTTGAATTAGACCTCACATGTCATGCATTTTGTTGGATACTGCTTAAGTGGTCCCTTTTCTCACTAATGACTACATATCCCTGCTAATATTGTGCTTTCATCCCTATGTGGCATCAGTCATCAGTTGATTCCCTAGAGTGTCAAAACAGGGACATTTACAAGCCTCCCACACCAAAGATTGCTAGTCCTCAACCCCATAATCAATCCGACTGAAACAAATGAATTCCAGGATGATCTGAGGGTCCCAAATCATCCTAGAAGATATTTAGCACCCTCTACAAGGGTTGCCTTGCGAGGTACCATCACAAGAGATCTCCTGAAAAACTCCCCAGCAACCAAGCTAGTAAATACTGCATCCATACCTCATAAGGTCTCCCACCTAGAAAACTAATCCACTGCTCCATATGGATAGGCTCCTGAAAATGATAGCTAACTCTCACCTCCATGTCAACTGTTGTACTGTCCTCTACTGCAATCCTCAAATCCTGGGCTATCCTCGAAAGAAGACCATCATGTGGCCACTATGCCCCTCTAATCAGCACTAGTTGTCCGTCATGCCCTATCAACATACACCTCTCCTAAAACTCCAAGCGGAAACATCTGTAAGAGTTGATCCCATCACTATGAATAGTGGAGTTCATAGGCATCCAGGTGAAGTCTGCAACTCTACTGAAATACTCAATCTCAAATACCGACAAAGGAGATCTGCTCCGATCACTGGTAGCGACTCTGGGTTGTTCATGTACTCTAATCATCTCCTCAAGAGATAGCTCTATAATCTATGTTGCCCTATGCTCCGAGAAAATCATAGGAACGTACATGAACTTTGATAACCGGTGAATTTTTGCACATATATAATGTGTGTCTTGCATCCTCAGTAAACCTGTGATGTAATTTAACAACATTATCCCCCATGGCGACCCAGAAATGGTCGAAGGTTGCATCAATGCTGCTACATGAGTGAGTCCCGACCTGCCCTGTTGACCGGAAGTAATATCCACCGAGTATCTTCATGCAAACCTACCTCGATTCTTCCTGTAAAAGGTAAAGTCCCCCAGGTCCCCCACTAGCCTGTAGGATGTGAACCACCCTCTACCCAAAGCGCTAGTCTGCATGGTGCTAAGACAAGAATCAATCTGACTACCCCTGATGAGCCAAGCAATCATAAGCTACACAAACTCCTCATAAGACTGCTCCATCATACCTCCAAACCTAAGCATCCCCTAAATAAACTCCTAAAAGCAGAGACTGGCCCTCTCCTCCATAGCAACTTCACTGTCAATCTTAATCCTACATACCAAGGGAGGAATCCTGTATTGTCATAAAGAAGAAGTCTCACCCTCTCCTTCACGGTCGTCATAACAAAATAGGTCGTTCATCGCCAAATCCCTATTGATCATCAATATACTCTAAAGTAATCCATTGCTCGGATGAATGCCCAAATCTCACCACCAAATGGGGAATCCGCCAAACCCAACTCGTACGGGCTACTGTAGTGCCATGCTGATAATCATGAGTCTCAATGAACCAAGCCCTTGCGAAGCAATCTTGCTAAGTCATCAGGTATCTTATATGCTCTACTGTAGCCAATACTCCACTAATGTCAAGTGAACCTATAACCCAGGGTGTCTCCATATTCGTCATCTAACTATCCACCCAATCTCTGTAACCTAGGGAACATGCTCAACAACCTCCTCCATGGCTAAACCACTCTGCCACAGAGGCAACTCATGATCCCATGTCTGATCCAAATCCTTTGTGTCAGATCTCTCCTCAGTCACCTACAATTTTGACTACTCTTCGTGCAAAATCATCATTGGAGGCTCTCCCCTCAAACCATAAGTGCCACTCATGCCCTCATGTGTCATAGTTGACATGTATCCTATGTGGGTTGCAATATCCTCCTGTGTACTCACTCTACTGGTGTCATCTAAACCAGGATCTCACACATTTGTACTATACCCATCTCGAAAAATAAGCGCTGCGTCCAAGTCACTATCAGTTGGTCCCTGGAGTATGTCTCCCATCAATATACCTGCAGCTACAACCTGAGCCATTAATGGCCACTCTACAAGATGTTGCTCATAACCTCCATACTGCCCAACATGTATAGAATCAAATCTTTGAGTCATGCCTCTCCATACGTGCCTCTGAATCCAAATGAGGTTCCTCTTCCTCATGCTCTTCTACCTTGTGCTCATCCTGAAGACTCAAGGGTGCAATCTATGATTCCTCTTGGTCCAAACTCTCATGTGACAAAGATCTTTGCTTCCTTCAAGATCACTTGTAGGTTGATCCATGATTGTTGATTTACCACTCTAAACAAAAATCACCATAGAGACTTATAGATGCCTTTTTGGTAAAGTTTAAACATACCAAGTCTTCCCTCCTTGCTTTGTAGTAACGAATCTTCAAACCGCTGCAAACTATGCTCTCAGCTCTATTGTGTCTTAACAAGGTTCCTCATTAAATCCTCTCGAGTAGGCTTCTTTTCCTCTATTGGCGAGGTAGGTAGGAAGGTGGGTAGCATCTTTCCATCTATAGCTCTTGCCATTGATGCTCCCCTTTCTACACCTAATGTATGGAACTGCTTATAATAACATGTTTCTCTTGAGTTCCCAAAGCTGGCGAGGAACATGCTCTGATACCACTATAATATACCAAATAGCGATAATTACCTTCTTGACTGAGATTTCTGCCCTCTTAACTGAGTTTTCTTCCCTTTCTTTTGGTGCTTGCTAATTCAATAATGTTTGGTTACTTGTATGGGTTTGTAAGTTGGTTTCTAATTCCAACGAATAATTGTATGCAGATTAAATAACAACTTAACCCCAAGATAATGACAGCTGATATAAATAGGTAAAAATGATTCTAACAACACACTATAACCAGATATCAAATATAATAATTCTAACCTCTACACAATGATGAAAGTGGTCGTTGATGACAGTAGCAACTGTAGCGAATCCTGAGAATATATATATATATAGATGGCTGAGGGTGCAATCACATCCAACAGCCAAGGAATGGGTTCCAAGGACATATCTGCCCTTCTTTAATGTAGGCAGCCCCTAGTATGAAGAACACGACTTCTTGTAGCCCAAGGGACTTCCAGGAAAGAGATCGTAAGTCCTTACACCCAAATACCAGCTTCAAATATTGCCATATCTATCTTAATGTTAAATTTGGCCCCCAAGTCAATACGTTGCTACTAGAATGAAGAATTGATACCAATATAAGTGGATTGCTACTCTAAATCAGAGATCATTTATCTTTTATAGGAAATCGTAGCTGCTCTAAGACATACACAAATTCTATGAGATTGTGCACGCCGTTGTATCTCAGCCAACAATATGCACCAATGAAAAAGTATCAACGTTGTCAACATACCAATGAAGAATCACAGCTCCTGAACCAATGGTGAACACGGCCTTTGTTATCACATATATAGTAGTTGGGATACCATGTTCTATTTTCAAATTTCAGTACACTTTTTCAGCCAGTTCCCTTACATATGAGATGCAGAGATGAGCATTTATGATGGATCACTATTTGATGATGGACTGTAGTACTTTCCCATGCCATGACTGAGTCTCAGGACACTCAGATTTGAGAAATGATGTAGCCATTTAGCCATTTACAGAGCAGTCAGTATTGCCTAGACTTGCAACAGCACTTTCTCCGTGGGCAGATGTTGGTTCATATGGGTTTTTTACGAGTATATGACTCAGCAGCTATTATCTTGTGTTATGGTTATTATTGCTTTTATACTCAGTCTTGTGACATGTCTTAACATTTAGTGTCATGATCTGGTGATTATATAAATATGTGGACTTGGTTGCATTGATATTATGTATGTATGTCCCTACTTAGACCTAGAAGTTCCTGACCCATACTCATTGGTTTTACCCTCCTTAGGGAGAATAGAGGTGATCATTTCCACCAAACTTTAGCTTGTTAGTGTTGGTCTCATGGTTCACTATCTCCACCCGTCTATTACCTTCCAGTTATGTTTATAACCCAACCTACTACTTGACTAATGGCAAGAACCTTCCCCAACTATAGCCTCTTTCTTGGGTAAGCTTCCTTGTTTATTTGTGTCCCGGCTCTGAGATGCCTAGGTTGTGTTGGCTAAACCTGAAACAAATAGCGTTGCCATCAATATAAGGTATATGGAAATGAAATGAATATCTTGTGAAAAGCCCATTCATGAAAAGAAGTGTTTATGAACATACATCAATGCAAGGCGAGCCTAATGAAATTCGCTTTGAAGTGTAAATGCGAAATGTGAAATGCAAAACCCATGTAACAAGTGTTTTTAAACACACATGGAGCATGAAGCCTTAATAAATAAAATCCGTGTAACAAATGCATGGATCAAGGCTATGGAAACTCAAGGCCCAAAAAGCAATGGTTCTTAAAAGTTATATCTAAAGATTGTTGGGCTCACTTGTATTTGATTTGGATTGTGAGCATTTGTCAAGGTGAATAAGCACCTCTGAATGTAACTTACCCATCTGTGAGACAATGCCATCCCCTGTGTTATTGCTTGTCCGGCATATGCTACAGTGAGTATCCCCTTTCCATTTCCAAAGTGTCACAGTGTCAAGTTGGTAGTCACCCTTTAGCCTAGCCTTTTGATTTTTAGCCTTCATCCTTCACTAGCAAATTGATTACAACTATGAAGTGAGTATGGTCTTGAAAGTCTAGTCTGAGCCATAATAATTAACAAAACTTTATATATTTGGCTGATAGCAGTCTTGCAAACATCGGCGCGGCGAAAAAATAGGCAGGGTCCAAGAAACATCGTTTTGGGATATCTCGGCAAAACATCGGCAAACATTGGGAAAAAATCGGCAAACTTAAAAAATAGAAAAATATTCATTTTTTTTCAATTTTTTAAACATCTAAAGCAACAATAACATCAAATAAACACATTGCTACATGAATATGGAAAGAAAACCAATATATAAGATATATAAGATGTCTAGAGAATTGAGATACATCACACATACAAAATGGATCATGTCCTTGCATCTTAAGTCATAAAAAATATAACAAATGTATCTCATGATCATCATCATGACTCACGAGTCATCTACAATGAAATAAAGTAAATAAACTATTGGTTCCCTCTACCCCTTTTACGGGAAAAGGTAATCGCTGTGCAAATGGCCTTTCCTCTAAAACTAGAAGTAGGTGCCCTTGAGGCTTGTGGGCCTCGTACTGGACTCTGACGTCCTCTAGAAAAAGACCCTGCAAAATGACGTCCTCTAGAAACTGGAGAAGGTGGCCAAAACTGATGTCCTGAAGAATGATAAGGTCGAGGAGATAGTCTTGCAGCTCCTGCTCCTCTACCAGTACTAGTGTCTGTGCTACCACCGGGTCTATCTCTGTAATATCCCAAATCCCGATATTTTCTATTTCTAAGCAAATATGCTGATACAACTGGGCATGCAAACTGCCATGCAAAAATCCCTATTTTATAGCAAAAATTACGGTTAGGGTTTGTGAGATAGAATGAACACTTACCACTGATAAGCCGGCTAGACTTCTCCTGAGAGAGAGTATGCAAGCATCAAGAACTGAATCGGAGATGGACAGATATCTTCTGCTTCCGGTGAAACCCCTAGCAGCAAGAACCCAAGTCAAAAAAGGGTGACGTTTTCAGTGAAGGAGGTGTTCGATGACGCTGCCAATTTGCGAGACTGATAGCCTTCCCGTGCCGGAGAGAATGACTGGTACATGCGGAGTTTCTGACGTCTCTAAGCAAGATAGCGACTTGCTCTAGAGAGGCAGCTGCTCACGCCCCCTTGATCCCGAAATAGTTGGTAACTGCTCCAGATGAGCACGGACAAATCTGATAATCACCAGGTACCGGAGTATGATGCTGATGATGAGAATGGTGCCTGAGTTTCGGAGTAAAGCTGAGATCTGAAGGCCCAGCGACTGATTAGGGCTTTTTGGCTGAAAACACCGCTTTTACGGCTGCACCCTTGTCCCTGCAATGATCTATACTGTATACTGGATAACGATGAATGAATGTAAGAACAAATGGTAAACCTGTATGGCTTACCTTGAATGAGACTAGGACAGATGTTTCACTGCCGAAATCTCGCTAGCTGAAGACTCCGTCTCCAACCCCAACTGCTGTGCTACACGCTGCGCTGCTATCCAAGAGCTCCCAAAATAATAATCATCAAAAGTGAAGTCTCCTTTCGCTTTATCCTCCTTTTATAACTTTCAACTGCGAAAACCCTAATCTTTCACCTAATTAGGTCACTTTATCTTCTAATTTGCAGTTGACTTGCATGCATGCGGATGGAGACTTAATGAGTGCATGCATCATTAAATAATGCTTGGATGGCATGCACGAAGGTGGCCTTTGGCCCGGGTGGCCCTTCTTGACCTAATGATGATGCCCTAGATCTTCTATGGATGGCATCAGTCCTTAGCTAATTCCCTAGCTGTCAGTAACCGCTCGAACCCACAGGAATCACATAAGTTAGCGGTTATGGGCCTCAAGGCCTAATCGAAAAAGGACATTACAATCCTCCCCGCTTGAGATTGCTTGTCCTCAAGCAACTTCAAACTGGGATGCTACAATACCTATTCACCTTCCTAGGTGGCATCCTCTAGCGCTAGTTCTTTCTACTGAACCAAGTATTCTCTGATTACCCTGTTCCTGAGCTTCCTTTCTCTAGTCTGTATGATCCATTCGGGAATCAGTATCAACCGTCCTTCATCATCTAAAGGAGGCAATTCTGTAGATGGAGCAATGTGTTTCCCAAGGGTCTTCTTCAGATTAGATACATGGAACACATTGTGAATTTTGCTTTCCTGTGGAAGTTCTAGTTCATATGCCACCTCTACCACCTTTCTGATTATTCTATATGGTCCATAGAAGCGGGGTTTTAACTTCTCTGCTCCTTTCTTCTTAAGTGAGGACTATCTGTAAGGCTGGAGCCTTAAGTATACTAAATCCCCTACCTCAAAGCTCCGTTCAATCCTGTGTTTGTCGACATACAATTTCTGTTGATTCTGGGCTGTTTGTAAATTCTCCTTCAATATTTTCAGCATGTCCTGACTGTCCTATATCCAATCCTTAGCCTTAGAAGCCCTACTATCTCCAAATGCCAAATCTGCATAGTCCAAGGCCTCGTAACCATATAATGCCTTAGAAGGAGTCATCCTAATAGACATGTGATAGGTAGTATTGTAGCAACACTCCCCTAGGTGTAGCCATTTGATCCAGGTTTGCTGCTGCCCTGCTACATAGTACCTTAAATATCCTTCGATCCACTTGTTGACTATTTCCGTTTGCCCGTCACTCTAGGGATGATAACTCGTACTAGTAGCCAGTTCGGTCCCCACCAATCCGAACAGTTCCTGCCAGAAGGCACCCGTGAATCTGCTATCCCGATCACTGACAATGGTTTTAGGTAACCCGTGTAACCTGAAGACCTCCCTAAAGAATAACTCAGCTACTTGAGCTGCCGAGTAGTCCGATGATATCGAGAAGAAATGTGCAAACTTGGTCAGTCTGTCAACTACTACATATAAACAATCTCGCCCTTGGACCTTGGGCAATCCTGAAATAAAGTCCATGGAGATGCTTTCCCACTTCTGTTCTGGAATCGGTAGTGGCTGGAGTAACCCTCCTGGATGGGTGTTCTCAATCTTGTTCTGCTGACAGATCCTACATTCCCAGACATGCTACATAATTTCACCCTTGAGGCCCTTCCATGAGAACCTCTCTCTGATCTGCATGTAGGTCTTTAAGAAACCAATGATGCCCTGATAAAGGACAATCATGGGCTTCCTGAATGATTTTTTTCCTCAATGTGGATTCTGGAACGAGGTATACCCTGTTTTTGTAATAGATGATGTCATCAACAATCCTGTACCTGTCATCCTGAATTTGCCAGTCCAATAATTCGCAAGCGAATTTATTTTTGGAGTATTCTACTAAGAGAAGTGCCCTCCAATCTGTGGATATACTACTAAGAGATAATGGGGCAGGATGCCTGGATAATGCAACAGCTACTACATTATTCTTACCTTTTACATACTCGATCTCGAAATCATAGGCTTGTACTTTGCTGACCCATTTCTGCTGTCGCTCATTCAGTTCCTTCTGCTCCAGGAAATACTTGAGGCTATGATGATCGGTTTTGATTTTGAACTTACTGCCCACTAGATACTGTCTGAATTTTGTGAGAGCATGCAAGATGGCTAGCATCTCTTTGTCATATATGGAGTAATGGCGCTCGTAGTTCTTCAATTTACGGCTCTCAAATGCCATAGGGTGATGATTTTGCATCAACACTGTTCCTAACCCTTCCCTTGAGACATCACATTCTACTACAAAGGGTTGTGAGAAGTCTGGTAATGCTAGAACTGGACAAGAAATCATAATAACCTTCATCTCCTCGAAAGTTTTCTATGCTAAGTCTGTCCAATTGAACGCTCCCTTCTTGGTGAGATCTGTGAGGGATGCTGCAAATTGGGAGAATCCCTTAACGTACCGTCGGTAATAAGTGCACACACCTAAGAAACCTCTCAATTCTGTAACTGTTTTTGGCACGGGCCACTCTCTGATAGCTCAGATTTTCTCCATATCAACCTGTACTCCTTCTGCATTGATTATGTGTCCTAAGTACAGCATTTCCTTCATGCCAAACTCACACTTGGACATTTTCGCATAAAGCGAATGTTCTTCTAAAATACTCAATACTTCGTCCAGGTGTTTCAAATGCTCTTCCCATGTTTTGCTGTAAATCAGGATGTCATCAAAGAATATGAGCAAAAACTTACGTAGCTGTGCTCTGAAGGTGTGGTTCATACATGACTGAAAAGTGACCAGAGCATTGGTAAGTCCAAAGGGCATGACCAAAAACTCATAGTGACCATAGTGACAGCGAAAAGCTATTTTGGAGATGTCTTGGTCCCTTACCCTAATCTGATGGTATCTCGAGCAAAGATCGATCTTGGAAAAGTATTGAGCTCCCCGAAGCTCATCCATGAGTTCGTCAATTCTGGGAATGGGATACCTGTTCTTAATGGTCTTTTTGTTGAGTGCTCGATAATCGATGCACATTCGCAGTGTACCATCCTTCTTTTTGACCAGTACTACTGAGGATGCGAAGGGTCTAGAACTGGGTCGAATATATCCAAGCTTCAGTAATTCTTTGATTGTTTTCTCAATCTCATCCTTGTATCTTTTGGGATGCCTGTAAGGAGTGGTGATGACTGCTTGTGTCCCCTCCTCTAGCTCGATGATGTGTTCAAAACCTCGGTCTCGTGGTCTACCTGATGGAAGTTCCCATAAAACCTTTTCATGTTTCTGTAACAAGGTTTGAATGTCACTTGGGTGTTGTGTGCTGGCCTCTGGGGGTTTCCTGAAGGTGACCAAATATTCTGTAGCCCATTCTATATCATCTTGTCGGAGTACTGCCTCCATTCTCTGTGACGAGACCGATTTTGGGGGATAAATGTTCATGCCCATCAAAACTACCCGTTTGTCGTCTGGCCCCTGGAATTCCATTTCCATTGCCCTGTAGTCTATAGTGTATTTCCCTATAGAATAAAGCCATTGAACACCCAATGCCACATGAGTATCCGCTACATCCACTACATAGAAAGAGTCTGTCATCTGATAGTTACCTAAGGCGACATTCAATTTTGGGATCCAGTAGTTGCACTCCATGCTGGAGTTCCCGGCTACTGCTACAGTGAATCCTTCGAACTTCTCGATCTGAATACTTTTCTTGGCTACCCAAGCGGAGTCAATGAAATTGTGGGTGGCTCCCCCATCAATCAATACTCCTACTCTGTGACCTTGTACTACTCCCCTGACCCTGAGAGTATGGAATCTTGGTACTCGAGATAATGTAGCAATGACTCCCTCTAGTGTATCACCCTGGTATGATTCCTCCTCGGCTGCCCGTAGTTCTTCTGTGGCTTCCTGCTCATAGTCGTCCTCATCACTGTCTGAATATACCTCAATGTAGTGAGCCTTCGTCTTCCCTACACACCTGTGTCCTGGTACCCATGGTTCCTGACAGGTGAAGCATAGTTTCTTCCTTCTCAAATCTTTCCTAGTGTCCTCGTCTAACCAAGTTTTCTTGGGCACATCCTGCTGGAAAGGTTTCCTGTCCTTGTCCCTAACAGGAAAATTGGTTTTCAGTGGGAATTTGTTTTTGGGGACTGAATCCTGAAGATCTCTTGCTCTACTAATGGCATCCTGCAGAGTGAGAGGTTTGTAGGCTTTCACGCATCCCCGTAGTGGCTCTGTGAGGGCCTCAGTGAATAACATAGTCAATCTGCTCTCTGACACATCTGTTACCATGACGACTATCCTCTGAAATTTTGAAATGAAAGCTTCTGCACTACTGGTCTGTTTGAGTTGAGCCAACTCCCTGAAATGTATCTCTGGACCCTTCCTGTCAAACCTCTCTATGAGCTTCTAAGTGAACTCACCATAGGAATGTATCGTGTTGTGACCCAATGTCACCAATCCGTGGTACCACCACGAGTGAGCTTCTCCATCTAGGTGAAGTGTAGCCAATTTAATGGCATTTGTCTTCGTCATGGGGTTGAGTTGGAAATAGGTATCCAACTTTTGAACCCATATCCTCGCTGATCCTCTGCGAGTCCCATCAATGTTTGGGATGGTCAACCTGCCCAAGGTCTTCTGCATCTCATAGTTGTGATTGAAACCCTTGTTGAAATTCCTGGGCCTGTTCCTACTCTTCATGTTGCAAAAATTTGAGAAAGACATGGCAGCATGAAACTCATCCCCTAAGTCTCTATACTCCTGTAAATAAGCCCCAAAAAGCTCGCTAGGTTCTACCTGCATGACCGGGCCCCCTACTGTACCTGCCAAGAAGTGAGGCATGGTAGGCCTGATAGAAGGTCTGCTGTATATGTGAGGAGTATTCTGAATGTTAGTGTACGCTATCTTTGCACTGCTGCTTGTAGATCCCCGATCTACCGGTGAGGGAGGTGTACTGTTGATACCTGTTTCCGGTTTCGCTGATAATCTGTTGATTGCATTGAGTACATATTTTTGTCCTTTGGCTAAGTCTTGCAATGCAGAGACCAAGCTGCGAAACTCCATCCGATCCTCTTCTTCTCCCATTCCTTTTCCCCTATCCGAGTGTATACTTGTTTGTTCCATATCTGAATTGGTATCTTCTAGTTGGATGTCCTCAAACTCCCCCGTGTATCTACTCTTCCTCCTCCTATAGGTTACAAAAGGGTCTCCTCCTGTATTCATCTAAGTTTCATTTCTTAAGCCCACAACTGGCCAAGAAGATAGCTCTGATACCACTGTAATATCCCAAATCCCCATATTTTCTATTTCTAAGCAAATATGCTGATACAACTGGGCATGCAAACTGCCATGCAAAAATCCCTATTTTATAGCAAAAATTAGGGTTAGGGTTTGTGAGATAGAATAAACACTTACCACTGATAAGCCAGCTAGACTTCTCCTGAGAGAGAGTATGCAAACATCAAGAACTGAATCGGAGATGGACAGATATCTTCTGCTTCCGGTGAAACCCCCAGCAACAAGAACCCAAGTCAGAAAAGGGTGACGTTTTCAGTGAAAGAGGTGTCCGATGACGCTGCCGATTTGCAGGACTGATAGCCTTCCCGTGCCGGAGAGAATGACTGGTACATGCAGAGTTTCTGAGGTCTCTAGGCAGGATAGCGACTTGCTCCAGAGAGGCAGCTGCTCACACCCCCTTGATCCCGAAATAGCTGGTAACTGCTTCGGATGAGCACGGACAGATCTGATAATCACCGGGTACCGGAGTATGATGCTGATGATGAGAATGGTGGCTGAGTTTCGAAGTAAAGCTGAGATCTGAAGGCCCAACGACTGATTAGGGCTTTCTGGCTGAAAACCCCCCTTTTACTGCTGCACCCTTGTCCCTGCAATGATCTATACCGTATACTGGATAACTATGATTGAATGTAAGAACAAATGGTAAACCTGTATGGCTTACCCTGAATGAGACTAGGGCAGATGTTTCACTGCTGAAATCCCGCTAGTTGAAGACTCCGTCTCCAACCCCAACTGCTGTGCTACACGCTATGCTGCTATCCAAGAGCTCCCAAAATAATAATCACCAAAAGTGAAGTCTCCTTTCGCTTTATCCTCCTTTCGTAACTTTCAACTGCGAAAACCCTAATCTTTGACCTAATTAGGTCACTTTTAAGTTTATCTTCTAATTTGCAATTGACTCGCATGCATGCGTATGGAGACTTAATGAGTGCATGCATCATTATATAACGCTTGGATGGCATGCACGAAGGTGGGCTTTGGCCCCGGTGGCCCTTATTGACCTAATGATGATGCCCTAGATCTTCTATGGATGGCATCAGTCCTTAGCTGATTCCCTAGCTGTCAGTAACTGCTCGAACCCACAGGAATCACATAGGTTAGCGGTTTTGGGCCTCAAGGCCTAATCAGAAAAGGACATTACAATCTCCCTCTAGCTCTGACTGTGGCACACTCCCAGAATCGGTGTGAAACTCCTCTGGAACTAGAACTTGCTCATCCAAATCCTCTGAGACTGTATGAGTCTCACCATGATCACTATCAGTAGCATGATCATCCTCTGGCCAATCAGGGGCTACCTTCGTAACAGGCTCCTCACACTCTGCCCTCCATGCAGCGGTGGTGTCAATCTCAACCAATGAAATGGCCTTCCCATCAACTTTTCTCTGATACTGCTTCACCCACAACCTGAGATTGTAGTGGACGTAGACCAAATGATTAAGGCGCTGAGTATCCAACCTGGAGGAGGATCATAAATATTAAATATTAAAGTGGCATAAATCTATAAATTAGAATTTAATAATTTATATTATATAATGAATTTGAAAATTTGAAATTCTCTAACCTGTTGCGCTTTTTGGAGTGTACTTTTTCAAACACACTCCAGTTGCGCTCACAACCAGAAGAGCTACATGTCTGGCTGAGCACTCGAATGGCAAGCCTCTGTAGAATAGGTACACAACCACCATAGTTCTCCCACCAAGTATCTACAATGAAATTATGAATAAAATAAACATGAGAAACGAAAAATAAAATTTAAAACAAAGAATTAGAAAGAGAAAATGAAATTTTAAATTTAAACTTTAAAGTTGAAAGTTTGAAACTATGTGAAGCTTACTTGGCATCAGGTTGGTCCTATCATTTATTGCTATATCAAACCCAAATAATCCTGTAGCTCTCTTATACATTTCCAACTCTTGGGAAAGCTGTGTACGCTCAGCTGCATCAGGTACCATCCTTTGGACACACTCATAGAATCCAGACATAACCTCTCCATCAAATCTAAAGCCATAGGAGTAAGCAAACGAAGGGTTGAGGTATGGCCCTGCAGCATGAATGGTGCGATGGAGTGTGTGGTTCCATTGCGCATCAATCACCGCCCATATCGTATGTCGTCTCTCCTGCCCCTGACCTCCCTTGTCCTCATAATAAGCACGAATGGATTCTTTGGCCCTATCCATGGCCTCATATAGGTAGCCCATTGCAGGCTTCTCTCCATCAACCAAGCGGAGAACCCTTACCAAAGGTTCGGTGATGGTGCACACCTCCTTCACCGCACCCCAAAAACTCTCATCATATGCAACTAGCCCGAATGTGGCTTGCCCCTCCGGTCTAGTGCTAAATGATAAAGCACGCCACTTTGGTGAAAAGAACATCGCCTGCAAGTCCCACATAGAATTCAAGAGGGATTGAACAGAAATAAAGCTAGTGGCAAAGCATGTGATGGCAGGACACACCAACTCTTTGTCACCTGTGAACGTTCTCATCAAGCTAAGCACTGTTGCATGGTTATATATGAATTTTGTGATGCTCCGTGCTGAATCAATAGTATCTTTGATCCAATCAATCTTGCCTAAATCCTATAAGATCAAATCAAGGCAATGGGCGGCACAAGGAGTCCAGAATAGTGTAGGATACCTGGCCATGAGCATCCTACCAGCAGCCACATAGTTCGCAGCGTTGTCCGTTATCACTTTGACAACATGCTGCAGCCCAATCTCTTGGATGAACTCATCCAACAAGCCACATAGTAAAACCACATCTTTGACATGTGCAGATGCATCCACAGATCTCATGAACATAGTCCCCCCTGGCGCAATGAACCAAGAAGTTGAGAAGTGTCCTACCCCTCATATCGGTCCAACCATCTGACATCACACTGCATCCTGTTAAGTCCCATGATCTTTGAAGCTCCTCCAATCTGCGAGTGCAATCAGCCTTTTCATCCTGAAGGATGGGCCCTCTCAACTCCTCATAACTAGGGGGCTTAAACCCCGCTCCAACCATAGCAGCCGCCTCAAACATGGACACATAAAATGGGTTCTTTGCAAAGTTAAATGGAATGCACTCCATAACAAGCATCGACCAATAAGTTTGTGTGCGTCTGCTTTTTCCTTTACTTTCACTATGGACCTTACAGAAGGTTGTCCACCAGGGTTACATCTTGAAGATACCATGAAAGGCGATGTGGACTGCTGTGTGGAGTGGGTATCGGTATCTGGGCTTGTCCCACTAGCCCCTACTCCTGTTGCGGACCCGGATCTTGAAGCAAATTGATTCCTCACAGCCTCCCTGTATTGTTTCCTTAGCCCAGTGCCCTCAATCGCTTATGTGGCCTTAGCAATGATTTCCGGAGTTGTTTCTTTGCAAGGACCCACATCATGCCCTGCTATTTGTGCAATGTGGTATTTCAGCCTACTTATCCCTCCTTTCATTGTTTTCCCACATAGATTGCAAGTGAGAATTTGTCGATTCACCGGGTCAATAGGTGAGCCCCACTCCCAAAATGGATCCAAAGCCTTTGGCATCTTGTATATGGAGTTATTATGGACAAAATGAAGCTTGAATCTTGATACTTTGAACTTGAAGTTTGAACCTAAGGCAAGAAAAAAAACGTTTTTTAGCATATGTGATTAATGAAAATGTAAAAGTTTAAAACACAAAGAATTCCAAGAAATATTGAGCATTCAACCATTAATTTGATGAGGAAAAATACATAGACATTTTTATGAGGATTTATAAGGAATCTAGGGCAAGATAAAAAAATGCCAAAACGTTTTTTGCAGTGTTCCACCAAGTTTCCGGGACGGGGGGCGTGGGAGCGAGGAAACACACATTGGGGACATGTAGAGACACCCCAAAATTTTGGGGTATTTTGGGGGACGGGGGGGCGGGGAGGCGTCAGGATCCCTAACATAGGGCAGTCGGTCTCTAAAATTATAAAAAAGAAAAAAAAAATTAATAAAAATATGAACCCCAACATATTAACATATCAATTCCTCATCCCATCACCATTTGCATACTAGCATGCTTATGTTCCCGAAGACTTTAGTGTAATTTAATGTAATCGTTATAGCCAAGCATATCATATCGATGTTTGTTTCTTTTTATTTGTTTCTATTTCATTTTAAAATGACCATTTAGTGTAAAAGCCTAAAATTTAAGATGAACCATTTCTTTTTTAAGTAAAAAAAATTTAAAAAATCGAGGGCAGTGGGGGCCTATCGAAGCGCCCCATTTTCAGGAGGGCGCGTGTGGGAGCCCGCCAATCCGGGAAACTCCTAGACCCGCGTTTCCCCAAGTTTCGCAGAAAGGGGGGCGCTGGGAAAAGTTTCCCATGGAGCCCCCCAGCCCCCAGGGCGTGGGAAGCGTAGGGGGCGAGCCCCCAACCATGGGAGGCGCGTCCCCGTGGAACACTGGTTTTTTGGCATGCAAGCAACAAAATACATAACATTTGAAAAAAAATGCTTAAAACCCTATAAAAATCGTTTTTGAAGATAGAGAATTACATGGCGAAGTAAATCAACAACAATCCCTCTTGGAAAAGTGAGAAATGATGGGCAAATTTTTTACTTACCTTCAGTTGTGATAATTGTGAAAAAAAACCCCAAATGGCAAGATCCAATCTTCAATTTGATGCTTGATGGCGAAGAAAATGTTGCCTAAATTCGTTGTTGGTCTCTTGAAACTCTCTTCACTTGCCCTCTCAGACCCTTGGCTCACCTCCTAGTGGACTGTTTGAGTCAAAATGAGAAAAAAAAAATGAAAAGAAACCAACTTAAAGACAACTTTTTCCGGCCCTATCCGCGCAGGCGATTTTTTGCATCGACTCGTGATTTTTCGGGGCGATTTTTCGGGAAAAAAGCGATGATTTTTCGGGAAAAATCGGGGGCGATGTTTTCGACGATTTCTTGTTTAAATTTCGGTGCGGCGAAAAAATCGCGATTTATCGGACATTAGCGATAAATCGGTCGATGTTGATAACACTGGTTGATAGACTGCCAGTGAAATGATTACTATTTGTTCTAATTGTTATTTGAATGATTTGTAGAGCATGTCTCAACCTCTAACACTTGTAGCAGTTTGATGTCATCCTGGGTCATATTATTGATTATTTGATCATTTATAGATTATTAGTGTTTTATCTGTCTGGGCATATTAGATATTGGACAAGATCATGCAGAGATCTGTAGGGTGTATGACTATACACCTTAGATGGATTTGGGATCCCTGAGTCCAATGAGACAGTTTGTTTTCAGTTCTGTGCAGCTACAGTGGTCATTTGCCTCATTAAACCATTCTGGTGCAATTTTGCCATGTTAAATGGCAAGTCAAAGTAATAGGATGATTTGATTGGTTCACCTAGGGCGTTGTATGAGGAGGGGGTGCTCCAGCCACTTATTTTTACCATTATACCCCCCTCCCAGAGAGCCTAGTGGGCTCAGTTGGACAACGCAAGCACTCTGGCTGGCAGTTTGAGCAAGTTCACAGTTCCCGAGGCAAATTAAAAATGGTGAAAATGGCTACCAAGGAATTTGATTTGGGCTACTGAGGCAAGGTAATGACATGGGATGAGTTTTGATGATAAGTGTGATGTCTTCCACCCTTTCTCCAACAGTTTGAGCATTCAAAAGGACCCACACCCATCTCTCCGGTATATTTTATGATTTCCTGGAGATTTTGGAGGCTCGCGATTCTCCCAGAGAGGCATTATTTTGCACTTAGAGTTATATTTTATTTATATTATGCCATGGGGACACACCAGGGGTGTTAGACACTACCCCCTAGACCCACCATGAGATTTATTCATATTTATTTTGTCATATTGAGTGGGATCCCGTCTCCTAGGGCGATTTTGTCCATTGATGTGTTATATTATTATATTGATCCATGTACTTTAAGTTGAGCTCATCTCAACCATTAATTAGAACATTTTGATCTTTTAATTTTAGCCATCCATTCAAAAGGTGGTTAGGATTTTGATATCTCTTCATCATATTTAAAAGAGAGAGCTTCTCATTGTAAAGGGTCTTTGGCTCTTAGAATCTTGATAATAGAAAAACTCTTTTGTGGAAATTCTTGGGTCTCCTTTGCATCTGATGTTCTTTGATGGTGATTGGAAAGTCTATTGCATCCTAGCATTTGAGTATTTGTGGCGAGATCTATATTTTCGTGGAACCTTTGTTTTGTCTACAGGAAGGAGACTTCACTTGGGCGTTTTTGCAAGGCTTCCTCAACTTGCTTGTTTGGCATCGCTTGTATCAAGGGGTTATCATTGTGATCTATGGTTTCATCTTGTTACTTCTTTTGTAGCATTTATCCATTTCTCTTGATGCATCAAATCTGATATTGTTGACGTTTGTTGTGCAGGAGGGAGGGTGCATTGGCTTCCTTGGGCAAATCGATTTGCATAGAATACTCATCCAAATCTTCTCAAATTGATTGGGAAGGCATAGATCATCATCATCAAGGCATCTACAAGGTTATCCCGGTAAGATCCACGGGTTAGTTTTCTTTTTCTTGGTTCCAATCCATTGGCATCTTGATTTTATTGTCAAAACCCTAATTTAAAATAATCAAAAAATTGTGTGGATCAAACTGCTCGATCAATTGGCAAACCATTTCTGGGTATTGTAGATTGGGTCGAACCCAAAGTGGGCTCTCCTAGGCATCATGCTTGGGTGACTCCATTGGGCCCAAACTCCAAGGCACTAATCCCTCAACCCTAGCGCAACCCTCATTTGGCCAATTTTTCCTCTGTTTTGATCCTATCCTGAAGCTTGGGTATTTTCGTACTATCATATCTTTCATCAAGTCTATGCATTGGTACTAAATAGCCCCATTTATGTCCTCAACCTCGCTACATTGGACACGATTCCCATGGCAATGGATATTTTCATCATTCGTTGGTACCTTGATTCTGGATCTAGTAATAAAACTCATAAGTCATTTGTATTTCAAACTTGGATCAAATTTCACACTTCATAAACTCCTTGATCCAAACCATAACTCACCTTGTGACTTCATCCATAGATCTAGGGTTTACTTCACCTTACACCTTACGTATTTCATCTTCCATTGATTTGATCTGGTGTTGTGGTTTGATCTCTCTTGTCAGGAGTAGATCTGGGTCTCCCCCATTGTTGCCTTGGGCTAAGACAACATCAAGTGAAGATTGCCTCAATTGGCGTGACAACCATCCATTTGGGAGTCGAGACTATCTTGGTTCACCTCTTTGGTTGCCCATCCCTCTACCATCCATTTTCGATCCATCTCATAAGGGCAACTACAAGTCTGGTGATAACACCCTCCAAAGTAAATAGTGTTTCCTTCTATCTCAGTTATAGCCCATGCGACCAAGGAAGTGAGATATCTAATATATTAAATGTTCTCCTCCAATAAGAAACCACGACCTTCACAATGATAAATCACTCATGTTATCACCAGACTTGCAGTTGCCCCTGTGAGGTGGATCCAAGATGGATGGTAGAGGGATATGCAACCAAACAGGTGAAACCAAGATAGCCTCGACTCCCAAATGGATGGTTGTCACGCCAATCGAGGCAAACTTCACTTGATGTTGTCTTAGCCCAAGACAACAATGGGGGAGACCCAGATCTACTCCCAATAGAAGAGATAGAACCAAGACACCAGATCAAATCAAAGGAAGATGAAGTACGTAAAGTGTAAGGTGAAGTAAACTCTAGATCTATGGATGAAGTCACAAGGTGAATTATGGTTTGGACCAAGAAGCTTATGAGGTATGAATATGATCCAAGATTGAAATACAAGTGACTTGTGAGTTTTATAACTAGATCTAGAATCAAGGTACTAGCAAATGATGAAGATATACACTGCCTTGGGAACCGTGTCCAATGTAGGGAGGTTAAGGACAAGATTGGCGCTATCTAGTACCAATGGATAAACTTGATGAAAGGTAAGACAGTATCAAAGTACTCAAGTCTCAGAGATAAAATCAAAACACAATACAAATTCGCCAAGTGAGGAGTTGCGCTAGGGTTGAGAGATTAATGCCTTGAAATTTGGGCCAGTGGAGTCACCCAAGAATGACGCCTAGAAGAACCCACTTAGGGTTTGACCCGATCTACAATACCCATAAATAGTTTTCCAATTGATCAAGCGGTTTGATCCATAGAATATTTTGATTACTTCAAATTAAGGTTTTGACAGTAAAATAAAGGTGCCCATGGATTGGAACCAAGAAAAAAAGAACTAACCTGTGGGTCTTACCTGGATAGCCTTGTAGATGCCTTGATGATGATAATCTATGTCGTCCCGATCAATTTCAGAAGATATGGATGAAGACTCTATGCAAATCGATTTGCCCAAGGAAGCCAATGCGCCCTCCCTCCTGCACAACAAACGTCAACAATATCAGATTTGATGCATCAAAAGAAATAGACAAATGCTACAGAAAAATAACAAGATCAAACCATAGATCACAATGATATAATGATAACCCCCTCATACAAGCGATGCCAAACAAGCGACTTGACGAAGCCCTGCAAAAACGCCCAAGTGAAGTCACCCTCCTATAGACAAAACAAAGTTTCCACGAAAAATATAGATCTCACCACAAATACCCAAATGCTAGGATGCAAAAGACCCTTCAATCACCATCGAAGAACATCAGATGCAAACGAGACCCAAGAATTTCCACAAAAGAGTTTTTCTATTATCAAGATTCCAAGAGCGAATGACCCATTTACAATGAGAAGCTCTCTCCTTTAAATAGGATGGAGAGATAACAAAATCCTAACCACCTTTTGAATGGATGGCTAAGATTAAAAGATCAAAATGTTCTAATCAATGGTTGAGATGAGATCAACATAAAGTACATGGATCAATATAACAATATAACACATCAATGGACCAAATCACCCTAAGAGAGGGGATCCCACTCAATATGACAAAATAAACATGAATAAAGCTCATGGTGGGTCTAGGGGGTAGTGTCTAACACCCCTAGTGTGTCCCCATGGCACAATAAGAATAAAATATAACTCTAAGTGCAAACTCGTGCCCCTCTAGAAAAATCGTGAGCCTCCAAAAGCTCCAGAAAATCATAAAATATGCCGAAGAGATGGGTGTAGGTCCTCCTGAATGTTGTAACTATTGGAGAAGGGGCAGAAGACATCACACTCATCATCAAAACTCATCCCATGCCATTAGCTTTCCTTAGTAGCCCAAATCGAATTCCTCAGTAGCCATTTTCACCATTTTTAATCTGCCTCAGGAACTGTAAACCTGCCCAAACTCCCACCCAGAGTGTCTGCGTTATCCAACTAAGCCCACCAGGCTCTCTGAGAGGGGCGTATAAATGTAAAAACAAGTGTTTGGACCACCCCCTCCTCATATAGCGCCCTAGGTGAACCAATCAAATTATCCTTCTGCTATGACATGCCATTTAACATGGCAAAACTGCACCAGAATGGTATAATGAGACAAATCACCACTATAACTGCCCAAAACTGAAAACAAACTGTCTCATTGGACTCAGGGAGCCCAAATCCATCTAAGGTGCATACTCATACACCCTACAGATCTCTGCATGATTATGCACAATATCTAATATGCCCAGACAGATAAAATAATATTAATCTGTAAATGATCAAATAATCAATAATATGACCCAGGCTAACATCAATCTGCTACAAGTGTTTAGAAGTTAAGTCATGCTCTACAAATCATTCAAGTAACAATTATAACAAGTAGTAATCATTTCACTGGTGATCTACCAACAAAATATAACGAGTTTTGTTAATTATTAATTATGGCTCAGACGAGACTTTCAAGACCATACTCACTTCATAGTTGTAATCAATTTGCTAGTGAAGAATGAGGGCTAAAGATCAAAAGGCTAGGTTAAAGGGTGACTACTAACTTGACACAGTGACAATTTGGATATGGAAAGGGTATACTCACTCTAGCATATGTCGGACAAGCAATAACACAAGGGATGGCATTGTCTCACAAATGGGTAAGTTACGTTCAGAGGTGCTTATTCACCTTGACAAATGCTCACAATCCAAATCAAATACAAGTGAGGCCAACAATATTTAGATATAACTTTTAAGAACCATTGCTTTTTGGGCCTTCGAGTTTCCATAGCCTTGATCCATGCATTTGTTACACAGACTTTTATTTATTAAGGCTTCATGCTCCATGCGTGTTTAAAAACACCTGTTACATGGGTTTTACATTTCACATTTACACTTCAAAGCCAATTTCATTAGGCTTGCCTTGCATTCATGTATGTTCAGAAACACTTATTTTCATGAATGGGCTTTACACAATATATTCATTTAATTTCCATATACATTGTATTGATGGCAGCGCTATTTGTTTCAGGTTTAGCCAACACAACCTAGGCAACTCAGAGCCGAGACACAAATAAACAAGGAAGCTTACCCAAGAAAGAGGCTATAGTGGGGGAAGGTTCTCCATGCCATTAGTCAAGTAGTAGGTCGGGTTATAAACATAATTGGAAGGTAATGGATGGGTGGAGATAGTGAACCATGAGACCAACACTAGCAAGCCAAAGTATGGTGGAAATGATCACCTCTATTCTCCCTAAGGAGGGTAAAACCACTGAGTATGGGTCAGGAACTTCTAAGTCTAAGTAGGGGCATACATACATAATATCAATGCAACCAAATCCACATATTTATATAATCACCATATCATGACACTAAATGCTAAGACATGTCACAAGAATGAGTATAAAAGCAATAATAACCATAACACAAGATAATAGTTGTTGAGTCATATACCTGTAAATAACCCATCTGAACCAACATCTGTCCATTGAGAAACTGTTGCTGCAACTCTAGGCAATACTGACTGCTTTGTAAATGGCTAAATGGCTATATCAGTCCTCAAATCTGACTGTCCTGAGACTCGGTCATGGCATGGAAAAGTACCATAGTCCACCTTCAAATAGTGATCCATCATAGATGCTCATCTCAGCATCTCATATGTAAGGGAACTGCCTGAAAAAAGTGTACCGGAATCTGAAAAATAGAATATGGTAGCTCGGCTACTATATATGTGATAACAACTCCTAGAGTAGGATGGACACTACCCTTTTTGTAGATCGATGCCCCACAGAGAGGGATCACTGCTAAAACTCAAGATCGATACCATAGGGAAGAGGAATTGTTGCCTTAGTTATTTACTCCAACTGATGATACCAAATCGTTGTTCTCCACAAGATACAAGTGCTCACAATTTTGCTAGATAGATTGTTGTCCAAAGAATAACCATGATCTTACTAGGAGAGATCGTTGCTCTAAATCATGACCACGACCTAGATAACTTACTGCCTGTTCATTCTCCACATTGGATGAACTTGTTGCTTTGGATATTAGATGAATGCACCCTAGATGGTGAAGTAGAACCTTGTTCCACCTTGATGGATGCGCCCAGCTGTAAAGGGTCTCCAAACGTGCCCTAAAGGAATTGGCTCCTTTTAAGAATCTTTATATCCCTCCTTCTAAATCATGGTCAGTTATTGTGACTCCTTGGAAAGAAGTTAAAAAGAAAAGGTTAAAAGGGCATGACCTAACTCTATATAAAAAAAATACTAATATGTATGTACGTGACACCTGATTGGTCAGCTTTTAATCCTAATACCCATTGGTAAAATGCCATGCTTTTTTGCCTAAAATAATTATTAGCAGTGATAAATAAAAACTACCAGATAGTAAAAATAATGGAAGCCACTAGCAAAAAGACATCACTCCCAAACACTACTATCCTCACGATATCCTCATGTGCCGCCCATCATCGTCCCCTCTAAATGCGCGCATGCGTACTATTATAATAAAAGGGGCTTTTTAAATACTAAAATTACAATGAATCTCTGATGCAATGAAGTACACAATGGTGAATTTGGATGATTCACCCTAGCAATTGGTTAGGGTGGATAGATTTCGCCAACGAATCCAATTAGGTCACGCCAATCCGCCTTAAACCCTAACTAGCTCACCAAGCTCTCAAAACTTGTCTCCAAAAGATGAATAATAACAATCATGCCTAGTGAATTGCTTTTTCCTTCTTTTACAACTATTTTGACCTTTGCACACTGAATGCAACTTAACTTACGCATGCATGCAACTTTAATGATGCATGTCGCATGCAATTTCAATTAGACCTCACATGTCTCTAGATACTACTTAAATGATCCTTTTTCTCACTAATGACTACAAGTCCCTGCTAATATTGTGCTTTCATCCCTATGTGGCAGCAATCATCAGATGATTCCCTAGCTTGTCAAAAACAGGACACTACAAAACAGTTTGTCTTTTATTGTAGATTTGTTAGACATTACTTACAGCACCAGGCTTCTAGATATAACACACCATATCTCAGACACTTAACTCTCCCTTGCTACAGCTGAGCTCAAATCCTCAACAATCTCAACAAGCCCTAGCTTGAGTGAATCCTTCACTCCCAAGCCTCTGAGAGACTCCCTCTCTCAAATCCGATCACTCACTGATGCCTGACCAACACAATAGATATGACTCACTCCTGCAATTGTGGTACTATACAACTCTCCATAGACTCCTTTTATAACTTTCACTTTATGCAAATACCATGGACAATGTTGGAGTTTGTGCAACTTCGGAAGACATTCTTTACTTGTACCTCCTACGAGAGTTTGAACTTGCTGTAATCCATCATACAAACCTTAGAAAGAACAGTGTAAACCTTGGGGTGAAAAGCAAGCAACAAAAAGAAATAAAAATAAAATTATAAAAAATGCATTTCATTGCTCCCCCAAGAGAAGTCGGCCCCAGTTATTTTTCTTAATGGATAAATAGGAGGCGCCTCTCCTCATTATAACACACAGTCACACAAGTGAAAATTTGCATCACTGGGAGAGAGAAGTGGCCACCTGTAGTAGGAGAAGACTGTTTTGGTGTTTCTATCTCTAACAAATACTTCCATCTTTTCTTTCTCTAATTTGTACACTAATCTCAGAATAATTATCTCTATACGAAGGTTGTTGGGTGTTCTCCCATTTGGGTTTCCCAGGATAAAAATCGTTGTGTTATTGTTTTGTGCTTTGTCTTTCTTCTAGTGATCCTAATGGTAAATGCAATTAAGATATACCGCTATAATCTTATGAAATTATAGCAGTATATTTGACCTAATTCTGCAGTTGCAACAGAAATTTGTGTTTTTGTTTTTGACCTACTTCCTCCACAATTTTGGCTCAATTCTACCTCTTCTCAGCTTGCCTCTCTAGGGAGCATTTATCTGTGGAGCCAGTTTTCCAACACTCCAACCTTCAGTTTTGACCTAGTCTCTACTAGGGTTTCAGATCCAGATCTACAGTCCAGATGATCAGCATGAAGGTTGAATATCGTCTAGAAGGGGCTTCCAACTTCATCCCCTGGAAGTCTAGGGTTCTTCTTTTACTAGAAGAAAATGACCTATTACAGTTTGTAAATGCAAAGGTTCTAGAACCAGAAGTTGAAGAAGACAAACCTTGTTGGAGAAAAATGATGCCAAAGCAAGATGAATTTTGGTAGACTCGGTTAGAGAGCACTTGGTACCTCAAATCTCAAAAAAGACAACAACGAAGAAGATGTTCAAAACCTTGAAGAAGCTATTTGAACACGGTAGCATCAATGTGACTCTCACATTGAGGAATAAACTGTCAAATATGAAGATGACGAAGTCCAAGAATATTGCCTCATATTTCATGAGGATTACCAAGCTCCAGGATAAGCTAAAGTCCAATGGAGACAATCTTGAGGAAAAGGATCTCGTTATAACCACGTTAACTGGTCTCCCACCATGTTGGGAGTCTTTCATCCAAACTATAAGTAGTTGAACCAAGTTGCCCAAATTTGATAAGCTATGGGTAGAATGCACTCAAGAAGAGACAAGAATAGCAGCACACCAAAGACTTCATGGCACTCAACCTGAGGCAAATCAAGCGTTCGTATCTCATGCCAAGAAAGGCAAGGGAAGGGGAAGGAAGTCGTGCAATCACAAGCATCAAGATAAGAGATCAAGTCCTCCCCTAGATCAGAAGAAACAAAAGAAAAATCTATCTCAGATCTAATGCTATAGGTGTAAGAAATACGGCCATTATGCCAGTAGCTGTCGAAGTTCACACAAAAGGAAGCATGAAGCTTCAATTGCTGATGTATAACAAGATCATCATCACAAGAAACAAAAGAATGAAGATCATATAGAATTCTTCTTCATATCACCTCTATCAACTATTGTTCCCACCACTAGTGATACTTGGCTCATAGATAGTGGTGCATCTAGACACATGGCGAGATATAAAGAAAATCTCTCAAAAGTAGTTGAGAAAGATTCTCACCTTCGTGTTGTACTTGGAGATTATGCTAACTACACTGTGAAGGGATCTGGAGCCACCTCCCCTCAGCTACAGTCTAATGATACTTTACACTTAAGTGATGTGCTTTATGTACCACGTATGAAAAGAAATCTTGTTTCTGTCTAAGCCTTAGAAGACAGGATATACAGTAGCATTTTCAGATGGAAAAGTACTTGTTTGGCAAAAGAACTCAAGCATGGATACAGCCAAGGTAATCGGTATGAGAGAGGAGAGCTTGTTCCGACTGAACACTCTACCAGTCCAAGCCCTAATCCATGACTCTACAAGTATGGGTGAGCTATGGCACAGATGACTAGCTTATCTAAATTATAGAACTCTCCGAGCAGTAAAGAACATAGTTACAGGTATACCAGTGCTACAAGTAGACCATGATGGAACATGTAGAGGATGTGCACTTGGCAAGAATGCCAAGAAATCCTTCCCAAATAGTGAGAGCAGATCCAAAGAAATCTTGGATCTAGTGCACTTTGACTTGTGCAGCCCAATGACAGTTGCTTCATTGGGAGGATATCATTTCTATGTAACATTCATTGATGACTACTCACGGAAGACTTGGATATACTTTCTCAAGACCAAGGACTCTGAAAAAGTACTCAGCAAGTTCAAAGAATTCAAAGAACAAGTCGAAAATTTGTCAGGGAAGAGGATCAAGATCCTAATATCAAATAATGGTGGAGAATACACCTCTACAGAATTCAATGATTTCTACAAAGAAACGGGAATTAAGAGGGAGCTCACAGCTCCCTACAACCCCTAGCAAAACCGGGTTGCTGAAAGAAAGAATAGAACAATTGTGGAGGCAACGAAAGCCATGATTCATGACCAGAGTCTACCTATGTCCTTATGGGCAGAAGCATCCAGATCAGTTGTATCTGTACAAAACAGATGCCCACATACGGTAGTAAAGAACATGACCACAGAAGAAGCTTTCACAAGAGTAAAACCAGAAGTGGGTCACCTCCGAATCTTTGGTTGTCTAGACTACATTCATATGCCCAAGGAGAAAAGGACGAAGTTAGAACCTTTAGGCAAGAAGGGAACTTTCGTGGGATATAGTGAATCTTCAAAGGCCTACAAAATTTATATCCCAGGATCCCGACAAATTGAAGTTAGCAGGGATGTGACCTTGAAGAAGAAATGGTTGTCAAGAAAGGCAGAGGATCAGACATGGAGATCGATGAGGAGGAGATGCTAGGATCAGAGGAGATGAGATCATCTCCCCCTCAAGCTCAAAGGGAGATAGCAAAGAAAAATGAACTCATTGATACCATTGATCCAGTCGAGACAGTAGATGATCCCAGAGATATTGCAGTAAGCCGAAAAAGACCTAGATGGGCACAGCAAACCTTACAGGATGCAGAGGGGCATGAAGCTCCACATGACACTTTTCGAGAAAGCAAAAGACCTCAGAGTTTCTCCAGTCATGTGGCATTGATGAGTCGCATCATTGACTCAGAACCCACCACTTATGAAGAAGCATCCAGACACCAAGTTTGGAAGGATGCCATGGTGGTAGAATATCAATCCATCATGAAGAATGATGTGTGGAAGATTGTGCCTAGACCTGAGGGGAAGTCAGTTGTGACTTCCAGGTGGTTATACAAAATCAAGCATGGAGCAGATGGGAGCATTGAAAAATACAAGGCTAGATTTGTTGCCATAGGGAGTCGATTATGATGAGACATTTGCCCCTGTGGCTCGATATACTTCCAAGTTCCATCGTATCGATCGTTGCTATTGCTTCAGCTATGGGATGGAAGTTGCATCAGATGGATGTCAAGACAGCCTTTCTCAATGTTATTATTGAGGAAGAAGTATATATTGAACAACCAAAAGGGTTTGTTGTCCATAGAAAGAAGTCTCATGTATGCAAGCTGAAAAAAGGATTTATATGGACTCAAGCAAGCACCTCGTGCTTGGTATCGACGAATAGACGGGAATAAAAAAGATTTATCCCTGGCAACAGCGCCAAAAAAAAGTTGTCGCCTTTCACGCACCTGGGGGGATTTAGCGCGGGAAAAATCTTCAAGCTGCTAAGTACAGATTGTGCGCTTGTGCTTTATTCGAAGCAATATATCAATTTGAAAAATAAGGAAACTAAAGTCAAGGATCTCTTTCGGGACAAAGTATTACTCGGGAAGTCAAGACTGGATTAGATCTACAAAAAAGCAAGCACATAAATATTGGAAATTAGATCTAACTAGATGCAAAACCTCGAACTAATCTAGAACTTAAAAGAAAGCGGTAAATCAAAGATCAATCACACACCGGGCGATACAGGCGTCCCCCAAATGGGGGAAGGGAGTTGTGGGAGTCGTAATCCCACTTGTTTTTTATTAATTTTATTACAATATGTTTTTTTATGAATGGGGTTTCCTTTTGATCTTAGAAAGTGATCAAAAAGGCTTACAAAGCTTTCCAGAGAAGGAGAATGAAGAAGGGGGGATTTTGGATGCTCTGGATGACCAAAAATATGAAAATTCGACAACAACTCCTCCTCAGTTTCCCTTGATCCGCTGAAAAACAGCGAGCTAAACATTGATAAATTAGTAGCTTAATTAATAAAATACACTAAAAAATTACACTTAGTACTAGTGCAAAGATAGAACTATTATGCTACTTCAAGGACTAACTAGATCCAAGCTTTTAAATGTAAAATTGAAACACTTCCTAGATCTAGAAATGAGAGAAAGTAAAACGAGAATGATTAGCCTTATAGATCTGATTTTAACTTGCAAAAATAAAGTAATTGAAAAAGAGTTGTGGTTTTTTGTAGAAAGAAACGGAAATAGCTACTCAAGCTTGAATCTCTTGGAAAACTTGGAAATTTGAAGGTGAAACCATAAGTGTTTTGATCTAGATCCAAGAAAAGGAGATGCAGCTTAGCTCAACCTTTTACTCGAGATAATGATCTGCAAACAAAAGCTATCACACTTGCAAGAAATATATTAGACCTGGTACTTTTCACGGTTAGAAATCAAAAAAGCGTGAGCTACTACTTAATAAAACATGCCTTCTTAAATCGCTAAGGTAAAAGAGTAAGTAAATAAATTGACAACTGCAAATATTTACTCTACGTGTTTTAAGATAACCTTCTAAGCCAGATCTATTATGAAAAATAAAGCATGACAGAAATGCAGCAGTATCACCTCATCAACCAAAAGTATGCACCCATAGAGTCGCACTTCATAAGCCTCCAAAGCCTTCAACTTTATTCAAATGATAACAATAAACAAATTCTTCGTTGCTAGGTTGTTGTGGTGATTGTTTTCAGAAATTATACTCGGAATTTCCACAGAGTTCATGATTTTCATCGACGTTTCGAGTCCTGTTGTGGACTCGAAATGTCGATGAAAATCATGAACTCTGTGGAAATTCTGAGTATAATTTCTGAAAATAAACAAATTACATGAGTAGAGGTTCCTTGATTCCGTCCAGAATGAGGAAGAAGGCCTTTCTTTTATAGATTTTACAAACCCCTTGGGAGCAACCACTAACTGGTAGAGAAAGAAAAAGTTAACAAGAGCTAAAGTGTAGTTCAAAAATGTGATTGATTTGGCTTCCAATGGGAGAGCGCCACCTCTCCAAGAGAGATGCGCTCCTCACCAACTCACACTAACCACATCAAACATTCGCTACCTGCTCCATCTCATGCGTGAGTTCTTCCTTCTATCCCATTCACTAGCTTTCATTTCATATAATATCACATGATATACCACATGAGAGGGGTCCACCCATATCACCCATTAGCTACCTCACTTGGTATTAGCGTGAGTCCAAGTGGGTGACGTCACTTTAAACAAAACACTTCAAAGGTTAACCTTTTACCAAAAGTTTGAGTTGCCTTTATAACTTGAAAAAGATTGCATGGCATAAGGACCCACATGCCATGTCATTCCCTTTTTTAAAATATTGATTTTCGACTTTTTAAAATTTTGACTTTGGTGCAATTTGACATAAGTTAGCAATTTTTTGCCACTTCGTCACACCAGTGGAGAAATAACGCCATATGGGGCAATTTAGTCACCCAAAGCGTGAGAAAAGTGGGTCGTAGGGTATAGGAGGTGCTCTGAGCTTGAAAACGAGCCCAAACACGCCAAAAGCGAACTCCGGATCACATATTTTTTACACTCTGAAGTTTTCCATTTAAACCATTAAAAAATGGCCTAAAATATATATATATATATATTTTCTCGGAATCAGACGAAACTCTAAGGGGGCCTAGTACATGTCAATACGACTCAATATCGATGCCTAACACGCTTATATACATTGACTCATGAACTTTAATAACCTCCTAAGGACTAACCACCAAGACAAAAATTCCAGCTTTGGAGCGGTGAAAAACTCGAAAATCATACATCGCTTATTCAAAATTGCATAATTGACAAGGGAAAAAACACCTTAGAATAATCAGATTGACAGCCAAGACCTAGGAAGCCAAGTACTTTACAAAAAGTTTGTCATGTTAGAGCATTTATTACAACGCCCTCAAGGGGTATGAACATGCATTTTATAAAAAAAGGGACCATAACTAGTCCTGATGTAACAATGGAACTTCTGAGCACTGACAATGACCAATTGACTTGTTCATGATTTTGGCAGCTCACAAGAAATCCGCTAAGTGCAAAATTAGTGGATAACATCTGGCTCCACCTGCGGGACGTGTGGTCGATCTAGTCTCTTAGGCAAGGAGAGCATATGAGAACACCAAAATCTTTGGTTTCTTATAATCTGTAAAAACATCTCAACTTGACAAGAAAACCTCAATAGCACAAGTTTTATGAAAAAGAGCCAAAGATCCAAAAGCTTCTTTATTTAAATGAATGAAAAAAAATTATTTATTCCCAAGTACGAAAGGAAAATGTGAAAAGTAAATGCTCACTTTAAGGAGCTTATTTTCCTACTCTAAGCATAACATAAAAAGTTAAGTGTAATCGAAAATCCAATGTAGCCACCTAAGCATTTTATTATTATAAAAAAGTTTTGCCTTGTCTTTGGTTACCAACCTAAGTAAAGACAGAATTTTCAGAAAATGCAAACGTGCGTGAATATTTGATATGGGAGGGCTCAATGGGAAATCACAGGTATGTAAAACTTCGTTGAACTGCTTCCACAACTGGCAAGTCCTCTTGCAGGCTTCTTCCATCCAAGATTGGATAGGACTAATGTACAAATTCACATGATGAAGCAGATCATCATACACAACGAAAGGGCTCATCTGCTGATAACTCTGTGTGTAATCCCAAAATTGCTCCAAATCATAGAGAACCTCTGTATACAAAGATGATGGCTGAGAAAAATCTTCAACTAATTGCACCCAATCTGACTTTTCACTGCATTGCTTCTCTGGATCGTCATTATTGATACTTGTTTGGGTTTTTGAATGATAAGGCTCTGAATGATCATACGAAAATTCTGAATGCTCCTCTTACATACCAAGATTTCCCAAGGTCTCAAGATCAACACTCCCTTCTCTAGACGTATCATAGATAGGACTCTCAAGAAGATTTCCAAAAGTCTCATGGATGGGACTTTCAATAAAGGTCCAAAAGTTATCATCCCCATCATTATCAGATATGAGAGATACTGCATCATGTCCTAGGCTACACCTATCCACTTCATGCTCATAATCCTTCTCCATAGGTTTGGTTTCAACAATATCACGAGTAAAGCTTTCCAAACCTTTATCACCATACGGGGAGATGTCATCATACACCATACATACTTTATCATAGGTTTCTTCATAAGGTTTTGTAGTGGTTTCTTCTTGAGGTAGGTCTAGAGTGCAGATGTGATCATCACCACTGCAGTAATCATGAGAATTTTCCAAGTCTTCCATATTTTTTGTTACTGTAATATGGGTAGGGTCTTCAACAATGTCTTCAATCAAAGATATTCCATGAGGTTCTTCAATGGGAAGCATAGCCATAATCTTTTTAATATCACCATTATCATCATGCCACTGCTTAAGAAAAATCTCAAAGAATGCAGAAGAAAAGTAATGCATTTACTAGGAAGCTCTTCAAAGAACCACAGCCACGCATCACCATCCAAAGCGCAAGCAAATATTTCCATCATGCGATCCTCATGATAAATGCCAGCTTTAACCATAACAAGAAGCAATATGCTTACCCCTTTCCACTTGCAAGGGGATATATTTGATGACCTAGAGTTCTCACATTTCAGTTGATACAGGGGAATATTGATGAGGTTGTCAAACTTCATGTTTCAAAGTCTATCTTTAATAATTTATAGCTTGCAATTTATTTGGGATGATAATTGGTTATGGATTCCAGATTCGAGATTGCAGATGAGTCATTCAACATCATTGCCATTGATGCAGGATGATGGATTTTGGATTCGAGATTGCAGATGAGTCATTCACCAACATTTCCAATGATACAGGATGATGGATTTCGGATCCATAATCGATGATTTAAATTTTAGACATCAATCATTTTTGGGATTGATTTTGCCAATGGATTATGGATTATGGCTTATTCAAGATGGTTATAGTTTATACTTGATGATGGATTTGATGATTTGGGTTCAATATTGATGATTGAATTTGGAATGCTCAATTTGACCTCCATAGGACTTTCGTCGAGACAGTTCAGCGTTTGACACTTTTGATGGATTTCAATCACCTTGATGCGGCTTGACAATTTGATGATAATTCGGAAGTTTGATCGACAGTTTTGGACTCATATTTTGAGACAGTACCAGTGATTCACTTGGTTTACTAGTCGCAGGATTTTTGGATTCTGGATACAGGCAGTACAATATACTCACTTCGTTTACTACTCATTCCTTCAAAAACTAGCACCCTTCCATAACCTACGATATGTGGACCCAACTGCGATGTCTGGACCCGGTGTACCCAATGGACCAAATGCTATGATTGGCAACTTTTTGAGGTACACCCAATGTCACCTCAATGTAACCTAAGTCACCTGGTTCGAATTCGTGTTCGAGTTCGACGACTTTAAAGTTCGACAAAAAATCAGCAATAAAATTTTTTATGATAAAATTCGGTATTAAATTCGAGAGTATAAAATTTGAAAATTATATATATATATATATATATA
>LPNX010710657.1:218019-305483 GCA_001517045.1 Pseudotsuga menziesii
TTTAATAATAATTTATTTATAAAAAAATACTTTAAAATTATATCAACATTAATATTTAATGATTAAACATATATTTCACTGTTGAACTTATAATAGACTTGAGGGCGTCGGACAAAGGCTAGGGAAATACTCAGACTAGTTGTACCATGGCAAGCAAATACGGATGGCAAAAAAATTTGCAGAAATCTTTGCTAGATTGCTACAAACTTATAGTTCCAGTCGAGAGCGTAGCACAGACTCAAGAGTCCAGACTTAGACCAGCAACACAGTGCGAGCGAATTAGAGACACCAAGCGTGGGTTAGTTTTCAATTATATAACACATTTTTTTGCCAATTTAAACGGTTTCAAAGGCAAATTTAATCGCTGTAAAAGTTTATTCCTGTTAGCAAATAAGTGCCACATTAAATTCGGCAAATTTCAATGAACAAATTCGACCGCTGGAGAAGTTAGCCGAATGTCAATTTTGAAGGTTGAAAAACAGCGAATGCAGTGACTTAGAATGTAACTCCCTTCCTCTTTAGGCCTTGCTCTTCATGCCATGAAAAGCTCCCTGAACAAGGTAAGAATAGACTGGAAAGATAGTTAATGAAAACAACCATATCTTTGCAAAACCTTCCCACTATTACTAGACCAGTGCTTATCAAATTCAATGAAAAATATGCATAAAAAGTTTCTTGACTTGCAAGACTAGAAGCAATAATAAGTATGTAACAAGATCAAGTACTTTTTTGCAATAAAAACCAGCAAGATAAAACATGAGAAATATCCAGAGCCAACCATTGGAATCACTTGAATTTTACCTCCAAGGAACCAACTACAACGGGTACATCAATCCCCCTAGTGCACACTTCATTTGGTGGATGAATGATGTATCGGAGCTGATTCTTACTTTAGATCTTTAATTTAAAGCAGTCAAGGTGAACCAAAAATAAACTTTGCTTCAAATCCCCCCAAGGTCACCCCGGGTGACCTCAGAGTATAGGGGAACCCTATCCAATCCTCTAAGGTTTGATTTCTCTATCAAAATGGACTTAGAATAACAATATACCAGATAGGCAATAAACCCTAGAGGGTTGTCATTACCCTACCTAGGACTGACATCACCTCTTTTTAGGGCTTTTTTTACCTAAACTTCATTCTTGAAAGATTTTTCAACTTTTTGGAATTTTTAAATGATTTGTGAAATTCAGAAATGTATTGCAATAACTAATAACTTCAGAAGATAACAATTAAAAATAACTAGCACACAAAATAAATAATTTTGGATTTTTGCATAATATATAATATTTAGGGTTTTTCACAATATTTGTTTTTTGTAGTTTTTTGTATTTATAGTCTATGTTACCAGATCCACCACCCCAGTACATATCCAGATTGGATCTTGCAGAAGGAAATGTATCTTGGGCCCATGAAGCGGATCCTGTGAAAAATCAAACAATTCCTAAACTTTTCGAACCGATCCTCATACTTCCAATGCTTCTATGACCCTTTGATCCCCCCAAAAATTTGTTTATTAATGAAAAACTTAAAAACCCCTAAACACCTAATGGCTAAAAGCATAAACCCCATTCCTACTCAAGGTTTGATCTATCCTTATGTCGAGATCTGCTCTTGAACTATAATATATCAATATCAAGGTCTGCTCTGAACGTTTTTATTAGATTTATCTTTATGGTTAAGGTATGTTGTCAAGGGCTGGTCTATCTTTATGTGCTATGTGTAAATTTCCTTAAAACTCAATCTTGAGCTACACAGTATATATCTTAATTTTTACTGATAACCACACATGAGTTTCTTTACTAGTAATGCAACGGAAAATAAATACCGAGAAAAATATAACAATAATCACATCAATAGAAGCACAGTATTTTTGGGTATGGAAACCCATTAAAAAACCGAAGATGGGAAAACTGGTGCAACAGTCAGAAAAGAAATTTTATTATGAAGATATAGAACAAATACAATCCAGTAGATCGATTTACCCAACTTGGCAAAATTGAACCTCTGCAAATCACTGAGAACACCCAAACAAATCTGTACTGGCCTCTGTGTAGTTGTATGGCCCTCTGCGTCAGCAATACGGCTCTCTGCATCAACAGTATGGAATCCGTACAATTATGCGTCAGTTGTACGTGATCCGTACGGTTCTGCGTCAGCTGTACGTAATCCATACACTTCTACGTCAGTTGTACGTAATCCATTAGTGGGGTTTGATCTTTCTCTCCTTCCATCAACCATTCAAATACTCTTATGCTACAACCATTTCTCTAAGGCAACCTCTGCTATTCACCTTGTCCGCATTGTTTCCTGCCTTAGTGATCTTAACCTTAGGGACGCCCCCCTTGAGTTGGAGAAGAGCCAACCTGAAGCGAGGAAGAGAGGAGCGTGGTGACAGTGGCTGCTCTTTTCACAGTTTCCATCAGGCCAGTGTGCCTCATTTTGGGCTTTGACACAGGCATGCTGGTCAGGAGCGGAAACATTTTTGGCGTCGTTGTCGGGGACAAAGTCCAATTCCCGTAGATTTGAAGACTATGCTTCATTGATATTTGTGGGAGATCATATTGCAGATCCTGATTCTCACATGGAGACTCCACAAAGGGACGAAGCCCTTGTCCTTTTGCAGATCTAAAGACTTTTTAGGTGTAGAGGTGAGCACACTCATAAATCAGAAGGCTTTCAAGCTCACCTCGGCGACTCCATAGTTCAGTTTGAGGTATGACTATATATATGTTGCAAATTCAATACTTCATTATTTGAGAATATCGATGATAAAATGGAAGGACTTTGTGCTCACTTGCACGGAGCCTTCACCCCACTAGATTTCTCAGGTATCCATGGATTTCCTAATGATTGCTATAAAATAGTACTTAGATATGTTCCAAAGTTCTTTGGAAATGACGATGACTCGAGAATCCACCATATTGTTTCTTTCTGCAAGTTGATGGTGGATCTCAAAGTCTACCATGAGGATGATCTCATGATTGTATTTGCTTTAACTTTTGAGGGAGATGCAGAAGATTGGTTCAGTGCCAAAATGGAGTCAAAGTAAATAAGTGTTGCTAAAAATGAGAAATGTTTTCCAGTATACTTGGTTAGTTCTAATTATTATGGTGATGAGTGGATTACGGGAAGGGGATTCCCGATATACCAAAAGATACTTGGGAATATGTCCAGATTATGACAAAGTTAGTTCCGCACTTGGAAATGTGGGTTGGATCGGAGTCTTTGGGAGGTGTCCAACAGTACACCAATTGAGGGTGCATCCTGACAATATCCCGAGGTCACTATCCAGTGGTTCTCGCTTCCTTTGAAGAATTTGCCCTCACAATGTCAAAGATTGATATGCCAGATTTTTGTATCTTTACTGGACGTAGATTTTATTGATGTGAGTTTCCTTAGTTAGATGTGAGAAATTAATTAGTGCACATTCCTGCTTTTGATTATCCCAAAGCTCAGGGCAAACCTACGATGGGCAAGAGCATACACTGGAATGGCAATGTTGATTTTGATTAAAGATTGTAAATGCACAAAAGGGAAATCATGAGATTAATTACTACAGCCAAGGGTCTCTTTCAAGCCTGAAGGTCATACTTGAGAGAGCAAAGCTGGGTTAGTGTTCGATTTTGCGAGAAAGAAAAGATGAAACTTAAAACGAAACTATTGATCTATTTTATTGCAAAAGGAAAAATGAAACTACTTTAATATTGTGTGGGTATAAAGCAAATAAATGGACAAATACAAGCTTCCCCCAAATAGGGGAAGGATGGTGTGGGAGTCGTAATCCCACTTGTTTTTTTATTATGATTTATTACAATGCTATTAAGAAAAAGGAATACCCTTTTTTGACCCTTGACAAATGGACCAAAGGGGTTTTACAAGTGCCGTGGGAGAAAAGTAATGAAAGAGGGGGAAGAGGGATGAACTATGGATGCTTCGGATTACCAAAAACTCAATTTCTCAACAGCACCTCCTTCTCTTTTTCCTCCAACCTAGTAAAAAATAGCAAGCAAAACTCACCAAAAACTGTTAGTAGTTAGCTAAAAATACATTAAAATACACCTACATAGTGCTTGCAGAAGATGGGAAAAATTTATGGTATCAAGCACAAAGAGAAATGAACTACATCTAAGCTTAGAATGTAAACTTAAAAGCACTTTTTAGATCTAATCAAACAAGTAAATAAAAATTATGAACTTTAGCATACGATTTACTTGTTAAATGAAAGGAACCAGAAAGAAAGAGATATGTAGTTTTGAAGAAGGAAAGATAAAGAACTCAAGTCCAAGCTTGAACAAGATCGAGGAGGAGGATGCCTAAAAAACAAGAAACTTTAGAGCCAAAATATGTGGTGAAGAAGACAAGCTGCAATCGAGCTCCAATCTTACTCCACGCTTGGTGATCTGCATAGCTAAAAAAACTTTCAAACAAGTGATTAGATCTAGTATGGTATATTAATAAAATCAAAAGCGCATAAGTATAACCAAGTACAACATACAACTCTTGGATCTTAGATAACTACTCATAAATAAACAAATTGAACTTTCAAATGCGTATTCCATGGATTAGAATATAACCTTCTCAAGCTAGATTAATCAATACATGTATGAAAAGAACTTAAAAACAAGCAGATATCACCTTGGTTCAAGAGTTAAACATTCAGAACAATGAGAACTTGCACCACCAGCATGACCTCCAAAGTCTCAATCTTTATTCATGAAAATGATAAACAGTTACAAAGCATATGAGCAGAGGTTCCTTGCTTCTGTCCGGAATGAGGAAGAAGGCCTCGCTTAAATAGAAAACCCAAGCCCCAGGGGGGCGCATTCAACTTCCAAAGGAGAGGCGTTAACTTGAGATAACAATGGATCTTGTTTGATTTAACTGGATTTAGGAGGAGCCACACCTCCATAAGGAGATGTGCCCTCAACTAACGTATCACCAAACCATTCCTTGATTGCCACATCAACCAAGCATGAATCTTCACACGAAGGGTGGCGCACAAGCTTGAGTTTCATGAGAAGATTGTGGAGTTGATTAGATTTGAAGTGAAATGTAACCTTTTAGGGGATGCGCCACCTCTCATAAGAGAGATGTGCCCCCATCCATATGTTTCACCAACACCTTCCTTGATTGCCACATCAACCATAACATCAACCCAAATGAGGGGGCGCACTTCCTTCCAAAGTTGATTCGCTAGCTTCCAAGCTTAATTCAAATGTGATGCTTTTATTCTAAGATTCATTCGCCCACCATATGAAAAAGGATCGCCACCCTTTCCATGTCATCTTAATAAGATTTCATTTCACTTTTTGACTTCGTCTTTAGTGGCAATTTGTCGCCTTTTTAGCATTTAGTTGCCACTTCGTCGCACCCTTAGAGAAAAAATGCCATACGGCATAATTTAATCACCCAAAGCATATGCAAAGTGGGTCCTATAGTAAAGAGGACACTCTAAGTGTGAAAACAAGCATCCCCACGCCAAAAACGGACATACTTTTATTACAATTTGAAATTTTTCATTTAGACCATTAAAAAATGGCCTAATTTTGGGATAAAATTTAATTTTTTCGAAAATTAAAAAATAAACCCTAGGGAGACCTAGTACATGTTCATAATGATTCAAAACCATGTCTAGAATGCTTATATACATCGACATGTGAACTTTAATAGCCTCCCAGGGTTTAACAACCAAGACAACCATTCCAACTTTGGAAGAGCAGTGAAAAACTCGAATATTATACATCGCTTATTCAGCATTGCATAATTGACAAGGGAAAAAACACCACGGAATGATCGGATTGACGTCTAAGTCCTAGGAAGCTAAGTCCTTTACAAAACGCTTTCCATGCTAACACATTTATTACAAAATCCCCATGGGGTATGAACATGTAATTATGGCCCAAAATGGCCCTGAAAGGTCTTCTGAACATTTGAGCATTGATAATGAACAACTGGCTTGTTCCTCACTTCGTCGGCTCATCGAAATTCCACTTTAGTGCAACTTTAGTGGATAACAATGCTGAAATGGTTTTAGAAATTATCAATATCAATCATGGTTACAAGTACAATTCATCAAATTATCAGTTATGGTACATGAACTCTCTTTTTTGACAATTTTTTATAGTTCTACTCGTGTTTCCTGAATAGTTTTGTTTCTTCACTCTATTTCTTTATTTATTATAAAAAATAATTTTTTTGGTACCTGTCATTTCCTCACCGTATCTAGATCCTGGGTTTTAAAAAATCTGGCGGATCTGTATCCGATCCAAATCCGTATCCTGGTAACTTAGTTTACAGTACAAGAAATTGAGTAAAAGAGCTTTTATCTGAAGATGAGGGAATAAGACCTAGATCTTGTTCCTCAAGGTCATCGAGAAATCATGATTAGCGTTCCTCTCAAGAATTGGTAATCTAATTTTGTATGAATTAGGCAAAACCAAGAAACCTAGGTTGTGTTGGTTCTGACATATTTAGGGCAAAGAGAGGTGCCAAAGGCCCACCAAAAGAGACCCTCCTAGAAGGGATGTCTCCCTTGCAAACAAAATTTGTCATGCATAAAAAACCATAATTTACCCTTACCTTGGATGTCTCCGACAATGCAAGACTATAGAACCAAAGATCTTACCACAAAAGAAGAACATAGAAGAGAGTAACCCTCCCAAGAATATTTTCCCTTAGACAAGCCTTGTAAGATAGAGTAAAAGCTTTCAATCACCAAAATTCACCACATTGAAACCTAGATGCTCAAGAAGAGAGTTGTGCCCAATTTAGCCTCAAGTAGACAAGAAGAAAAAGAGACAAGAATTTATTTGATCTTGTGTTAAAAATGAGGAGCATTGCCTTATTTATATGTCACTAGCCTTACTTAAACCACCTATTAGAACCAACCTACCTAAAGTGTCTTAGAATTACTTAAAATGAATTGTTTAGGGTTTGTCCACCACAATCCGAGGACTAAACCTCACAACATGAAATAATGATAAAAGTGAAGAAATGTTGCAACATGATGAAACGTTGAGGATGGAAGGAGAACGTCGTGCCCCATCTAGCCCCAACATTGTGCTTTTTCCCTCAACACCCTCTAAGCAGTACGGGCTCTTAAAACTTGCAAAGAAGGTAGACAATTTGTCCTTGATGACTAGGATGACAAAGAGGAAGGGGTGGTACAAAGAAAAATAGGTCCAATGGGGTATCCTTTAGATCTACTAAGACGGGTATGACAACCCTTACACACACAATCACCTTCTACACTAAGTCACCGTATTCGATGTTTTTTCGCCTTAAAATTCGAAATTCGGCGTTTTTATGTGGTCGATGAATTAAACGGTTGAAAATCGTTGATTTTTTTTGCTGCCTGCGGGTTAACCCTATCCCTCTAAAACTACTGGCGTGCACATTGTTCCCGTGAAGCTGTCATCACGAATCCATGAATGAACTGTGGAGGCCGTCATCGTGAGGCGAAGAGTCGCGAGCTACAATTGTCGTGGGCGAAGAATCGTGGGCTGCAATTGTCGTGGGTGAAGAGTCGCAGGCGTGGGCAGAATCATAGACATTGGGTGCAAACTTCAAAGTTGCAGACGGGTTCAAGCTTCAGTCTTCACCATAGTCTCAACTCCCAACGCTTGTTGCAATTGAGCGTATATTTTCCAGAGTTTTTGTTTGTTAACATAATAATAAATATTACATAAAATGTGTTATAACTTTGTAAAGCTAACTTTGTGTCATAATAGAAAAATCTATATTAATATATTGATTGAAAATATATATTAATATAAATGATATAAAATTTACAATATATATAAAATATTTTTATCATCTTAGGTAGAAGTTATACAATTAAAAAATTATATTATTGAAAATAAAATTTAAGTTTATATATATANGTGACTTAGCTTCTACATATCTGAGAATATGAAAACCATACGCAGCTAAAAATCAATCCCTGTTCCACTAAAAGAAACTTTGGTGGTGATGAGAACAAAGATTTGGCCCTCCTAAGATTGGTTGTTAATAATGATAAACACCTTCCCTCGCATTCCACAACAAAGGCAAAGACAAATGAGAGGAAAAAATGGCACTTTAAGAGGGTCAAATTGGCCAAGCAATTTTTTCCATCATGGCACAATTTTCTGAAAATTTCGCCATTATTTCCCAAATCATGTGATTTTTTCAGGGCATTATTCATTTTGGGGTTGCCATTGCAAACGATCACAATGTTGGTGCTTTTTTGCCGATTTTTCATCTATGCCTAAAACAAATCTCATAAACCAAAACTAATACAACTAAGCTAAGTATAATCATCAAACAAGTGATGATGGGTGCATTGTTGACCCAAAACGTTTTGGACTAAAAACTCCCATGCACTTACAACTAAAACTCACTCAAAATTATCATCAAACAAGTGAAGCAGAGATATGAATAAACTAATGCATATCACTGTAAAAAATGCCACATGCTTGTATGAGTGCTCCCTGCAGCCATCTATATTGGACCAAGAGTTAGACATGTCCTTCCTTGGAAGGAGATCCATGTGATGGTTGAAACACAGTAGGATAAAACATAGCAGATGACTCTTTTTAGGCCTGGACTTCAACATCTACTTGAAAACATATTCAATAAAATATTACCTATGTCCTAATTTCATGAAATAGCTTAGTTACTGTTCTAAAATAACATTACGTGATTAGTTTTCATTTCATATGTGCTCTTTGAAAAAACAACAGTTAGCAGAGAGAATTACATCCATCAACAACATTCATCAAAGTAAACAAGAACGAGGATCATGAAAGGCTAAGATGCTAATTCAAAGTATGGATATGCAATTCATCATAATAAGCCAGAATACCCCTGGGTTTGAAAAACAAGCAGTGTTGTTCTTCATGTTAGGATTATTAATCCTCCCTTGTCCAATTTGGTCATATGTCTGAATCAGGAGTCATGTCTAAATCGGGAGTCCATCCAGTCTATTTTTAGTCACTAGCACCATTGGGTCCACTTGGCCTAATTGAGGCACATGTTCCAGTTACTAAAGTGTGGGGAACACTAATTGAGGCCTACTACCACTAATTGCACTTGCATGCATCAATTTAGAAGCCTCCTAGACCAATCCCTACAAATTAGGAGCCACTGGGAGTATCGATACCAACCAAGGTCAATTGAGTTGAGTTGGTGACTAGTCAAGTTTAGTTAGGAGTCAGTTCCATTCAGTTCTAGTCCTCTACATTCAGTTAGCGCTAGGTTTGCATGGCTACATGCAGGAGAGGCGCATTTCTCACCTACCTTAGTCAGTTAGGCTTAGTTAACACTGAATTAGACACTTGAATTGTCATTTAGAACTCCGATAATGATTTAGACAAGTTCAGTTAACCATTCAGTCATGTAGAGTCTGATCAATTTGAATTTCCTCACATGGATTTGAATTGCTTGTGGCTATTTAGTCATTGTACTTCATTGTAATTATTATCTAATTACTTTTGATTAATGAAAGCATTCACAGTTGCAAACCATTTTTGCACTGTTTCATTCTTCAATTACTGAGTAAATTGTGTGATCTATTTTGTGAGTTGTGTGTTGATCCATAGATCTATGTGCTCAATTTAATATGGTATCAGAGCCTCGACAGGACAAGGCACTTCTCCTACTATAGATCCATACTTGGATCATTTTTTTGATCAAAAATTGCTCCTTCCATTATTGCACCAGAAGTAGAGAATTTACCACTTAATATCCCAAGTTAAGGAATTGTTGATCAAGCTTGCTTGATCAACTATGCTGGGTGTGAAGGAAATTCCAAAAGTGCAGACTATCGACCTCATTTGGTCTATATGATTGTGTGATTTACAGGTTTATCGGTCCTCTTCACTGCATTCGCTACAAGCAGCTCAGTCTCCTTCACAGCATTCGCTACAGCAGCTCAGTCTTCTCCATTGCATTCTAGATGGCCCCTCCAATGGAGCTCCTCACTCCTTTCAACTATCACCAATGGAAGGAGGACATGGAGATGTAGCTACGCTCCAAAAGACTCTTCAGACTCACAATGGAGGCAGAGAAAGAGCCAATTTTGACAAGGAAAAGTATTGGAATAGGCTTGATGAAGCCTACGGATGCTTGTGCCTCTCAATCTCTCAAGATCTTCTCTTCCACATCAATGGATTGAAGACTCCCAAGGAGGTTTGGGATAAGCTTGCCTCCTTATTTGACAAGTAGGATGATCCGAGGGTCTCTCAGCTCGAGAATGAGTTGATTTCTCTTTATCCAGCCAATTTCGAAACACTCAATGACTTCTTCACAAAATTCAAGAATCTAGTGTTCCAATTGAAGCTGTGCACAGTGCAAGGCTGAGAAGAAGGATGATCAACTCATCCTTGCCATCATCTCCAAGCTTGGTGCAGACTATTCAGTCTTTGTATCAACATTTCATTCTGTGAAGCTCTCTACTCCAAACTGGAAGATGCCTACTCTTAACTCTTTTATTGAATCTCTCACTCAGGAGCATGACAAGTTGATCCAAATGGGGATCATTCGATCTTCCAGAGATCAAGCACTTGTTGCAGGAGGACCTAAGGTAGCGAATGACAAAGGAAAGCAAAAAGATGAGTCTCCTGTAGAAAAAGAGCAGTCAAAAGAGCCTTTAAGTTCGAAGAGAAGCAAGAAGAATGGCAAAGGAAAGATACTCTGTTCTTACTGTGGAAGCGACTTTCATCCAAAAAGCACCTGTATGAGAAGAACAATAGATGAGATGGCTCTTCTTCTGAAGAAGCATAACATTATTGTACCTGCTAGCGCAAGGAAGGCTGACTAGAAGGAAGAAACTGAAGAATATGAAGAGACATGCCATGCATTGAAGGCTAGCTGCTCCACAGCACATGCCTTCCTCATTGATTTGGGAGCTTCCAATCATATGGTTACATCCAGAGAATCATTCTCTTCCTTGCAGTCTTTTGATGGTCCTAGTATTCAGATGGGCAATAGCAGTAAAGTTCAAGCCAAAGGGAAGGGCTCTATCAAGCTTGAGCATGGAAAATTCAAAGATGTGCTTTATGTTCCCTCCCTAACTGCAAACCTGTTATCTGCATACCAGATGACTCATACTGGCTCTCCAAAGCGAGTCATATTTTGTCCTAACTAAATGCAGATCATAGATATCTCTACTGGGAACATCATAGCGAAGGGTGTTGCAAATCATGCCTCCAAGGCATATGAGTTCTCACACTTCATGCCATTTTCAGAACCAGTGCACTCTCAGCAGCCACTTGCCAGGAAAGGTAAAAACATTTCATCTACATCTTTTGCAATTTCCACTAGTATTGCAGATCCAGTTGTATCAGTTTATGAGATTGAGATTCAAATCCAGATCCAGTCCCTCCTTCCAAACTGGAAGCTAGGAAGATGACTGGAAATCAATCTGACACTCGGAAGGTAAAGACCCTTGTGCTATGTCATGCAATCTTACCTCCTTCAGAGAGATGCAATAGACTCCCTGTAAGATGCTACATGGCAAGGGCTCAGTCTCACTAAATTCAAAAGAATAGACTTGATCATACACCTCTTCATCCAGCAAGAGACAAAGGTTACATTCCTCCTTCCTTCCATCATCATTTTGGGAGAAGATGGAGAAGTATACATGCCAAGCCCCAAGATACCTGTGCACAGAACATCATGAATGCTACTTCGCTACATCACAGAGATTACAGCAACACATTTTCAAGTTTCTCAAACTTGAATCCTGATTCTATCTGCTTAGTTAGAGGGGGGGCTTTTTTCCCATGTGGTTTTTTCCCCAGCTCCTTGTATTGAGCAGTTACTTTACTTTACTTGATGTAATGGGTGACCTATGATCTTAGTTACCAAGGCCCATAGATTGTCCAAGTTAGCATTCAAGGGGGGTGTTAGGATTATTAATCCTCCCTTGTCCAATTTGGTCATATGTCTAAATTAGGAGTCATGTCTAAATCGAGAGTCCATCCAGTCTATTTTTAGTCACTAGCACCATTGCGTCCACTTGGCCTAATTGGTGCACATGTTCCAGTTACTAAAGTGTGGGGAACACTAATTGAGGCCTACTGCCACTGATTGCACTTGCATGCATCAGTTTAGGAGCCTCCTAGACCAACCCCTACAAATCAGCAGCCACTGGGAGTGCCGATACCAACCAACGTCAGTTGAGTTGAGTTGGTGACTAGTCAAGCTCAATTAGGAGTCAGTTACATTCAGTGTTAGTCCTCTACATTCAGTTAGCGCTAGGTTTGCATGGCTGCATACAGGTGAGGCGCATTTCTCACCTGCCTCAATCAGTTAGGCTTAGTTAACACTGAATTAGACACTTGAGTTGTGATTTAGAACTCCGATGAACTCCTATAATGATTTAGACAAGGTCAGTGAACCATTCAGTCAATGTAATGTCCTCTTCCAATTAGGCATTGAGGCCCAAAACCGCTAACCTATGTGATTCCTGTGGGTTCGAGCGGTTACTGACAGCTAAGGAATCAGCTAAGGACTGATGTCATCCATAAAAGATCTAGGGCATCATCATTAGGTCAAGAAGGGCCACCGAGGCCAAAGGCCACCTTCGTGCATGCCATCCAAGCATTATTTAATGATGCATGCATTCTTTAAGACTCCATCTGCATGCATGCAAGTCAACGGCAAATTAGAAGATAAAGTGACATAATTAGGTCAAAGATTAGGGTTTTCGCAGTTGAACATTATAAATAAAGGATAAAGCGAAAGGAGACTTCACTTTTGATTATGATTATTTTGGGAGCTCTTGGATAGCAGCACAGCATGCCGCACAGCAGTTGGGGTTGCTGACGGAGTCTTCAGCTAACGGGATTTCGGCAGTGAAACATCTGTCCTAGTCTTATTCAGGGTAAGCCATACAGGTTCACCACTTGTTCTTCATTCATTCATTTATAAGTTATCCAGTATATGGTATAGATAGCTGCAGGGACACGTGTGCAGCCGTAAGAGGGGGTTTTCAGCCAGAAAGCCCTAATCAGTTGCTGGGCCTTCAAATCTCGATTTTACTCCGAAACTCAAGCACCATTCTCATCAGAAGCACCATATTCCGGTACCCGATGATTATCAGATCCATCCGTGCTCATCCGGAACAGTTATCAGCAGTTTCGGGATTCCAAGGGCGTGAGCAGCTGTCTCTCAGAAGCAAGTCGCTATCCTTCCTAGAGGTCTCAGAAATCCCACATGTACCAGGCATCCTCTCCGGCACGGGAAGGCTATCAGCCCTGCAAATTGGCAGCTTCATCGGACACCTCCTTCACTGAAAGCGTCACCCTTTTCTGACTGCGGTTCTTGCTGCTGGGGGTTCACCGGAAGCAGAAGAGATCTGCCCATCTCCGATCCAGCTCTCGGTGCTTGCCTACTTTCCCCGAAGCAGTTTCGTCGGCTCATCAGTGGTAAGTGTTCATTCTATCTCACAAACCCTAACCCTAATTTTTCCTATAAAATAGGGATTTTTGCATGGCAGTTTGCATGCCCAGTTGTATCAGCATATTTGCTTAGAAATAGAAAATATCGGGATCTGGGATATTTCAGTGGTATCAGAGCTGTTTTCTTGGCCAGCTATGGGCTTAAGAAATGAAAAAGTAGATGAATACAGAAGGAGATCCTTTTGTAACCTATAGGAGGAGGAAGAGCAGATACACAGAGGAATTTGAAGATATCCAACTAGAAGATACCAATTCAGACATGGAACAAACAGGTATACATTCGGATAGGGGAAAAGGAACGGGAGAAGAAGAGGATCGGATGGAGTTTCGCAGCTTGGTCTCTGCATTGCAAGACTTAGCCAAAGGACAAAAAGATGTGCTCAATGCAATCAACAGATTATCAGCGAAACCAGAAACAGGTCTCAATAGTACACCTCCCTCACCAGTAGATCAGGGATCTACAAGCAGCAGTGGAAAGGTAGCGTACACTAACATTCAGAATACTCCGCACATATACAGCAGACCTTCTATTAGGCCTACCATGCCTCACTTCTTGGCAGATACAGTAGGGGGCCCGGTCGTGCAGGTAGAACCTAGCGAGCCTTTTGGGGCTTATCTACAGGAGTATAGAGACTTAGGGGATGAGTTTCATGCAGCCATGTCTTTTTCACATTTCTGCAACATGAAGAGTAGGAACAAGCCCAGGAATTTCAACAAGGGTTTCAATCACAACTATGAGTTGCAAAAGACCTTGGGTAGGTTGACCATCCCAAACTTTGATGGGACTCGCGGAGGATCAGCGAGGATATGGGTTCAAAAGTTGGATACCTATTTCCAACTCAACCCCATGACAGAGACAGACGCCATTAAATTGGCTACACTTCACCTGGACGGAGAGGCTCACGAGTGCTGGTACCACGGATTGTTGACACTGGGTCACAACACCATACATACCTACGGTGAGTTCACTCAAAAGCTCATAGAGAGGTTTGACAGGAAAGATCCAAAGATACATTTCAGGGAGTTGGCTCAACTGAAACAGACCGGAAGTGCAGAAGCTTTCATATCAGAATTTCAGAGGCTAGCCGTTATGGTAACAGATGTGTCAGAGAGCAGATTGGCCATGTTATTCACTAAGGCCCTCACAGAGCCACTACGAGGATGGGTGAAAGCCTACAAACCCCTCACTCTGCAGGATGCCATTAGCAGAGCAAGAGATCTTCAGGATTCAGTCCCCAAAAACAAATTCCCACTGAAAACCAATTTTCCTGTTAGGGAGAAGGACAGGAAACCTTTCCAACAGGAGGTGCCCAAGAAAACTTGGTTAGACGAGGACACTAGGAAAGACTTGAGAAGGAAGAAGCTGTGCTTCAACTGCCAGGAACCATGGGTACCAGGACACAGGTGTGCCGGGAAGGCGAAGGCTCACTACATTAAGGTGTATTCAGACAGTGATGAGGACGACTATGAGCAGGAGGCCACAGAAGAGGAATCACACCAGGGTGATACACTAGAGGGATTTATTGCTACATTATCTGGAGTACCAAGATTCCATACTCTCAGGGTCAGGGGAGTAGTACAGGGTCACAGAGTAGGAGTATCGATTGATGGGGGAGCCACCCACAATTTCATTGACTCCGCTTGGGTAGCCAAGAGAGGTATTCAGACCGAGAAGTTCGAAGGATTCACTGTAGCAGTAGCCGGGAACACCAGCATGGAGTGCAACTACTCGATCCCAAAATTGAATGTTGCCTTAAGTAACTATCAGATGACAGACTCTTTCTATGTAGTGGATGTAGCAGATACTCATGTGGTATTGGGTGTTCAGTGGCTTTATTCTATAGGGAAATACACTACAGACTACAGGGCAATGGAAATGGAGTTCCAGGGGCCAGACGGCAAACGGGTAGTTTTGAGAGGCATGAACACTTATCCCCCAAAACCGGTCTCGTCACAGAGAATGGAGGCAGTACTCCGACAGGATGATATAGAATGGGCTGCAGAATGTTTGGTGACCTTCAGGAAACCCCCAGAGACCATCACACAACACCCAAGTGACATTCAAGCCTTGCTACAGAAACATGAAAAGGTTTTTCGGGACCTTCCATCAGGTAGACCACCAGACCGAGGTTTTGAACACATCATCGAGCTAGAGGAGGGAACGCAAGCAGTCATCACCACTCCTTACAAGCATCCCAAAAGATACAAGGATGAGATTCAGAAAACCATCAAAGAATTACTGGAGCTTGGATATGTTCGGCCCAGTTCTAGCCCCTTTGCATCCTCAGTAGTACTGGTCAAGAAGAAGGATGGTACACTGCGAATGTGCATCGATTATCGAGCACTCAACAAAAAGACCATTAAGAACAGGTATCCCATTCCCAGAATTGACGAACTCATGGATGAGCTTCAAGGAGCTCAATACTTCTCCAAGATCGATCTTCGCTCGGGGTACCATCAGATCAGGTTAAGGGATCAGGACATCTCCAAAACAGCTTTTTGCTGTCACTATGGTCACTAAGAGTTTTTGGTCATGCCCTTTGGACTTACCAATCTCCGGCCACTTTTCAGTCATGCATGAACCACACCTTTAGAGCACAGCTACGTAAGTTTTTGCTCGTATTCTTTGATGACATCCTGATTTACAGCAAAACATGGGAAGAGCATCTGAAACACCTGGACGAAGCATTGAGTATTTTAGAAGAACATTCGCTTTATGCGAAAATGTCCAAGTGTAAGTTTGGCATGAAGGAAATGTTGTATTTAGGACACGTAATCAATGCAGAAGGAGTACAGGTTGACATGGAGAAAATCCGAGCTATCAGAGATTGGCACGCGCCAAAAACAATTACAGAATTGAGAGGGTTCCTCGGTTTGTGCACTTATTACCGACGGTACGTTAAAGGATTCTCCCAATTTGCAGCACCCCTCACAGATCTCACCAAGAAGGGGGCGTTCACTTGGAAAGACTTAGCACAGAAAACTTTCGAGGAGATGAAGGTTATTATGAGTTCTTGTCCAGTTCTAGCATTACCAGACTTCTCACAACCCTTTGTAGTAGAATGTGATGCCTCAGGGGAAGGGTTAGGAGCAGTGTTGATGCAGAATCATCATCCTATTGCATTTGAGAGCCGTAAACTGAAGAACTACGAGCGCCATTACTCCATATATGACAAAGAGATGCTAGCCATCGTGCATGCTCTCACAAAATTCAGACAGTACCTGGTGGCCAGTAAGTTCAAAATCAAAACCGATCATAACAGCCTCAAGTATTTCTTGGAGCAGAAGGAACTGAATGAGCGATAGCAGAAATGGGTCAGCAAAGTACAAGCCTACGATTTCGAGATCGAGTATGTAAAAGGTAAGACTAATGTAGTAGCTGATGCATTATCCAGGCGTCCAGCCCCATTATCTCTCAGTAGTATATCCATCGATTGGAGGGCACTTCTCTTAGTGGAGTACTCCAAAAATAAATTCGCTTGCGAATTATTGGACGAGCAAATTCAAGATGACAGGTACAAGATTGTGGATGACATCATCTATTACAAAAACAGGATATACCTCGTTCCCGAATCCACATTGAGGAAAAAGATCATTCAGGCTGCCCAAGATTCTCCTTTATCACGGCATCAAGGTTTCTTAAAGACCTACAAGCAAATCAGAGAGAGGTTCTCATGGAAGGGCCTCAAGGGGGAGATTATGCAGCATGTCCGGGAATGTAGCATCTGTCAGCAGAACAAGATTGAGAACACCCATCTAGCAGGGTTACTACAGCCACTGCCAATTCCAGAACAGAAGTGGGAAAGCATCTCCATGGACTTTATTTCAGGCTTGCCCAAGGTTCAAGGACGAGATTGTTTATATGTAGTAGTTGACAGACTGACCAAGTTTGCACATTTCTTCTCGATATCATCGGACTACTCGGCAGCTCAAGTAGCTGAGTTATTCTTCAGGGAGGTCTTCAGGTTACACGGGCTACCTAAGACCATTGTCAGTGATCGGGATAGCAGATTCACGGGTGCCTTCTGGCAGGAGCTGTTCAGATTGGTGGGGTCCAAACTAGCTACTAGTACGAGTTATCATCCCCAGAGTGACGGGCAAACAGAAATAGTCAACAAGTGGATCGAAGGATATTTAAGGAACTATGTAGCAAGGCAGTAGCGAACCTGGATCAAATGGCTACACCTAGGGGAGTATTGCTACAATACTACCTATCACATGTCTATTAGGATGACTCCTTTTAAGGCATTATATGGTTACGAGGCCTTGGACTATGCAGATTTGGCATTTGGAGATAGTAGGGCTCCTAAGACTAAGGATTGGATACAGGACAGTCAGGACATTTTGAAAATATTGAAGGAGAATTTACAAACAGCCCAGAATCAACAAAAGTTGTATGCCGACAGACATAGGATTGAGCGGAGCTTTGAGGTAGGGGATTTAGTATACTTAAGGCTCCAGCCTTACAGACTGTCCTCACTTAAGAAGAAAGGGGCAGAGAAGTTAAAACCCCGCTTCTATGGACCATACAGAATAATCAGGAAAGTGGGAGAGGTGGCATATGAACTAGAACTTCCACAGGAAAGCAAAATTCACAATGTGTTCCATGTATCTAATCTGAAGAAGACCCTTGGGCAACACATTGCTCCATCCACCGAATTGCCTCCTTTAGATGATGAAGGACTGTTGATACTGATTCCCGAACGGATCATACAGACTAGAGAGAGAAAGCTCAGGAACAGGATAATCAGAGAATACTTGGTTCAATGGAAGGAACTACCACCAGAGGATGCCACCTGGGAAGGTGAACAGGTATTGCAGCATCCCAGTTTGAAGTTGCTTGAGGACAAGCAATCTCAAGCGGGGAGGACTGTAATGTCCTCTTCCAATTAGGCATTGAGGCCCAAAACCGCTAACCTATGTGATTCCTGTGGGTTCGAGCGGTTACTGACAGCTAGGGAATCAGCTAAGGACTGATGCCATCCATAGAAGATCTAGGGCATCATCATTAGGTCAAGAAGGGCCACCGGGGCCAAAGGCCACCTTCGTGCATGCCATCCAAGTATTATTTAATGATGCATGCATTTTTTAAGTCTCCATCCGCATGCATGCAAGTCAACGGCAAATTAGAAGATAAAGTGACCTAATTAGGTCAAAGATTAGGGTTTTCGCAGTTGAACATTATAAATAAAGGATAAAGCAAAAGGAGACTTCACTTTTGATTATGATTATTTTGGGAGCTCTTGGATAGCAGCACAGCGTGCCGCACAGCAGTTGGGGTTGGAGACGGAGTCTTCAGCTAACGGGATTTCGACAATGAAACATCTGTCCTAGTCTTATTCAGGGTAAGCCATACAGGTTCACCACTTGTTCTTCATTCATTCATTTATAAGTTATCCAGTATATGGTATAGATAGCTGCAGGGACACGTGTGCAGCCGTAAGAGGGGGTTTTCAGCCAGAAAGCCCTAATCAGTTGCTGGGCCTTCAGATCTTGGTTTTACTCCGAAACTCAGGCACCATTCTCATCAGCAGCATCATACTCCGGTACCCGGTGATTATCAGATCCATCCATGCTCATCCGGAACAGTTATCAGCAGTTTCGGGATTCCAGGGGTGTGAGCAGCTGTCTCTCAGAAGCAAGTCGCTATCCTGCCTAGAGGTCTCAGAAATCCCGCATGTACTAGGCATCCTCTCCGACACGGGAAGGCTATCAGCCCTGCAAATCGACAGCTTCATCAAACACCTCCTTCACTGAAAGCGTCACCCTTTTCTGACCGGGGTTCTTGCTGCTGGGGGTTCACCGGAAGCAAAAGAGATTTGCCCATCTCCAATCTAGCTCTCGGTGCTTGCCAACTTTCCCCGAAGCAATTTCATCGGCTTATCAGTGGTAAGTGTTTATTCTATCTCACAAACCCTAACCCTAATTTTTCCTATAAAATAGGGATTTTTGCATGGCAGTTTGCATGCCCAGTTGTATCAGCATATTTGCTTAGAAATAGAAAATATCGAGATCTAGGATATTTCAGTCAAGTAGAGTCTAATCAATTCGAATTTCCTCACATGGATTCGAATTGCTTGTGGCTATTTAGCCATTGTACTTCATTGTAATTATTATCTAATTACTTTTAAGTTTTGATTAATGAAAGCATTCACAGTTGCAAGCCATTTTTGCACTGTTTCATTCTTCAATTACTGAGTAAATTGTGTGATCTATTTTGTGAGTTGTGTGTTGATCCATAGATCATGTGCTCAATTTAATACTTCATGCATGAGAGATGATTCTTCGCAAATTATTTCATTTTAGTCTACTTTTGAAATGAGAAAACAAAAACCCATAAATTTAGTTGTATATATATAATGCGAGTAATTATGTAATATGAGTACTAACAAGCCATTTAAAAATTACAGGGAATGAGTTAATTAGTGCACATGTATGTGTCATAAGCGTACATATATTGTAGTGGCAAAATTTCACCATTGAGCAGATAAGAATCAATATTTAGCCCTTGACCCTCTACACTTCCAATCGACATTCGTCCTAAAAAGTTCCCTCATCTTACTGCACTCTGCAATTCGCCCTTGGATTACTTCATATTTTAGTTCACCATCAGATACACTGCAGTTCACCATCGAATTATTGCGCATTGCAGTTTGCAATTGGATAAATAAATTTTCTATGTCAATTTTTCAGCCTCTGTATTTATGCATTGTGACATGTCTGCATATAAATTTCCTAAGGAGATTTCGTTTCGCAAACCCCTAGAACTTGTTAAGTAGATAAAGAAATTAGGTGTTGATGTGGGCTTGCTGATATATGAAGTATTTGTTAAAGGTCCTTGCAAAAAGAATGAATAGTGACAACCTCACAGTTTGTATCAGGACATGAGAGACTTCAGATGAACTCCAAATGTGAATGTTCTCAGGAAAATAATTGATGTTCTCTACAGAGAGTATCAACAACATGTCGTCAACGGATTGTTCAAAGACAATGAGTTTTCAGTGCAGTTCTACTGTCACACTGTATAATTCCAGTTTAGAGGGCTTTGTTAAAACTGTTAATGTCGATATGCATATTCACTACTTCTGGACATGCTGAGTAGACAAAGTCCATTGATTCATGATTGAAAAGACAATAGAGATGGCTCATGATAATATTGTGAAGGATAATCAGGTTCCTATCAGATTCCAGATGGTAGTCTCTCCAAATACCACTTCCCTTTTTGTTGTTATTAATGGTCTCTTCGAGATGGGAAAATTGGATGTGGAACTAGGGCTTTCCAATGATAGGGTTAGACTAAATATTGTTTCCAAGATTCAAATTAACTATTTGCGATATTTTGATTAAAGAACTATATAGCTAGAGGTGCCCGGTGCAGGGTGGTGCTTTACGACCTTGAAGGACATCAAATAACTTCCTATGCTTAGATCTCAATATAGCAACAAATAAACAAGTGGAGTCATTAGCATTATCACAAGGGCTTCAGAATGGTGCTTCAGAAGGGTCCTCAGCATAGCTCCAGAATATGGAAGCTTCTACCATGATCATCCCCAGTGCTTGATGTATGGTGCTTACTTTAAAAGTCGTGTGTTTCTGATGTGGTGGATGCCATTTACATCAATTTATGATACTTCGTCCTTTCAAAGACCTTGTAGGACAGCAATATGTCCAGAACAAGACACCAACTAATCAAAGGAGATGGAATTATTTTATCACCCCAAGGGAGGTATGGTCGCAAGCATTCTAAGAATCTGTATCTTGGCCACTCTCTTATTTCAATATGTGATGTCATATTTCCAGCTTAATTATCTGATCTTATTATCAAAACAAGTTTGAGATATCAAAAGCTTAGTCATGCAATGATTTTAATTTTTTTATGATTGAACAAAACAATTTTATGGCCTAATCTTTGAAACCAGAAATTTAGTTCATAGGCTAAAGCCTGAAACATAAAGAGGTAAATATAGTAGCAGAATAATGTACAGAATAAGTTTAATTTCTGTTACAAACATCGCCAATATATCGACAACATCGTGATTTATGGCAATCCTAACTCACTGGCAATAAATCGGCAATATATTGCCCAATATTTTCCCTGATTTTTTGGCAATTTTTTCCCCATTTTATCGCGACTTTTGCCACTTTTTTGAATATATTGCGATTTTTTCGAATATATTGTCATTTTTTGCATTTTTGTATCTTTTAAGTTTGCCGATATATTGACAATGTTTGCCGACATTTTTGCCGATAAATCCAATAAATTATTTTTGGACCCTCGGCGATATATTCGCTGACACAATATTTGTAAATTTGACTGTTTAATTATGAAAGAAAAATAGAATTCAATTTCAAAGAAAATATCCTTGAAACATGGGAAAAGGCACTGGAGATATACCTGTTAAGTGTGCCGCCAAACAGAAGTTGCCGTACTTGAGTATCACTTCTCACATTCATATATAAAGCATCTGAACAATAACTAGATGCCCATTTTCTGAACCGGGAAGCAGAAATTTCTTCCTCTCTGACAGCAATTTTTTCCATCACTGATAAATACTTACGGTCAACCAGAAACCCCTCAGACTCCATTCGTACCAGTAAATCACCAAAAGGACGCCAATACTCTTCATAAAAGTCATACATGCTTCTGTTTTCAACCCCTGGAAATAACCAAACCCTCTCAACCAGTTTTGCTCTGAGGCTTTTCCAGAGACTCAATGTACTTATAGAGTCTTGGGCAGAATAACATATCCATGACATGCGTTCTGTTCTTTGGAGCTCTTCAACAGGATCAAGAGTGATAACTTTCCCCTCTGTGCCATCCTTCTTTATCTTCTTTTTCCCAAAAATTGCTTTCATTGACTCCTTGGCTGTAATCAGCTCAACTTCACTTTCTGCAACAGCTCCATCCATGACCCTTGGATCCTTCGTAAGAGCTTCAAGTGAATAGCCACCTTCTCTACTCCTTGCAGAATCCCATAGCCGTGCAAGATGCGCTGTATCAGCATGGAACCCATTGACATTGATCCCATGATTTTCTATGATATGCTTGTCAAAGCTATAATTATGCCAAACCTACAATGAGAAAATCAACACAGTTTGTTACATATTCTACAGTAACAGCAACTAAAAAAGTGGTAGAAGACATTAACAACTATAGAAAACATTGTTTAATTGCTGTCCTGTTCATCATCTGAAGTACACCTAGCAGTAAAAAGTAAAAACAACTAGAAACAGCTGAGACAACATTATCACAAAGTAACACCAATGTTCCCATGGTTGCTTAGTTCATTTATTTCAGAATGAGCATAGAGTAATCTGATTTCAACAATATCGTGATCAAACTAAGAAGATTACATGATAAAACACTAACTGTAACATTTCTGGTGAGGGGTAATCTACTAATTACAATAAAATATGATTGCAGCCACGTCCTGCCACTGTAAACCCTAACGATGTCTTTGCACTTGTAACCCCTTGGCATGTGTTGGGGTGACTTGGTCTTCATTTCCTATGTGATCTTCCATTGCCCTCAGCATTTCCACAGATGAGATCTATGGTTTGCCCAAAGACACTTGACAGAGACACTTTCAGCTAGCTCAGAGATTCTTCCGGCCTACTCAGCTTACCTTGCCACTTGACAGAGGCAGTTGGGGACATCCAGTTTGTACCAATGTTATGGCATATCCTCTCTTTGTGACTTATGGTAAAATGCTTTCTTATGTATGAACATAACATTAGGAGGTCAAAAGTGTTATTCTTTTATGGCTCAGGCATACTCAATATTGTTTCAATAGCTTAGGAGCATCATGGTGTGGTTATAAATCTTCTTTCCTCAATTAAATTAAGTGTATGACCTTATGGGAATAGGTGTGCCCCTAGAGATTTAAGCAAGCATGACCCTCATTTCATGTCATTTACAACATTTTACAAAGCTATTTTTCATATCATTCCATTTCACAATCCACTTCACCCATTTCCCTCATGTCCCCCTTTCACAATTAACTAATTATGTGTCACATTCTAAAGTGCCTACATATTATTCCTATGTGTGTGATGCCTAAATTAAAATAAAAAGAGTCAAAGTACTCTAAGGGAAATGAAATTACATGATGGGCTATGACCCCTTGCAAAAAGGCCATGGTCCTCTGTCCCAGTTTATTAAAGATAAATCAAAGGAAAACGACTAACATTTAAAAAAATAAAAAATAAAAGAAACAAAAACTAAAACTAAATAAAGGATCGTAAAAAATGGCACAAGGACAGAGTAACTCATGAAGAAATAATTGTCTTCCAAAGGCACACATATGGATGAAAATTAATAACACTTAACTAAGGGGAAGACTTGAAACTTAGACACCCTCTCATGATAGTTAATTCGCAAACCCTTCCGTCACTTTACAATTAATTTCTCCTTCATTACATTGCATTCACTCCATAAACATAGGAAGTTTATTTACTCTTAGGGGTGTAACATAAAATCTGGAACAATTATAGCTGCATCATGGTAGTTCAAAAGTTATTTGAGCAATTAATTAAATGAGTTATTAGAAAAGTGCACATAATTGTACGTTTTTTACAAGTTTCAGCCTCCTGTTTAGAAGTAAAAATATGTCTCAGTTTATTTGCAAACTCAGAAAATTTAAAGGCTGGAAATAAACATAAATTTCAGACTTAAAAACATTGCTGTAACTTCATCTTTTCATGGACAGAAAGTAAATAAAATGAACGCCATTCAACACAGCACTCATAATTTTTTGGCCAATGGCCCTGGAAAGCCCACAAAGGGAAAACCAGTCAGAGAAAGAGAGTTTTATTATTTCTTCTAGGAAAAATCAGACAGTCATTTACAGTCAAAAATTCAACTTATCTCAACCCAGTAAAATGACCCAGCAAGCTGCCTCGATTTCTGTGCAAGTGCTGCCTTGGTTCCCGTGCACTTCTGTCTCGAAAACGTGCCTGAAAATCACAGCAGTCTGCCCTCGATTTCTGTGCATGAACAGTAAATTTTCTGCCCTTGGTTTTTGTGCCAAACAGACCCAAAAACCGTACTGTACAGACTGTAATTAATGCACCGTACTGCCTCAAAAATCATGAAAATCGTGCCAAAAATAAATGCTTGCTGCCTCGGGAAATGTGCTTGTTCTTCCTTCTCGAAAATCGTGCCTGAATCTGCCCTCAAAAACTGTGCCAGAATCCGTATTGTATGGACAGCAATAAATGCAGCTGTACTTCTCGATTTCTGTGCCTGCAATAAATGAAGGCCGTACTCTCCTCGGTTTCTATGCAAGCAATAAATGCTGCCTCGGTTCTCATGCCCACTGTAAAACTCTTCAGCTGGGTGCCTCAAAATTCGTGCTTCTTCTCTCTTCAGCTCACTCTCAACTCAAGAATGAATTCGTTTTTGCCTTTTCCCTTGCTTTTTTCTAAAACCCTAGGTAGGTGAGAGAGCATCTAATCAATGGCTGAGATTAGATTAGATATAGGGATGAGAATAAATGCTCCATTTAATTTCTCAAGAAAAAAAATTTCCCTCACCCACTTAAATTTATCAAACTTGACTTTAATCTCTAAAGTCACAATAAATGCTCCCCTTAAGTCATTTAATGCAAGGGTCACTTTATTTCCCCTTTTAAGTGACTAAGGCTTAATTCACCTAGGGGAACACTTTCCTAGGTACAAAATCAACACTCCCCGCTTACCGAGGAAGGTGTTCTGCACCACTCCCAACTTGTCCCTGAAGAAGACAAACTTGCCCCTCCCCAAAGATTTCGTCAAAATGTTTGCTACCTGCTCAACAATGGAAATGTACTGTAAAGATACTACACCTCTCTGAACATAATCTCGGATGAAATGATACCTGATCTCAATATGCTTTGACCGGTCATGAAATACTGGATTCTCAAAGAGCTGGATGCAACTCTGATTATCACGGTAGATCACCGTAGGCCTCAGCGCCTAACCAAATAAATTCACCAGCAGCGAAGCCACAAAGCCTCGCAGCTAGCCTGACTGGCTGCCATATACTCAACCTCTGCAGAACTTAATGCAACAGACTTTTGCTTCTAACTGAACCACGACACTGTTGCTGAGCACAAACTGAAACAACAACCAGAAGTGCTCTTCTGGTCTGCCACACTGCCTACCCAATCTGAATCTGTGAAGCCAACCAACCTGATCGCATCCGACCTCCTGTAGTCCAGACCAAAATCCACTGTCCCTGCTAGGTAACGCAACACATGTTTTGCAGTTACCCAATGCACACTCCTAGGCTCAACCATGAACTGACTAGAGGTGTTCACTGCAAAACACAAATCTGGCCGAGTGTTGACCAGATACATCAATGACCCAATGAGCTGACGATATAAAGTAGGATCCACCAACTCTCCCTCAAAAGCATGAAGCTTCTTCGATTTGGTGATCAACGGTGTCGACATTGGCCTGCAATCCTCCATCCTAAATCTCCTCAAAATATCAACCGCATACTTTCCCTGTCCCAGGAAAATATGTCCAAGCTCCTGCCAAACCTCCAATCCCTTAAAATAGTGCATCAACCCAATATCTATCATCTCGTACTTCGTAGCAAGATCCTTCTTGCAAGCTGCAATGGGTCTCTCTCCCCCTGTGATAAACAAGTCATCAACATATAGCAGAAGAATAAGCGGATCATCTCCAACCATAATGAAGTAGAGATTCAGATCTGCTTCACTCTTCTAAAACCCCATCCTCTGCAAGTAAGAATCAATCGTGGAGTACCAAGCTCTAGGAGCTTGCTTCAGCCCAAATAAGGCTTTCTTCAGCCTACAAACATGAGACTCTCTCGTATGAATATCAAAGCCCTTAGGCTGCTTAACATAAATCTCCTCCTGTATGATTCCATTGAGAAATACAGTCTTCACATCGATCTGATGGATCTTCCAACCCATTTCCGCTGCAATGGAGATCAAAGCCCTGAGATCAAAGGCCATACTCTCCTCGGTTTCTGTGCAAGCACTAAATGTTGCCTCGGTTTTCGTGCCCACTATAAAACTCTTCAGTTGGATGCCTCAAAATCCGTGCCTCTCTCTTCTTCTCTCTTCAGCTCACTCTCATCTCAGAATGAATTCATTTTTGCCTTTTCCCTTGCTTTTGTCTAAAACCCTAGGTAGGTGAGAAAGCATCTAATCCAATGGCTGAGATTAGATTAGATCTAGGGATGAGAATAAATGCTCCATTTATTTTCTCATAAAAATTAATTTCCCGACCCACTTAAATTTATCAAACTTGACTTTAATCTCTAAAGTCACATTAAATGCTCCACTTAAATCATTTAAAACAAGGGTCACTTTATTTCCCATTTTAAGAGACTAAGGCTAAAGTCACCTAGGGGAACACTTTCCTAGGTACAAAATGAACAATAATAACATTTTAAGTTAATGTTTGGATTTAATTAAGTGTTTTCCTAAGTTATATACTTTATGATGTCTAAGACTTGGCTGATTTGAATCCTCACATGTTGTCCTCTCCAAGGTGGAGCACCTCCCTCTTCATGCTCGTGGTATTAGCATGTGGTACCGTCCCATGGTTATGTCCCACGGTATTCGCACATAGAATTGCCCCAAGGTTTTGTCCCATGGTATTGTCCCATGGTTTTGGCACATGGTGCTGTCTCATGGTTTTGTCCAATAGTATTGCTGAGAATTTAGCAACTCTCTCATCTATAAAAGAGAGACTCACCTCATTGTATCATGTGTTTATCACTTGTGAATAAAGTGCTCTCTTTGGAGACTTTGCTTAAGAATTTTCCCAAGTCACCTGACATGAGGAAACGGGACACATGGACACAATTGTCAGACATAGGACATGATGACCCCAAAAACAAGACACGGGAGACATATATATATATATATATATATATATATATATAATTACAAAAATGAAAATATAGACAAATAGATCCAAATTTCTTAGAAACTAAAACATTTACAAATATTCAATACACATTACAAATTCACAAATCACAATGCATATGTCATAGACTCATAAAATTAGAAGTTAGGACCATAAATTACTAATTGGAGATTTCTCAATAAGTCATCAATATAAATAATTATTACATAGATGTGGGAATGCCATTGGCAAACACAAAATAGGGTAGATGAAAGAATTTCATCTGTCAATAGTCCTCCTCTATGTCTGAATCAATGTTATCAGAACTCAACCAGTGGTCGAACCGGTCGATCCCGAGGATCGAAACCGGACCAAAATCGGAAAAAAACAGATCACAAATCCGGTCCATAAAAATTACATAAAATATTCAAATTTTGAAAAATTATATATATTCATGTGCATCCATGTGAATTCAAACCATTATACACAAATATGCAAACTTTCTCATGTATATAGCAAATAAGAGTGCATAGAACCAAAATAGCACCGGGTGCAATCCATGTCTAAATCAAAATACATCAACAATAAGGCTCTAAATGGCCTATAGAGTCCAGATCTACCAGAAAATACTCAAGATCTACCAGAAAAAAGGTCTCTTGTGTGTATTTTGTTAGGTGCCATACTGAGCATATTTGATATTTCACTTGAATCACATGTCTAAGAGGACACTGTTATTTTTGAAAGGGTTGTTTCAAGGCTTTTGTAACAGACGGTCACCTTGGAATATGTCCACAAAAGTTTCCTTTAACTACACAGTAAGCTCAAAATTGTTGTTAGGGTTGTTCAAAACATATTTAATGCAGTAGGTAACTGTTGTTAGGTTTATTTTATTGTCGGTATGATGATAATAGATATAACTAGGACTGCTTTAGGTATTCAGCATACTCTTTTAAGGCTGCTACACTGCCCAAGAATATCAAGAATGATTCTTAACTCAAAATAGTCAAATGAATAGTGTGAGAGAAATAGAGGGGATGGGGTAAATAGAACAAGATTGTCATTGATGTCAAGCAAGTTTGAAGAAGTATATAAAACAAGATTGTCATTGATATCAACAATAGTAAAACAAGAATATTATTGATGTCAACAACAGTGTGATATCAAGTACAATGAAATAATCTTTGAAATGCGTAGTTAGCAAAACGAGCAAAAGGATGAAGGTGTGTATCATAGTTTTAAAAATCGGTCTGACTGGTTTCGGAACCGGCCGGTTCACCGGTTCGGTACCAAACCGGTTCAAACCGGCAGGTAAACCGGATCGATGACCAGTTAGTTACCAAACCGACCGGTTGGTAACCAAACCGGTCCGGTAACTAACCGGTCTGACCGGCCTGTTTCGAAACTGACCGGGCCGGTTACGGGCAGCCTCTAATTTTTTTCTGTTTTTTAAGTTCCATATTGTTTTTTAATTTTTTTGTTTATCTTTTTTATTTTTTACTAACCTATCCCTAACCTAAACTAGTGCCCACCCAACCCAACTACAAATATAAACTAGTATCGGTCCACTTCCTAATATCCTATTATTTCTTGTCACTTGTGTTTGTTGTTTGAGACTTGAGTGAGTGCTTAGTGGACTCGGTGGACTCAGTGGACAGTGGACAATTGGGTGGACTCGGTGGACAGTAGCAGTGCTCACTGCTGAGTTGGGTCACGAGTGGAGTTGTGGACAGTGATGGAGTGTGGACAGCAAAGTGCTGAAGCCTGATAGTTGGGTCACGGGTGGACAGTTTATCATTTTTAAGATTGCAGTGTGCACTTGCAAAGGGCAGTCTTCAAGTTCATTGTTCAATACTCATTATCAATTTAATAGAGATTCAGAGATTCAGCCTTTGCTATATAGGGCCTAGCCGCCTAGGCCTCATGGATTATGTATTTTGTTCTAGTATCCTAGATATGTTACATGTATTATCATTTATGTATTGCATAGAGTACAGTCACAGACTCCAGATTACATTACACTTTGTGCCATTTTGATATATTGGCTCTTATATGGTATATACATGAACAGATTTTGGTTAGTTTGTCTTCAATGCCTTGGAATCATGGATTATAATCTTGAAAATGTTGTTTTTCTTTAAAATTTAAATATTTGATGTATTTTTTAGCAAACCAATTCATTAAATTCAAATCGGCCGATTTATGACCGGTTCATAACCGATTCTGATTCCTATTCCAAGTTGACCCTCGACCGATTCCAAGTCAGATTCTGATTTTTAAAACTATGGTGTGTATACAAGCGGATGAAATATCGAAGTGTGAAGTAGGTAAAATGTCTAAGTGCACAAGTTGGTGAGATGCCTAAGCTTGCAGTAATGGAGTTCGTAGCGTGTAATGTCGAAGTGCGCAGTTGCAATGCACAAGTTGGTGGAACAATGAAGCTTGCAGTGCATGAAATAACAAAGTTCGCAATGTGTGGATTGTCAAAGTTTGCAGACAGTAAAGTATCGAAATGCACAAGACAGAAGGAAGCATGTCAACAAAAGAACAAGACAACTGCGCAGATTAAAGTAATTAATAAGGCTATGGTCGACTCAAGTTAGTTGTTTGAGCAAACTTAACCATAACAAAGGTGTATGGGCAAACTTATCAATGAAGAAAGAAATATGGTGTGTCGCCGACAAGGAGAAGCCCCTTGGGGTGGTCCACTTAAGAAAACCGTGCTTAAAAGAAAAGCAACTTGATAAGAAAACCAATATAAATAAACAAAGATAGAAGTATCCTAGGTGGTGTGAATATTGGGAAAGCTGAGGTTGAATCTGCAAAGAAAGAATTAATGAAGTCAGCTGAAGACAGGTATTAGTTTATTGATCTGGGGTATACTTGCTCTTGAAAGATGAAGTGACGAAGTGACGGACTGACGAGATCTCAACTGAATGAATGAATATTTTTTCTTGGTTAAACAGAAAACAAAGCAGCATGGTATCAAGATCGGCAATGACACTGTGCAATAAAGATTAACCGTACAGATTGAATAATATGGTGTCACAATGACGAAGACTCAAGAACAGTATTTCAGGTTCACAGAAAGGCAATAATTGCTATCAGAGGTATTCAATGTATAATAAGCTATCCAGTTGGAATGTATAGATGAGCTTGCAGATTGAACAGCACAGTGGATGAAGTATTTGCAGATTAAAGAGTATGACACTTTCAATGTATAATCAAGTTAAAAGATGCAGATAGACTCACAGATTGATCCGCACAGTAGATTAAGGAATTGTCGATTAAAGAGAGTGATTCCTAAAAGACTTAAACACTGAGGAGCACAATAAGAAGGTAAGAAGGAGCAATTGCAGCAATACAACATCCTTATCAAGCATAGTTGAAGAAACTTTGTAGGTGCAATGTCATACTTTGTAGTGTGATGAGGTTAGAACCACTCTCAGACCTCAATCCCCTTTGTTTTGTCTTATATGGACAAAAAAATATTTTCCTACCAGTCACACATCCCTCATGGGCACTTGGGTGGGCCCGGAAACTTCCCAAAAAGTGTGTGAAGCGCCAGTGAATATAGCCGAAACATCATTGGTTGTACCATACAACATTTCCATATTCAAAACCCATAAGGTATGGCCGACGAAATTTCAAAAGCAATTTGTACCCATTTCCTTGCATTTCTAGGATGGCTATCACCACCATTTTAGCTGTTTCCTGCAACTCAGGTTATTCCAAAGCAGAATCTAAATCTGCTAGAATAGTGTTAATTGCTTACTTGAACCATTGTTTGACTTGCAGCTTTGCCATACCATACAAAGGAATCCATTGTTGTTTTACTGGTAACATGAAGTCTTGAATATGCCATACCTACATATCTCTTCCTCCATATGCGATAAATAGCCTCAGCCAATCTTGATTCTGCCTTGCTTGAATGCTGAATTCAGGGGGTAAATTGAGAATCTCTGACTTGCGTGTGTCACATGCTACAGATGCTGTGACAGCTTGTTTAGAGGTAGACCCACGGGCATTCTACCCCCACTGGGTTGGCATGTAAACTGTTGCTGCAAGAAAAGGCATCTCCAATCTCCACGCAGGTTTTTGCCTTGGGTCCAACATGCAAGGTAATCCCCATGCGAAGAGTGGAAACCCCACATACATAGACACATGGCAATATTGCTAATTAATGCATGTTGTGACCACGTGTCACAATTACATTCATTGTTATTGTTTCTCTTAGTATGCTCCGTTCATGGAACAGACAGAAAAAAGGGTTTTGAGGAGGTTGAGAAAGTGTAAATGTATAGAAGTTGGATTGGAGCATCTAAATGCCCTGAAATTGAAGAGTACAATTTTGAAACCAATGAGAGAATAACATTGGATAATCCCACTGTTGATGACAGCAAAATATTCTTAAAAATGCTTGCAGCGGATCACTAGAAAACAGTATTCCGAAGAATCTAGTCTTGCTTCAACAACAAAGGTAGACATCCAGATCTTTCCAGCAACACATAGATCGCCCATTGACACTTGAAAGTATGACATTGCTACTCTAGCAATAATTTTGCATATAACATAAAATGCATATAACTCATTGTTTACAAAAGTCTTATAGTTGAAGAGTCCACACCATTGCTTATAATTTATAGTTTTATAATCTTTATATGATAAGAATGTTTGCAAACAAACTTTCAAAACTAGTTAAAATGTTTAGAGTCAACATTTAAGGATGTAATTCCTTGATAATTTTACATATAAAGCTTAAAAATAAGGTTAAGATTCTCTCTCTCTCTCTCTCTCTCTCTCTCTCTCTCATGTGTGTGTATATATATATATATATATATATAATCGTATATACTATATACTATCATGGATATTTAACTTTTTCATTGTAATTTTTTTCCAAAGCAAACTTTATTCAGGATTCTTCTCCTCCAAAATATCTTTTCGGGAATATTTGCATGGAAAACAGCTCAATGGCCGGCCACAATAGCAGCAGGACTAAAATCTCGTCTGTACTATACCCTAAGACCTCACTACAGACCCCACCTTAAAACAGATTATTTGAACACATTGAGCTAACCCACTGGACTAGTGTGTGTGCATGCATGTTGCAAAATAACCTAATGATTAGTATTATGAATATTCTACATTTGTGGAATAAAAAACTATGATGATGATTGCATTTAAACTATTAAATCCGTTGATTCCCTTAATATTTATTGAGAAAAATAGATTTGATAAGATAATTTTATTAATGTCCAACAAATGACCACAAAAGTAGGTTAATGGAACTAATGATTACAGATTACTAAATCAGCATAAATCTTTTTTAACACTGAATCAATTAAGTACGTTACAGAAAGAGTAATATAGAGAGTTTTTCATTCTTAACAAGTCTGGGTTAAAATGGAAAGGGATATCTGACATATACCAGAAATGCATATGACAAAAATTAAAATAGTAACAGGTTTTCTATTATGAAATTCAACTGCTCATTTTTGTATCACATTTCCCACTCTCTCATGCAATCATGCAAAGATCTTGTCTTGTGAATATTGTAGGTAACCCATGAGTACTCTTGTGAAAACTATCCAATGCAGTCCAGCACCTAAAACAAGGTGGCTCGTCCTTTTCTGAAATGTATCCACCCCAATTCACTTTAGCATTCCCTTCTCCATTTTTGGGGGTATGCTAGTTGATTTTACTTAACTTAAGCCCCAAGGGTTAGCTCAATGAGTTGAACCCAAGGCATGTTGTCAACGGGGAGATCACAAGTCACAGGTTCAAATAGGTTGAGTCCCTTAGGGTTACCAGCCACAACTGCAGCTGGTGGTTGAGCCACCCTCCATACGGATAATCCAAGGAAGAGGGGAGATCCCACAAGGCTTTCCTTAAAAAATAAATTAATATTATTTTCATTTCATCAGACATATTAAACTGATTGCCTTGAGTTAACCCTTAACCCACACATCAGTAGCCTAAAGGGTTGATACAAGATTCCACACCATCGGTACCTCTAGTTAACCATTAACACACCAGCACATGCTGGCCAATCAGACTGGTGAACCATGCTAAATCGATCTAGACCACAAAATCTAGTCAACTCTAATGCATTACATCCACCACACAAACTTAAACTGTACAACTTAAGTGAGCAGGTCCTGGTAAATATTTTATGTGATTAATGTTAGATCCAATGTTGGGCTTACTCAAAGCCCCTCTATTACTATAATTTTTCATGTAAAAGCAGTCACTGGACAAAAATGTGATATCATCCAATATATCCAAAAGCAACAGCTAGTCGAAAAAAGTTGTTGACCTAGACCCACTACAGTAAACAAAGATAAGTGTTAGCCAGTGGTACAAATGTTTTAAAAGTTGAATTAGATGGCAATTGGAAATTTGGAAGGACAGCAGGAAACCATTCTCCAAACATTTGGCAACCTTAAACTAGCTACTACCTGTATGCTGTATCCTTCTATGTGTTGTTCTTGTTATCTTTGCTCTTCATTGTGCGCTGTGTCCATAGATCAGCCTAGATCCATCTAAACTCCAGATCTACCATGCGCCAATAAGGATCAAATCTCCTTAATGATCATGACCTATTTTGACATATTTAATTTTAATGATCTATATACCTTTAACTATTTTACATTATTTTACTATTTAACTTTATTAATGTATATACTTTTAACTATTTAACATTGTATTACTTTTTAATTTGTCTACATTGTTTTACTTTTTAATTTTCCTGTAAAAATTATTTTGAGTAGTTAAAAACACATGTTTTAAACTCATCCCAATCTACCACGTTAAATAATACTTTAACTATTTACTATTGTTTTACTTTTTAATTTTTTTACGTTGTTTTACTTTTTAATTTTTTTACATTGTTTTACTTTTTAATTTTTCGTATTCTTTATTATTAAATTTTTAACAGAGTTACAGGAAACGGCCCCCCTACTAAGATTCCATACCAGAATCTTCCGTACAGGAATCGGAATCGAATGTTAACTAGTGATCCCTATTAATAGTATCTTATTTGGTTCTTTATCTTATTTGGCTTTCTTGTCAAAAACTACTTGTTTTACATTTTCCATCTGCTATGAACTTAACCCCAAAGGTTTTTTGATAATGTTCTATAGGCCCTGCAATGTAAAATATAAATATAAAATATATATTTATAAATGAAAATTAGTGTTAGGGTTCCAATCCCCCGATTCCTATTTTTGGAATGAGTGCCGAATCTGCACCAGACTCTTCAGACGATTCCAACTGCACCCTCAATTCTTGTAACCTTGATTTTTAATTAAAATATATGTCAGCTCAATTATTACTATGGTGGAACATTACGTTACATAGTATGTGACGTGACAACATCTCCTGCATAGTGGTTGGGAAAGTTACGTCACATAATGCAATGTAACATCTCCCCCATACTGGGCTGTAGAAGTGCCTATTGGCGCAATTAGTGATAAATAACCTGGTTCAAATTCAAATTCAGGGAAGATAAAATTCAGGGAAAAAAACAGTGCAAAAAGGCCCCATAAATTCACCACTAAGTCTGAAATGTAGGAGTGGGCGGATTTTTTTTAATTTCATATTTATAAATACAAAACAGTTACAGATTTTTATAGCTTCAATGTTGATACAAACATGTCAAATTTTACCCTATATTTGACCTGGGATTGCGTACTTAACATTTCAACCTTTAAAACTTCATTTGATATTTAAAATAGCCAAAATTTTATATCAAATCGATTTGAATCAATTCAAATCAGCTTTATTTCACATTCTAGGAATTTCAAACTTTTTTGGAAGAAATTCACCATATGCAGATACCAACGTGACCCCCCCCTTGGTCATGTTTCTATTATGATAAACACTGAAAGTTGTTTCTGTTTTTATTTATGTATTTATGTGTTCAAGTATGTATCTGTCTTATGTGCCATGGCCTTCTGTCCCAACACATTCCCTTCTATATTCTCAAGTCTCAATGTACGCATCGGCCACACAACTTCATATTTACACAAAAGATCTACTTTGACAATGTATATCCTGTTGATAAGAAGAAAGTAAAGGTGTTGAGACTGAGTGGAGTGTTATAAAAATCAAGGATAACCCTAATTTTTAATCTGGTACTGTAACTGAAAATATGATTTGAATTTGGTATCAATAGAGCTTTACACACCATTGTTACGAACAGCTGGTCTAGCGCAGCTAGTTAACCATGGAAACAACAAGAAAGTGGGCAAATACATGTACAACAGTATAATCAACAATGAATTGTGTAATAGTAGAAACATAACAGCATTTAGCACAGTAAACTTCAGATCTGAATAACCAACTGAACTGTTATAAATCTGTAGCAAGAACCAAACTACCATTGAATCTTAATTTGGACACCAACCCAGGCCAGCTTCGAAAGTAGTACGGGTGCTGCACTTGGCCAGATATGAAGTCTGTCATGGACTACCCATACACAACATTACCAAAAAATACCCTGCTCAAATGCCCACAAGCCTATTTATAGCTAATGTCCCCACTATAGCTTCTTTGTCTTTTGCAAGTGGGATAACTAATTTAACATAAAACACCATTCACTAACAGAAAAATGTACAACTGACTATAAACTCTCTTGACATAAAATCTACTAACTAACAGAAATTATAAATGACTATCAATAATTCTAATGACCCACGCAAAGTACCATTGACAAACGTTGAAGGGATTATCCTAATCATTGTAGCATTTATGAAGCTATCACTTCAGTACTAGATCATATATAGCCAAAAAGCCATCAATTTCAAAGATATGACAGAGGATGGGCTCTATAAAAAGAAGACACAGGACAGCATGTCTAACAGGTATAGTTTACATCTGGAATAAAAGGATTGAATCGACTATTAAATACTGAAGTAGCTTAGCTATTCGTTTCCATTCAATTACTGTGGCTCACCTTTTTAATAGATGAATCTCCAAAATAAGGAGCAAATACTGACAAGACATCTTTACCACCATCCAGCACATCTACCCATAAACAGGACTTGCCATTACCAAAATCAGCTTGAGATCCACAATATATACTGAAACAAATGATCTTTCCATGACCAACTGGGCTCTCTTTCTTAACATCAATGTCTGCAACCTGCATCAAGTATCACAATAGTTTGCATGAATACTAAATAGCAACATTAAGTAAAGCTACTTCAATGTGTTTTTCATTTAAGCACTTGCAATGGTGATGGTACAGGATATATTGGGAAGAAAGCTACTCAAAGCATGTGCCTAAAACCAAATGCAAAGGCAGATAGGAAGCACTAGGATCGTAAGTTTCAAGAGATCATGTCAAATTTGGAGATTGAGAAAACTAGCCATACAAATGATACAGGTGGACACTGTTGTCCACCCACCTGCTCCACTAGTTTAGAATGGTTCCACATCTTGGCAGTTTTACTACAGTTTTTCAGGTCTTGAGTGCATTATTGAGGCCCTAAAGAGTGTTTTTTGGCTCTATGACAGCTTAAGGTAGCCAAAGGATTTCATAAGCCTTGACTGAAATTGTTCTTCTCATCGAAATCTTTCCAACAGGCTATCACGCACCCCAAACGGAGTTCATAAAAAGTTTTGGCCCCGGGATTTTGATGTATCAAGTAGACTCTTCGGTGCCCACCTTGTTTTTGCCACTTCATCCCCTAGGGTTAGCATTTTGGATGTTTAGGGGTTTTTCCTCTTAGGGTTTCATATTTTATGTTAAAAGAAACTTTTGGCCTCCTGAAATGTCTTCTAGTGAAGAAGCATAATCAACACATCTCTCTTCAAAGATAAGCGACCACCATTCTAGCTCGTTTGTATTGCTTTGTAGTTTACAGTCTTTTTCCATTTTATTCATTAACAGAATTTGAATTTTATTGTACTCCTATGCTCTCTGCGATATCTTTGTGTGTGTTTCCATTTTATATTTCTGCCTTCATTTCATTCTCTAGATAATCCAAATCAACAAGGGAGGGAAAAAACAGACTATCCACAACTCGAAATCTGTTGAAATCTTTGACGACCATCCACATTTTGTTACCCATTCAAGCACAAGTATTATTTTGAATTGAGCTAAACCAGGAAAATGGCTCTAAGCCAAGGCTGTTGGGAGTGAAACCAAATTTGGAGCACAAAACACCAATTTTCAAAAGCTTCATGAACATAGGGTTCCAGGAGAGATTATTATATAATATCTATATCAGTAAATTTTGATGCATAAAATATACAAAAAAGCTTGAAAATTGTTGAATTAGATGTAGATAATATAAAAACATAGATTTAACTATTGTATTAATGATGATCATTAAAGCATCAACCATTTAGTACATATGCCACATCAATCATCTAGCAGTTATAACTTATAACATTAGCATCAAATGATTAACCATAACATCAAGTTTCAATAAATAACATTAGTCCTCAACAAATTGTAAAAGATAATATCAACAAAGCATCATATTCATGACCAAAGAGTTGCAATATGCAATCAACAGTTCAAAATTAGATCCAAAGTTCAAACTTAAACTGTCATATAATGTTTACAAAGTAGGCTATAATAAAGACAAAGTTCTATAAGGTCTAGAAACTAGATTCTAAACAAAAAGAGACAAATAATTCTACCATCTACTAAGCTTTCCTCTAGCCACGAGAAATTTCTAATTTCTTTTCCTGTGATCTAGAAACAATAGGACTAGCAGTAAATGGAAATGGTTTTGGAACACAACCATGAGCTACACAGCCCCACACAATGCTGAAGGGTGTAAAGCTAAAGCTCATACATCTCAAAACCTACTAGAGCCAACAATGGTGGTGGATGGGGTTCCCATCTTTATTGCATAATCATCGTCATAAGCCATGTCAGCCAAAAGTTCAACCTTCAAGCGCTCTAGCACTATGGCTCCCTCCAAATTAGCCTCCTCATCATTCTTCACTGCCTCGCAATAATGGGAAAACAATCTCAAGTTGTAGTGCACATAAATCAAGCTTTATGCCCAATCTACATTCAAGTTGCTTCTCTTCACTCTATGGAAGAAGTTGTAGGAACTCCAACGTTGCTCCTCCAATGGATCAATGGCTCCAATGCATCTCCTAAGTCATGTTCATCCTCCAAGTTCACCTAACCTACATGGCCACTCCATCAACCCAAGCATCCTCAAGTACAGTAAAAGTATGACGCAAGTGATCCAAGTGTGCCCATGCCATCTAGGGTTCAATGCCCTCCTACAAAATGCCCAATGCTCTTCTTCCAAAAGCAAGTTGTCCTCCAAGCAAGCAACCAATCTCCATGTGGTCAGTATGAAGAAAGTCATCAAGTTGCCTAAAGGTGTCCAATGCTCCAAGGAAGAAAGCCATCTAAGCATCCATAAAAGGTCTACCAATCTGTTATCACATATATAGTAGCCAGGCTACCATATTCTATTTTTCAGACACAATACATTTGTCAGCGAGATCTCTTACATTATGAGATGCTAAGATGAGCATTTTTTATGGATCATGTTTATATTAGTGGACTATTGTACTCTCCCATGTCAAGAATGAGTCTCAGGACACTCAGATTTGAGGACCGATGTAGCCATTTAAGTCATTACAGAGTAGTCATTGATGCCCAGTTTTATATCAGTTCTTTCTCATTGGACAAATGGTGTTTCAAATGAATTATATTGCATGTTTATGACTAAGCATTTTATATTGTGTGATGGTTATTATTGCTCTTATACTGATTTTTGTGACATGTATTGACTTGTGGTATCATGATCTGGCGGTCATAATTATATGGACTTGGTTGTATCTTGTACTATGTATTGATGTCCCTACTTAGACTTGGAAGTTCCTGATCTATACTCATTGGTTTTACCCTCCTTAGGGAGAATAGAGATAGCCATTCCCACCATTGTTTTGGCTTGCTAGTGGTGGCTCCATCATTCACTATCTCCACCCATCCAGTACCTTCCAGTTTAGTTTTCAACCCGACTGACTTCTTGACTTATGGCATGGAGGACCTTTTCCCTGCTAGAACTTTTGTTGGACAAACCTCCCTATTTATATTGTGTCTCGGCTCTGAGTTAGTGACAAAACTTGCCTTTGGTAAGCTGGATAGTATGCCTAAATCATTCTGGTCGGTTGTCCCGATGTTTGGCACTGTGCAGAATTCCCCCTAGTCACTTGAGATGTTGTTGGCTAAAACTAGAAGCTCATGTACTACCTATATTGAAAATATTGAATATGCGCCCATGAAAAATGAAAATTATAAAACTGTGTTTCTTAACATATGTAAAGAGGGCAAGAGCAATGAAATGCTAAAATACTTCTTGAAGAGTATAAGAAAAGGTCCAAAAAAGCAATGATTAAAAATATGCTGACCTTATAAAAATATGTCCCGGATGAAAGCTGCGATTAGCTGTGCTTTTAAGCATTGGTGAAGTCCCAAAAGGGTCATATAGGCCAAAAAAGGCCATGGAATAAAATGATGGTCCTAATGAACTTGGATCAATCATGATGTAGTCATGATGCCTAAGTTGAATAAGCACTCTCTAAACAACTCACCCATTTGTGAGGCACTGCCATTCCTTGTGTTGTTGTTTGTCCGGCATTGGTTATAGTGAGTATTCCCTTTCCATTATCCAAAGTGTCATGATGTTGAGTAGGAAGTCATCATTTGCCTTAGCCTTGTCATTTTCACCCTTCACCCTTCACTAGCAAATTGGCTACAACTATGAAGTGAGTATAGTTTCGAAAGTCTAAGTCTGAGTAATAATAAATAAAGCCTTATATATGTATTGGTTGATGTACCGCCAGTGAAATGAATGCTACTTGTTGTGATTGTTACTTAAACGAGTTGTAGAGCATGTCTTAGCCTATTACACTTGCAGCAAATGGATGATAGTCTGAGTTATTATTGGTGTCTAATCAGTTACAGATGGTTACATTGTTTATTGGATATGATTGATGATCAGATAGAGACCTATGAGGGGTATGAGTATACACCTTAGATGGATTTGGACTCTTTGAGTCTAATGAGACAATTTATTTCCAGTTCCGGGCACTTGTAGATATGATTAGGCTCATTCTGCCTCTATGATGCAGTTTTTCTTCACAGGTTGATATGTTTGAGTAGAGAGATGTTTTAGTTGGATCTCCTAGGGCGTTGTATGGGCATAGGGGGGTGCAGCCACTTGTTTGTACCATTGTACCCCCATCCCAGAGAACCTGGTGGGCTCAGTTTGACAACGCAGGCACCCTAGGAGGCTGTTTTGGTAGGATCACGTTTCCCGAGGCAGATTAAAAATAATTAAATGGCTATTGAAGAAATCGATTTGGGCTACTGAGGTAAAGAAATGGCATGGGATGAGTTACAATGATGAGAGTGATGTCTTCCACACCTTCTCCAACAGTTGTAGCACCCGATTGGGCCCACACCTATTTTTGGGCATTTTTATATTATTTTCTGGAGCTTTTGGAAGGCTCACGATTTCCTCAAGAAGGCATAAAGTCAAAGAATTAAATTATTATATTATTTTATTGTGCCATGGGGACACCCAGAGGGAGTTAGTCAAACACTCCTTGGACCCACCATGTGCTTTCATTTATTTCTTGTTGAGTGGGTTACCTTTTGTGGGTGGTTTAGTCCACTTTGGTAAATTATGGTTATATTGATCCAAGTGTTGTATGTTGAGCTCATCTCAACCATTGATTAGAACATTTCATCTTTTAATCTTAGCCACTCGTTTTGAAAGTGGTTAGGATTCGGTTATGATTCGGTTATGATTGTGGTTCTCTCATTTCTATTTAAAGGAGAGAGCTTCTCATTTGTAAGGGGTCTTTGGCTCTTGGATCTGAATAATAAAAAGACCTTTTTTTTTGTGAAAATTTTCTGGATCTGCTTTGCATCTGATGTTCTCAAATGGTGATTGGCTAGTCTTCAGCTTCCTAGCATTGTGGAACTTCTTGTGAGATCTATATTTTTTTTTGCTACCATTGTTTTGCCTACAGGAGGGCGTTTTGGCTGGAGCGTTTTTGCAGGGGGGCCTCAACTTGCTTGGTTTTCTTCGTCTTGGATCAGGGGGTTTTCATTAGTTTCATTGTGATCTATGATTACTTCATTTTACTTTATTGTAGCATTTGGTTTCTTTATCTCGTATTGGCAAATCTGATATTGTTGACGTTTTCTCATGCAGAATAGGGGCACATTGGTGGCTTGTGGCTTGTATCATTCACAGAAATCATTGGGATCTTCCAGAATTGATCGGGATAGCAAAGATCATCACTGTTAAAAACTTCTACAAGCATTTCCAGGTAAGATCTAACATGTGAGTCTCTTCTTTTCAGATCTTATTACATTGTACCTTGCTTTACTTCAAATTTTCTGAAAAAACTCCTAAATACTAAAAACCCTAAAAAGCACTAAATCTGGAAATAGTCTGATCTTTGGCCAAACCATTTCTGGGTTTCATAGATCGAGCCTCCCCTTCACTAAATCTACTGCAACGCTGGTCAAACTCCTGCTGGTTTGACCTAGATCTGATTTTTAGCTAGAAAACTGCAAAAAACCCTCATTGAAAATTTGACCTGCTAGGGTTTTGACTTTTTCTTAATTCTGACTTCACAGACGGATAGATCGGGTCCCACACAATCCAAATCAACCCCAACGTTGTCCAAATTCTTGGCAGTTTGACCTAGATCTGAGTTTTTTGACTGAAACAGCCCTAGCGCCCTCACTGAAAACTGGACTTTTCCGGATTTGACTTTTTCTGAAATCTGACAAGATAGGCTGATAGATCAGGGCTTAAGCACTCCAGAACACCCCCAACGATGAGCTAGTTCTTTCCGATTTGCCCTGGATCTGAAAAATTGGTTTTCAACCCCCCTAGCCCCCTCATCAGATTTTGACTTTTCCAGATCTGATTTTTCTGCTGATTTTCTGATTTGGGGTTGTAGATCAGGTCACCCCGACCTCATTTCTCCTTCAAGGCTAAGTTCTTAGCCTTCAGGTGACCCTAGAACTGCAGAGTTGCTTCTCCAAGCCCTAGCGCTAGCCTTCCATTAAGCTGGTTTTCCTATAACCTGACTTTTCCAAGCTAACTCCTTTCTGGGTTCATAGATCAAGATATATCCCAAGTGGGTTCATTGAAACGTTGGGTTGATGCTGACTCCATTGCCCAAGGCATACAAGGCACTGATCTCCTAGCTAGCGCTAGCCCTAACTTGACCTCACTCCCATTCCCTTTGCCAACACCCATTGATAACTCAAGACACCTATCTTTCACTGAGTCTGTCTCCTTGAGTCCTTGGTACTAGACAGCCCCAACTCTGTCCTTGCTTACCCTGTCATGGTTACATTTCCCAAGACAGTGGTCATCTTCACCAGTTGCTAGTACCTAAACCCTAGAGCTAGGGTATCCATTTACCTTGCACCTTACATCCCTTAAAGCCCCATTTGATCTGTTCTGGTGTCTAGGTCTGATCTCTCCTGTCGGGAGCAAATCCGGGTCTCCCCCATTGTTGTCTTGGACTAGGATAACATAAAGTGAAGGCTGCCTTGATTGGCTTGACAGCCATCCATTTGGGAGTCTAGGCAGTCGTGGTTCCACCCCTTAGTTGCTTGCCCCTCTACCATCCATCCTGGATCCACCTCACACAGGCAACTACAAGGCGGGTGATAACACAATCCAAGAGCAAACCATCTCCACATGTGTATGTCCATCACAAAACAACCAAGGGATCATCCATACACCATGCACGCAACAAGCATGGTGTAAACACTTTTAGAGTAGCCCTGAAAGCAAACACTGCCTCTCTACAAGGAAAGAGTTTTCACAAACACCAATCTACTCTTTACGCAAGTCACCCAAATCTGCCATCTACAAATTTGAAAGTACTATAATCATAGGATCAACCACTAAGTCTTGGAAAAGGAACAATCACCCGACCATCACATTCCTCCATAAAGGCATCACACCTCACCTTTTCAAAAGAATTACAAGGCCCACAATGTAAGAAGCCAATGCAATATGAGTAGCACATCTCCTAGGAGATATATTCGCCCTCACTGAAACTCAAGGGGCTCCTACTGCTCTTATGCATCCTATAATGCCGAAGTAAGCCATCTCGACTTCCTCATGATGGAGTAGTAGGTGAGGGCATATCCATCCCAATCTCACCTAACCCACCGCTAACTTTGACTCAACTCTAACCTTTGAATCAACATATGGAGCAACAACCTCCTCTCTCTCCTCAATCATTGAAGGAATCATGTGAACATGAAGATCTCAAACCCTCATCAAACATCACATCTTTGCTCCCCACAATCCTATGCTATGCCAGACTATCAATCATGAAAGCTATAGAAGTTAAATTGTATCTATTAACACAAGATGTTATCTCATCATCTCAAATCTCTAAAGAACACTAACAACATATGAACCTAAAGGAGCATAACTCTAGACCATCAACAACTAGCCAAACTCCAACATCCTTAAAGTCGTCATCTCAAACCAAATCTCTGGACACCACATTATGAGTTGCTCAAGACGTCCTGGAAAGATAATCACCTCTCCATACAAGACTAAGACAAGTGGTTTGGATCTATCAAAATCACAAAACTGCACAAATCTCATCCATCCTGCAATGACAAGCTTGTGGTACAAGCAACAACCCATGCAAGGCTATCAAAAAATTGTGAACATGAGAGTCCTCTCTTGTTGTCAATTGGCTCTAGCCCGAGTGGTTGCGGGATGGAGTGTTACCCTCCCCACCCAAGTTTTATTCTCGTAAGTGGCATGTTGAGCACATAATGAGTATATTGTTGTAACAATTGTAAACCCTATTGTTGACTTGGCCTTGTGCCTTGAAGAATCTAGGGTTTCCCTTGGTATCATCCTCAAATGAGGGGAATTTCCCAAGGGTTTGCCCAAAGACAATTACCTGGAAAGAAGAAAAGAGAATTCCTCTCATGCACCTCAAAACCTCTAGCAATTGAAGCAACGACCTCAACATGGTCACCTCTATCTTTCTAAGAGAATCCTGAAACAAGAGAAACATCAAGGTCAACTCCCACTACTTGAGAAAATCCAACAACCTTGTCCTTGTACTCTACAACACATTCATCAACTACAAGCTTGGAATCAATCAATGATTCCACAATAGGTTCTATGTAATATTTTGGAGCTCTTGAGAAGCAACACAGCGTGCAGCCACAGCAGTTGGGGTTGGAGACGACGTCTCCAACTAACGGGATTTCAATAATGAGACATCTGCCCTAGTCTCCTTCAGGATAAACCATCCAGGTTTGTCACCGTATCTATTGCATTCTTCATTATCCAGTGTTCCAGTATATGTCCGAAGGTTATTTGCAGGTTCATCCGTACAACTAGGGCATTTAGCTAGGAAACCCTAGTCATTCACCAGGACTCTGGATCACCATATTTCTTCTGCATGCGGCCTGCATCCTCACTGATAGGATCACTCTACTGCATTGGGTGATTATCAGCTATCAGATTGTCCATCCAAGGCAGCTAGCAACAGTTTACAGGGTTGTGGGGCCGTGAGCAGCAGACTGGGAGATCAATTCGCTACGGCATCTAGAGAGGTCAAAACTCTTGCATGCTCCAGCCATCCTCTCCGGCACGGACACACCTTCCTTCCGACTTATTTCCAGCTGAAACTGACCATCCCTTCAGCAAAAACGTTACACTTGTTTGATTCAGCCATCCGAGGTATTGCAGCAAAAAACAAGGTCATTTCTTCATCAGCTCAGCTCATCTTGCATGCGTATTTTCTCTAGAGCATATTTAGCCGGCTTATCAGTGGTAAGTGTTCATTCTATCCTGCAAACCCTAACCCTAATTTCAGCTATAAAATAGAGAAATTTTGCATGGCAGTTTGCATGCCCAGCTGTTTCAATATATTTGCATAGAAATAGAAAATATCTGGATTTGGGATATTACATTCTAAGACTATCTCCATGGCATCCCACCATGCATGCTTTACATATGCCTCCTTAGAACTAAAAGGGTCATCTAGCTTCCCCCCTAGAATGTACAAGTGCCATAGGATCGACAAGAACCTATAAAGACCACCAACTAGCATAGCTCTAACCAAAGTCCTTCGACTAGCTAGACTACAATCACCAATAGTGTATCGTCGTTATTACCACCTAAATGGTAGCATGATGTTCAGAGATGATTTGAGGTCACAAGCATGTTACATGATGTCCATTCTTATACTGACATGGTAGCATCAGACTAAATGAGCAGCCCTTACTGTTGTCATAAGGCTACATATCATGATGCAATAATCATGTATAGGATTTTCAAAGAGCAGAAAATGTCCTCCTATTAAAGGGATGGATTAATGAGTTTCCCCGCTTACAAAAGAAACTTTTAAAACGGATAGCAATGGGCAGAGGAAAGTCACCTCTCCAGCCTTGCAACAAATTATTCCTAAAGTTGAAGTCAAAGAAAAGAATGCCAAAACAACCACTATCTAAATATCCTTGGCTGAGCATAAAAATGAAAGTATTTTGATTCGAGTACGGTTAGGATCAATCACTTTTAAAAGAGTAAATGCATCATTTGCTGATAGTGGATGTAGCAGCCTTTGCATTTTCCATCAGATTTGGAAAGTATAATACCACACAAATAGGGCTTACGTCTGAAAACCCATGGAGATCATCGCAAAGGCTGAGGAGAATTAGATGCTCACAGATAAAAATCCTAAAATGAAGCTGTCAGTGATCATTTATCGCTTGCTACACTCTAGAAGTCGATTGCACCAGTGGTTAAAATCTTCATGATTTACCAGTTCAAATCCAGCGTAGGTCTGAGATGAAAGATACAAGAAAAGCACCAATTTACACCAGCAGAAGTAGTAGATCAACATAACAATGGAAATTGCTGGCGAAAATTGAAGTCTCTATCATGGACACATTTTCACTTTGGTCAAACTCGACGAGAATGTCGAGCAAGGGTAGTTGCAGTCGCTAATCATGTATCACATGGATCCAAGACACAACTCTTCTTGCCACCATCTTGCATTTTTTTTAAATCGCTGAAGACGTCAACAGTGGCAGCCGATTTCTCTGTTAAGCAAACGAGTGTGGGTGATTGCACTGACACGTGGAGTTAGGGAGTGCATGATTGGGGCATTTTTAATATGTGCAAGTTGAACCCAATCTCATTAGCGACTGATTGAAATCACCCATTGATCAATCAACTTTTTGACAGTTGTATTGTAAGCTTGATTTGGTAAAGCTTCGATTTTCATTGTTGTGGAGAGAGTCGTGGCTAGCAATAAATCAAATTGCTATTTGATTGCAAGCAACCGCTGGGATTTAAACTTCACGCTCGTGTAGATTTGATTTTGAGCAAGTTCAAGGATCGGTGGTGTCACAATCTTGATCCACGTATCAAATTAAGTGGTGGCGTCCGATTACAAGGTAAACTCTAAAGCATTCAGATGGCCCATGTATCACTATGTACAGCTGAGTCGTTGAGCAATCCATGCTTTCCTTAGGTAGCCGACAGTGTTTATTGGAGCAGCTACGCATCATTTTATAGTTGATTTTAGCCTAGGACGCATCGATGGTTTCGAGGGACTGGCTTATCCACCCGTCTCTCAAACATCCTATCAGTCGATTGCTTGGAGTTTTATTGAAAAGAATTGAAGTCTCGATTCCGGCGTCTATTGTTTACATAAACTGTGAAACTCTAAGTCAACAAGGGATATGCTTTAATTGAGTGGACGTATTTTGGTTAGCCAAGCAGTAGTTCTTTGTTATGTAATAAAGTTCTCTTAAACTTTAGTTGAGAAAAAAGGGGATCTAGGCATCACAATTTTTCTCCATATTTTATTATTATTTTATTTTTTGAACTTTGTTGAGTTTATAAAAGAGATAGCCTCCCTGATTGTGGGGGGTGGAAAAATTGGGAGATTTCTTTTTGAGAGCTTAATAAAAAATTCATCATATGGAGTTTTTTTGGATGTTCAATTGGGGATTCTTACAAATGTTTGGCGTGAACTTGTGATGCTTCAATAGCGATGAATTTTGCTAGAAGTACTTTATTTCGTTTCTATGTTTGCACCGGGGATCATAGGCGGAAGGTACCACCGCGTTGGAAGGTGAAAACTCTTAGCAGTTGTTAGTTTTTTCCCTTTGTGAGCATGTTTGTACAGGCATTGATATTTACACTTAATCTAGGTCGATTGTGTAGTATTGATCCTTTGCACGCAGAGCGCATCTCCCACAATTAGGAGGAAGAAGTAAGTCTAGTAGCTAAAATTCGACTAAGGGTGGTTTGCTCAATCATGCGATCTCTCCCCCTTAGTCACATATGACATAGGGCCCTCTTTAGTTTCCCCTTTGACTCCATTCTCCCTTTTGATGCACTGGCACTGGTCTCTTTGTGAGGAAGGATTTTTCCCTTCTTCCCATCACCCATTCAAATTACCTATTATACTACACCATTTCTCTAAGGCAGCCTCTTCAAATTTCACCCTGTCCGCCATTGTTCCTGCCTTAGTGATTTTAAACCTTAGGGAAGCCCCCCTTTAGTTGGAGAAGATCCAACCTGAAGCGAGGAAGAGAGGTGTGTGGTGACAGTTGCTATTGTTTTCGCAGTTGCCATCAGGTCGGTGTGCTTACTTTTGGGCTTTAACACACGCACATCGATCAAGAGCAACAACAGTCGTCCCTCAAATGCAACTCTATATTGGTGATCTACCAAACAAAAAATTGAAAGAAGATTTCAACCCAAGAACTGTTGAATTTTTAGCATTAGCGTGTATTCTTTAAAATTTTGTAGACTGTAAGATAACAATAGACAAGTGCAGTAGATAAAGCAAAACATCAACACAATGAACACAAGATGTTTTTCACGGGGAAACTTTTTAAGGACAAAAACCACAAAAGCATTAGTAATTCATCTCTTAAATCATATGACTGAGTTTTCAATCTCAGAATTATGATATGAATGTTTTTCAATGATTCTCAAACCCTAGCAGGCTTGACCACAAATTTTCACAAGTACAAATTACATAAGAAAATCAAATTAGGACTTTTTGCCCAATCTTTCTCTCTCCTACCCAGCTGTCTGCACAGACCAAAGTCTAAAGCTGCCTGTAAGCTTCTCGAGTTCCGTACTGCTACCCGAAAATTTATTTCTTGCTACTCGGAGTTGCCCGGGACTGTTTCCTATTGCCCAAAGCCTCAATCACATGCCTGCAAGTCAAGACAAGTTGCCCGTGAAGTGGAGAAGGCTATAGCAGCTTGTCCAAGCTTCTGCCTGTGAACTACAAGCTGCTCGAGGATAGACAGAGCCTGCTCGTGGACAGATTGAGGCTGCCCGTGCCTTTATGTTGCTGCCTGAACCCTGCCCGAGTCCTAAAATGAGCTGCCTAGAAACCTAACAGGCTGCCCGAGCTGAACCGTGGCTGACCGAGAGTGTAGATGAGTTGCCCGAGAGTGTAGAAGAGCTACCCATGGTGAAGTTTGTCTGCCCGTGGTGAAAGTTGAGTTGTTATAGATGTCGTGAGGGTTTAGGGTGATACCCTAACCTGTGAGGAAGAAGATGAAGAAACCCTAGTTGCTTAGGGTGAGACTGTAGCATGAAGATGGAGATGCCCTAACTAGAAACCTCCATGCTAGGGCATAAACCAAAGATATTCTTTCCTTCAAGAAACAACAAAAACCTCTTTTGGAGTTGCTTGATGATGATGACCAAGTGTGTGTAAATGAATTGGAGTTGATCTTCTTTTATAGCCTTTGATTCACCTGTATGTGGACCAAAACTCAAAAGAATAAAATAATAACATTTTATTCTTTTATCTTTGACTTTTACCTATAGTGGTACTAAAGGTCTTTTTGCATTTTCATTTTGACTCCTTAATGGTCCAAGGGTCCTTATGTATTTTTTACTTTTACCTTTAGCCTTCTTCAAGTGCCCTGTGGTCAAAACAAGTGGTCATAGAGGTCCTTCAAACCCACTCAAAGGACATAATCATAAATAGAGAGAATTACTAACGCTTTTATCTCACACTCCTTGTGCCACCAAGATCGGGTACTAGGTGTCTTAACCAAGGGTAGCTAATACTTGAAGAAGATAACAAAGGCCATCGATCAAAGGAGTGTCTCGCATGCCCAGACCCGGTCTAGGACTTATAGTGTTGTCCTAATTATTAAATTGAGCACATAGATCTATGGATCAACACACAACTCACAAAATAGATCACACAATTTACTCAGCAATTGAAGAATGAAACAGTGCAAAAATGGCTTGCAACTGTGAATGCTTTCATTAATCAAAAGTAATTAGATAATAATTACAATGAGGTGCAATGGCTAAATAGCCACATGCAATTCGAATCCATGTGAGGAAATTCGAATTGATTAGACTCTACTTCACTGAATGGTTAACTGACCTTGTCTAAATCATTATCGGAGTTCAAAATCCAAACTCAAGTGTCTAATTCAGTGTTGACTAATCTAAATGACTAAGGTAGGTGAGTAAATGCACCTCACATGCATGCAACCATGTAATCCTAGAACTAAGTGTAGGGAACTAGAATTGAATGTAACTGACTCCTAACTGAGCTTGACTAGTCACCAACTGAACTCAATTGATGGAGGTTGGTATCGACACTCCCAGTGGCTCCTAATTTTTAGGGATTGATCTAGGAGGCTCTTAAACTGATGCATGCAAGTGCAATCAGTGGCAGTTGGCCTCAATTAGTGTTCCCCACACTTTACTAATCGGTGCATATGCCCCAATTAGGCCAAGTGGACCCAATGGTGCGAGTGACTAAAAATAGACTGAAAGGACTCTCGATTTAGACATGACTTCTGATTTAGACATAATGACCAAATTAGACAAGGGAGGATTAATAATCCTAACACCCCCCCTGAATGCTAACTTGGACAATTTGTGGGCCCTGGTAACTAAGACCATAGATCACCCATTACAGCAAGTAAAGTAAAGTAACTGCTCAACACAAGGAGCTGGGGAAAAAACCACATGGGAAAAAAGCCCCCCTCTAACTAAGCAAATAGAATCAGGATTCAAGTTTGAAAAACTTGAAAATGTGTTCCTGCAATCTCTGTGATGTAGTGGAGCAGCATGCATGATGTTCTGTGCACAAGCATCCTGGGGCCTAGCATGTAGACTTCTCCATCTTCTCCCAAAATGATGATGGAAGGAAGGAGGAATGTAACTTTTGCCTCTTGCTGGATGAAGAGGTGTATGATCAACTCTATTCTTCTAAATGTAGTGAGACTGAGCCCTTGCCATGTAGCATCTTACAGGGAGTCTATTGCATCTCTCTGAAGGAGGTAAGATTGCATGACAACGCAAGGGTCTTTCCCTTATGAGTGTTAGATGGATTTCCAGTCATCTTCCTAGCTTCCAGTTTGGAAGGAGGGACTGGATCTGGATTTGAATCATCCTGAATCTCAATCTCATAAACCGATACAGCTGGATCTGCAATACTAGTGGAAACTACAAAAGATGTAGCTGAAATGTTTTTACCTTCCCTTGCAAGTGGTTGTTGAGAGTGCACTGGTTCTGAAAATGGCATGAAGTGTGAGAACTCATATGCCTTGGAGGCATGATTTGCAGCACCCTTCGCTATGATGTTCCCAGTAGAGATATTTGTGATCTCCACTGAGTCAGGACCAAATATGACTCACTTTGGAGAGCCAATACGAGTCATCAGGTATACAGATAACAGGTTTGCAGCTAGGGAGGGAACATAAAGCACATCTTTGAACTTTCCATGTTCAAGCTTGATAGAGCCCTTCCTTTTGGCTTGAACTTTACTGCTATTGCCCATCTGAATACTAGGACCATCAAAAGACTACAAGGAAGAGAATGATTCTCTGGATGCAACCATATGATTGGAAGCTCCAAAATCAATGAGGAAGGCATGTGTTGTTGAGCAGCTAGCATTCAGTGCATGGCATGTCTCTTCATGTTCTTCAGTTTCTTCTCTATGGTCAGCCTTCTTTGCGCCAGCAGGTACAGTAATGTTCTGTTTCCTCAAAAGAAGAGACATCTCATCAATTGTTCTTCTCATACAGGTGCTTTCTGGATGAAAGCCGCTTCCACAGTAAGAACAAAGTGTCTTTCCTTTGCCATTCTTCTTGCTTCTCTTCGAACCTAGGGGCTCTTTTCACTGCTCTTTCTCTACAAGAGACTCATCCTTTTGCTTCCCTTTATTATTCGCTACCTTAGGTCCTCCTGCAACCAATGCTTGATCTCTGGAAGATCGAATGATCTCCATTTGAATCAACTTGTCATGCTCGTGAGTGAGAGATTCAATGGAGGAGTTAAGAGTAGGCATCTTCCAGTTTGGAGTAGAAAGCTTCACATAATGAAATGTTGATACAAAGACTAAATAGTCTGCACCAAGATTGGAGAGAATGGCAAGGATGAGTTGATCATCCTCCTTCTCAACCTTGCACAGCTTCAATTGGAACACTAGATGCTTGAATTTTGTAAAGAAGTCATTTAGTGTTTCGAAATTGGATGGATGGAGAAAGATTAGCTCATTCTCCAGCTGATATATCCTTAGATCATCCTGCTTGTCAAATAAGGAGGCAAGCTTATCCCAAACCTCCTTAGGAGTCTTCAAACCATTGATGTGGAAGAAAAGATCTCGAGAGATTGAGAGGCACAAGCATCCGTAGGCTTCATCAAGCCTATTCCAGTACTTTTCTTTGTCAACATAATGAATTGGCTCTTTCTCTATCTCCATTGTGAGTCTGGAGAGTCTTTTGTAGCGTAGCTGCATCTCCATGTCCTCCTTCCACTGGTGATAGTTGAAAGGCGTGAGAAGGTCCATTGGAGGATCCATTTAGAATGCAAAGGAGAGGACTGAGTTGGTGTAGCGAATGCAGAGAAGAAGACTGAGTTGCTTGTAGCGAATGTAGTGAAGAGGACTGATAAACCTGTAAATCACACAATCAAACAGACAAAATAAGGTCGACAATCTGCACTTTCGGAATTTCCTTCACACCCAGCATAGTTGATCAAGCAAGTTTGATCAACAATTCCTTAACTTGGGATATTAAGTGGTAAATTCTCCGCTTCTGGTGCAGTACTGGAAGGAGCAATTTTGCTTAAAAAAATGATCCAAGTATGGATCTATAGTAGAAGTGCCTTGTCCTGTCGAGGCTCTAATACCATATTAAATTGAGAACATAGATCTATGGATCAACACACAACTCACAAAATAGATCACAAAATTTACTCAGCAATTGAAGAATGAGAAATTGCAAAAATGGCTTGCCACTGTGAAAGCTTTCATTAATCAAAAGTAATTAGATAATAATTACAATGAAGTAAAATGGCTAAATTGCCACATGCAATTCGAATCCATGTGAGGAAATTCAAATTGATTAGACTCTACTTGACTGAATGGCTAACTGACCTTGTCTAAATCATTATCGGATTTCATCGGAGTTCAAAATCCAAACTCATGTGTCTAATTCAGTGTTGACTAGTCTAACTGACTGAGGTAGGTGAGTAAATGCACCTCACCTACATGCAGCCATGCAATCCTAGCGCTAACTGAATAGAACTGAGTGTAGGGAACTAGAACTGAATGTAACTGACTCCTAATTGAGCTTGACTAGTCACCAACTGAACTCAACTGATGGAGGTTGGTATCGGCACTCCCAGTGTCTCCTAATTTGTAAGGATTGATCTAGGAGGCTCTTAAACTGATGCATGCAAGTGCAATCAGTGGCAGTTGGCCTCAATTAGTGTTCCCCACACTTTAGTAACTGGTGCATGTGCCCCAATTAGGCCAAGTGGACCCAATGGTGCTAGTGACTAAAAATAGACTGAAAGGACTCCCGATTTAGACATGACTCCTGATTTAGACATAATGACCAAATTGGACAAAGGAGGATTAATAATCCTAACACTGGTAACTGACTAGGTGCCTCAGCCATATGCTGCATAATTTGACCCAAGGTCAAATACTTGGTAACTGACCAAGGGCCTCCATTCTCCCGAAGAATGGCCCTCGGCCCTAGGTTGAGTCCCCTAGTTCTAGACTGGTTCATCTTCCTAGTAACTGACTAGGTGCCTCCATTCAACGATTGGCCACTCAACTCTACGATGAGCTCCCTCGGTGTTGGAATGGTTCCACATCCTGGTCCTTGACCAAATGTCCCCATTCGACAAAATGGCTACTCAGCTCAAGGTTGAGTTCCCCCAGTACTAGACTGGTTCCACATCATGATCCTTGACCAGATGTCCCCATTCAACACATTGGCTACTCAGCTCAAGGCTGAGTTCCCCCAATACTGGACTGGTTCCACATCCCGGTCCTTGACCTGATGTCCCCATTCTCTTAAGAGAATGGCTCTAGATGCTGCTTAGGAAAAATCAACACTCCCTCTTAGTGAGAGAAGTATTCTCTGCCATGCCAAGCTTGTCACAAAAGTACACGAACTTTATTGTTGTCAGAGGCTTGGTCAGGATATCTGCAATCTGTTCATCTATACAAATGTACTGCAACTTCATAGTGCCTCTCTGTACTAGGTCTCTGATGAAATGGTAATTCATTTCAATTTGTTTCGATCTATCTTGAAACACTGAATTTTCTGAAAGCTTAATGCAACTCTGATTATCGCAATGAATAATCGTTGAGTGAAGCTTTCCACAGAACAGATCACATAGTAGTTTCCTAAGCCAAACTGCTTCCTTCCAGCAATCATTTGCAGCAATATACTCAGCTTCAGTTGTACGCTGTGTTATGGAACTTGTTTCCTGTTGGATCAAGAGATCATTGCAGATCCCATACTGAAGCAGTAACCTGAAGTACTTTTCCGGTCTACTGCACTGCCAACCCAATCTAAGTCAGCATAACCTGCAAACAACACTCCACTACTAGAAGTATACCTGAGCCCATAAGTGATAGTACCTCACACATATCTGAGTATAGGTTTCGCAGCTACTCAGTGTATGTGCTTCATATCGAACATGAACAGACTCAAAGCATTCATTGTTTAACAAATATCTGGTCTCGTGTGGACGAGATACATCAAGGATCGAATGACCTGTCGATACAGAGTAGAGTCCACATCTTGTGAACTGGTGGTTGAGTCTCGCAACTTCTTCAAATTGGTAATCATGGGCATGCTCATGGACTTGCAATCCTGCATCCCAAATCTTTGCAAGATGTCCACTGCATACTTCCCTTGTGTTAGGAAGATCTCGGCTGGCTTTTGCCACACCTCTAGGCCAAGAAAATAATGCATCAAACCTAGATCCTTAATTTCAAATTCAGAGGTGAGCAACAAATGAGTATAACAACCTTTCTAGGGTTCCAAGACTTCTCCCATGTGTCCTAGGGTATAACACCAAATCAACCTGTGGTATGTCAAGTACCACTCTTAGGTACAATACAATTGGAATATCCAACTCCCTCTTCACAAAAAGAGTAATTTCAGCATCATAGCACAGATACCATGTAGAAATTTCGATTCTAGGGCTATTTAACACAGCTGAAATTGCACCTCTCTTACTAAAGGTCTCCCAGAACTAGTCCCTATGAAACTCAGCCTTAAGGTTGATCTGAAATATTAATTTACAGCAACAAACAACAGACAATATTTCATCTCACTCAACCCAACCCTTAGTACACTTTTCAAAGCATAAACTAGATCTAAAATCACTTTAATTACTGCATATTTACAGCCCTAAAGCCGCTCTATTATCTCCAAAATTTTATGTTAAATCACTTAACACTCTCAGATGTCAAATCAACATCGACAACTAGTGTTGGAAATTACCAAATCATAAATAACACAAAAGCTGAAAATCAAATGTGTAATGAACAGAATATTTTACAGCTAAATGAGGATTTGTGCAGTCAACTATACAGGCCAGTCACAAGCGATGAATTACTGAAGATCTTGAACTCAGTTGGGAAAGACGAGCCTGGGGCCCGATGGATGGACAGTCAAGTTTTATATTAATTTCTTTGATATTGTCAGTGATGATTTATTAAGGGTGGTGGAGGATGTGTGCTATCAGGAATGGTGCCAGGAAATATTAACTCCACCTTCATAGCACTAATCCCAAAGAAAGATTGTCCCACCTCATTCGAGTTCCAGCCAATTTCACTATGCAACAGCATGTATAAGATTATCTCAAAGGCGATAGCCACTCACCTGAAACCGATTCTGTCTAACTATATGTCCGATGAACAATTCAGGTTTCTAAATGGCCGCCAGATACATGAAGCAATGGGCTCAGCTCAAGAAGTCGTACATACTATAAAAACAAAGCATATTCCTGCAGCGGATCTCAAGATCACTTTGTCAAAAGTCTATGGTTGGGTATCTTGGCTTTTCCTCCACTTATGATTGATTCATCTAGGTTTTTCTCTTCCACTGGTTCGTTGGATAATGGGTTCTCGTCGGTAAATTTTTCAGTACTAATCAATGGCTCAACCTCATCTTTTTTCCAAGCCTCTAGAGGTCTTCAACAAGGTTGTTCACTCCCTCCATATCTATTTTTGCTGGTCACAGAAGGCCTAAGTCGTTCCCTGCTGGAAGGGATATCTAATAATCAATATGCTGGGTTAGTTTTGGGAATGGTCTGAGTATCACTCATCTTCTGTTTGTCGACAATGTACTTTGCTTCTGTTTGAATAATGGTCAAGATGATGTCACTCTTGCTGAAAAATTGCAGGCTTTTAAGAAAGCGATGGAGATGGAGACAGAAGGAGGTATATGAAGGAAAGTCTGCTCTTTATGTATCAATTGCAGGGAATGATGATGTGCATTCTGGTCGATCTAAGGGTCATACTGCCCTTTCCACATTATAATCTTGATGGGGGAATTAAATATCTGGATTTTAATACTAAACCAAATGGCTATGTCAGGAATGATTGGTTCTGGTTGATTGAGAAGATTGAAAAAAGGATTAGGTTTTGGAGCAACAAATCTCTGTCCTGAGGGGGTCATATGATTTTGGTGAAGTCAAGAAGCAGTTCCAGTCTATTGGCATTCTTTAGCTTACATCCCCAAAGGAATTTTCAAGAAAATAAGAAGGTTGTAAAGTAACTTTATCTGACAGGGACGTACTGAGTACAAAGGTACACATTGGGTTTGTTGAAAAAAGTTGGCATTGCCAAAATCTTATGGTGGATGGGAATTCAAGGAAGTTGTGCTGTTTGAACAATCACTGGCAGCAAAATCATTATGGAATGTCTTTACTAAAGAGAGTCTGGAAAGTGGAAACAAATACCAAAGAGGAAAACTAATGCATCAAACCAGTGGAAATCTCTTACTCTGGCTATTCCTCTTATTATAAAACACCTACCTGGAAGATAGTGACAGGTCATGACGTAAAAGTGAGCAAGGATCCAATCACTGGATGTGGTCTTAACATATTCTTACCTGATGAGATTGCACATCACTTATAACACAAGTAGGACGCTTTTAAGACAAATGTCAATGGAAGAATATACAGATGTTAAAGTTAGTGCAGTTGCGAGACCCACTCTCAGCGAGGATGGTACCCTAGTCATTTAACTAGGGCAAAGTAAGACCCTAGAAGGTACCCTAGGGCCCCCAATAGTATCCTAGGTTTCTTGGTCTGGGACCAAGCAGGGTGATGCCATGGCAAAGCCCCTAGCATGTGGCTAGGGCCCCTATGTGCCTCTAGGGTATCCTGGTCTGGGACCAGGTACACAATGTCCAAGTAGATCCTACAGGTAGAGGCAGAGACATGTTGGTATGGGACCAGGGACACGATGTCCAAGTAAGTCCTGCAGGTAGTTGATCAACTTTCAATCTAGGACTAAAGCTCAACTTAGTACTGAGGACCATTCTCCGAGAGAATGGAGGACCCGGTCAAGGTCCAGAGGTTGATCAACATGATTCAGTCCAGCACTGAAGCTTAGCCCAAGGCTGAGAGCCATTCTTTAAGAATGGAAGATGATGTCCTCTCTCCTAATCGTTACTGCTAGGTTGCTTCTCAAGGAACTGGCCACCCCTTGATGATGTCACTAGCACCTAACCCTTAGGAGCAGTGTTGAGAACCAAAGGATCGTACCATCTGGTTTGGATCTTCCCTTATACAGTGATGACAAAATAATAAAACAATGTACCTTGAGAGAGAGAAAAGATCAAAGTCCTTGGTCTTGTTGGTCCAATAGGTAAATCTCTGTCCACCCTTATGGTTCACCTTGTTCTTGTGGATTTGTGGGTTGTTTTAATGTGTCCCCCTTGTTGACTCACGGTCCTTTATCTTACTTGGTCCTAGCACTCTTATTGTGTGTGTATCTTTGTTATGATGACTCTTACCTTATGGATTCTTTTGGTACACCAACCTAAGTTCTTTTTATCTTTTGGCTGGACCATTTACTTTATGATTTTATTATAAAATCAATAAATGTTTAGTTTATGGTTTTATTAATAAAAACCTTTGGACCTTTTATTTTACTTTGGACCACTTTATCTTTGTTGGACACAATGGTCACACTGAGAGGGGGGGTTGAATCAATGTGAGAGCATTTATAAACTTTTTACCTTCTTTTAATCAATCAGAGTATTATCAATCATTATGTCATCAATTGCATAGTCAAATTCATCATGAGTCATAAGTACAACATCACATCAAAAAGACACAAGAATATATGTAATTTTGATCTTTATTTATGGTAAATGGAAGTCTACAATCTTCTCGATTATAATCAGCACCAACTGATGAAAAGAGCACCAACTCTCATAACAAGACCCAGCTTGGTTTTCTTAGCTCGAACTAAGAAGGGTTTGAGGAGTCCAATCCTCAAGTGCGAGATTTCACTTGCAAGCTTCATGCCAATCTTTGATTGTCATCAATCTATTGCTCATCACTCAATCTGCTCATCGATGCTACTGGTCATCTGCTCATCACTCTCATCAACACTGCTGCAACACTCTTCTCAATCTTCTTTGTCCATCAACACCTGCTCTTCAACCACGGCATGTCTGCTCATCAATCTTGCTGTTCAATCTATACTATCGGTCCAACACTGCTCATCACTTTTTGCAATCTGCTCATCAATACTGTTGCTGCCATCAACTTGTCATGTCTTGTCTGAGATCATCATCATCAACAAGGTCTGTCAATCATCAAGGTATGATCAAGGTCTAGAACATCATCATCATATACAAGTGTGTATGCATTGTATATGCATCATCCTCATAAGGGTATTCATCAAATCACATCATGTCAATCATATACAGCATCATTGTAAAACTGTGTGTTGGTTATACTCCACAAACTTATATCATATTATCAACAACATCAAATAAGCAGTGACCATACCTTTGAAACAATGCATGTCAACAAGAGTACCTCATAGTGAATGGAGTATGGTATCGTCATTATCATAGGGTTTATTTCATCATCAACATACCACTGTATCACTGTACACTCATTGTATGTCACTATATCTCAGTGTATATCATCAATATTCAAAGCAATATCATCATGTTATGCACTCACTGTTTGTGTCACTTGATTAGTGCAAGTTAAAGACTCACACTTGGGGCTTGTGTATGTCTGTAGAAGATCTCTAAACCAGATTGTTCAACACCCATCAACTTTAAGACTGCTTCCACCCATCAACTTTAGGACTGCTTCCAATATGTGCAAGTCACAAAATCAAACTCAGATCTGCTGGTCACCAAACTTAAAGCACCCTCAACTTCATCACTGTTCCATCATCAAACCCTAGGGTCTGTGCATACTGTAAGAAATTGGTTTCACCATTAACTAGGTCACTGTTTGCTGCTTATCACACATCCAAGGATGCTACTGTATATTTGACTGTTCATGTATCACCATCAAGGTGCACAACATCATCAAGGTGTACAAAGCATCATGTAAATCACACCACTGTATCATTACTTTCACACACTGCTGTATGTATCACTGCTGCACATTCATCATTCAACATACATCATCCTCAAAAGGTGCATGCATCATAGTAGGGTTTGCATCATCATTCATTGTTTGTTTCCATCACATAAAGGTCTCAACCACTGTACTTGTATTCACTGTATCATACTTTAGCAGCATGTCCTAGCATCATGTATTTACTGTATAGGAGTGCATTATCTCATCACTGCATGCATCACATAGTGTATATCAATAAACACATATATACATACCTTGTATCAATCACACATTTAGACTCTGTATATATATGACCTCGGATTGTGGATGTATGTGCTATAGGCATACTTCACAAACTCGGATCAGACCCTAAGTGATCATCAAAATGATAACTGTTTCATGTGCACAAAAGGCCTCCAAGCTTGGACTGTTAGGGCTTTATTCCATTTTGGACAAGTGTAAACATGAAGGACTCTCGTCAAACTCTAGCCATGCCTGCCTTTCTCACATCCCAACAAAGCTCAGCTACTGAGAAAAAGGCTCTACCAGGGCTCAGGTCAGACCCTATAGGGCTGCTCCTTGACTGCTGCTACAAAACAGTCTCCACCGAGATTCCACAGAGCTGCTTACATTTCACCTTCGTTGGATTGACCCCAAGCAAGTCCAAAAGGACTGCTGTAAACCTTGTGAGAGATGTTTAAAAAGAAAAACATAGACTGCTGTAAACACTATAAAAACCCCAAGAGATAAAAAGATAAAAAACCATCAAAAGGATACCTGCAATTTTCGGACTGTTGGGACTGTTTTGCTTATCTGCAATTTTCGGACTGTTGGGACTGTTTTGCTTATCTGCAATTTCAGGTCTGCTGCTGCTGCAATTTCCACAGTCTGCCTCACTGAATTTCCAGTCTGCTCCTCCTACCCGAATTTTACCTCAGTCCAAAGCTAGCAAGCTCTCACATCTGCTTGGATTAATTTGTTTGGAGTGGAAGTGATGTGTTTATATACACATTCAAATTTGTCCACTTCATTAAAAATAGGGCAGACTTTAAGGTCAAAGGTAAAATGTATTTTTATTTTGAATTTTTACTCTTTTATAATTTGAATTTGAATTTTATTTTTTTATTAATTGTTATTTGACTTGTCCACATATGATGTAACACATTCCATTTATTAACACTTCTTTGCCACATCATCTTCAACATGTAAGTAGGTGCAAGGTCTTCATCATGCCCTCGGACCATCTTACCATTAAAGGGTTACATCATGCCAACATTCCATGTGCAAGACTATCATGGGCTATACATCATCTTCTCCCCTCCTTCAAGGGTACAAGGACCATTAAAACACCAAGTGTGGGTCAAATGAATTTTGTGGAGCTTCTTCATCAAGCAGGAGACTTCATAGGCTTCTTTAACCACCTCAACCACACCAAGAGACCTTCAAGGGTCAAGATTCATCATGACATCACCTGTGGGGTTGCCAGACCTTCTCCTGGGGTATCATGACACCATCAGAGCATGAATGACCACAGAATGGGTCATTAATGCTTCTCCAACCCATCTAGGGATTCTCCATCATCTACAGAGGCTTCAACACCATCTTTGGGATCTTCAGCACCATCAACAAGGTCTTTAGCATTTTCAACAAGGTGGTGGCTTCAAGATCCAACCTTGTGGGTACAGGGACCTTGTCAACTGGGTACAAGGTGCTTCAAGGCACAAACCCACTTTGTAAGGGGTCCAAGGCACTACAAGTGGGACTTGGTGACGTCAATGACAACCTGTGGGGCCACTGCAAGTCCATGTTGGCATCCATGAAAATTTCATCAACAATCTTATCCTAAGTCAACCTAATGTTTGTTTTGTTTAACTTCCCTACCTTATAAAAGGAAAAGGTTATCCTTCCTTTTTAATCATCCATTAAGTTACCTCACTTTCCTATCTATCTCCGCGTGAATGTTTTCATCGTGTGACTGTTGTTGATCACGACTCCTTGTCCCGCGTGACTCTTCTTCGTAACTGTTGTTGCTGACTGTGACTGGAACTACCCCGTGTTCATATCTCTGCGTCCGCGTGAATGAGATCTCATCTTGCTTGGCTCACTTCCCGCGTGTCTTACTTCTGACTGCTCTGTGTGTTTGTTTACTGCTCCACGGCACTAGGTCTATCCCATCTGATCTGTGTGATCCTTCTGCGACCCTCCACCGTGATCGAGAGCCTGTACTGTAGTGTGGACTGTGGTTTTCGTCCACCTTGATCGTGAGCCTGTACTGTAGTGTGGACTGTGGTTTTCCTCCACCGTGACCTTGTGCCTATTACTGTAGTGTGGATTGTGGTTTTCCTCCACTGTGACCGTGAGCCTGTTACTCTAGTGTGAACTGTGGGTCTTCTCCACCGTGACCATGAGCCTATTACTCTAGTGTGAACTGTGGGTCTTCTCCACCATGACTGTGAGCCTGTTATTCTAGTGTGGACTGTGGGTCTTCCCCAGCGTGACCGTGACTTTCACTTTGTCTGGACTGTAGTCTTTCCAACTTGCTGTGAAAGCATGACTGTGTGTCTCTGCACTATGTGACTGCATCCTTCCTCAGCATGACTGTGTGTCATTTGTCAGCATAGGCTCTCTCTAAAATGTAAATTGTTTGCCTAGTTGACTTGTCCCTTTGTGACAAGATCAAATCAGAAATATCTGAGTATAAGGCTGATTCAAATATTGGTTATGATTCTTTACTGCTAACATCTACTGAACATTATATTTTGTTACTGTACATAGCATTTTCTCAAGGACCAACTTTAATGCAGTGACCAGCAGAGTGTTAAAGTTGAACCAACCTTAACACAGTGACCAGCAGAGCATTAAAGTCGAAAGAGATGAAAATTATGTTTAATTTTATTGCAGATCAAATTTATTGAAGTAAGTACTATTCTGAATCTAACCTTGTTCTGTTTATGCATTGAATTTAATTCTGAACCTAACTCTCAAATTTCAACAACAGACCTATGGAGACAGGGTTGGAAAAGTGTTGAACATGTTGGTTTGGCAGAGATGCATATAGCTATTTGGAACTCTTTTATAGAGAAATTAAGGAAGGGTCACATCCTCTTATCAAATGAAAATGATCCTCTGGCATGGAGTTATAATGAAGCAGGTGATCCATACTTGACCAAATTGGGTTATGAGGCTGCAATTAGGGCAACAGTGGCCAACAATCACTGGTGGTGGAAACATATTTGGCAAATTGCAGCCTCGTTAAAAACCCGCATTCTGATGTGTTGTGCTTTAAACGGGAAGGTATTAACTTGGAGCCAGTTGATCAAGAGAGGAAAGGAGGGGCCTGGTATATGTTTATTATGCATATCGGATACTACAACAAACGTGCATTTATTTGTCAAATGTCCTTTTACTGTGCAACTCTGGTCTGAAATTGAGCAGTCAACTGGTTTACAAGGGCTATAGAAGGATAGTACAGTTGAAACGTTGAAGGTTGCTTACACTCTTGGTTCAGGAACAGAGCTCTTAAAATTTGGAGGACTCTCCCATTTTTAGTTTGCTGGGGTATATGGCTCACCCACAATAAACTCACCTTTGATGACTACTGCATTCCTACCTTTTAAGCCTCGAGTCAAGTCATTTCCATGCAGAAACAGTTCAAGTCGACAATCTCCACCAGACCTCCTAGAATCATGAAGGAACTAATTGTGGACAGGACAAAGCCTTGTGCCTTTTTTGATGGGGTTTGCATATCACAAGATGCATGTATGGAATTTGGATTCAGTTTATATCTTTCAGAGACTCATTTGTTTCATTTCAAAGCCAACTCTGGTCGAGGCACAAGTAAACAGGAGGGGATTTCTGTCTTTGATTTTTCTTCTGAAATATGCATTATAAAAAAAAATGTTACATCTTCAGTTCAAAAGAGATTCTCTCCTAACAATCAACTGGATAATGGAAAAGATCATGAATATGAACAATTTCTTATAAGGTCTGGCTGCTGATATGAACAGATTAAAGACTATTTTCAGCATATGTTCCGGGAACAAAACACAGAAGCAGATGGACTCTCAAAAGCTGGATTGGAGCTGGTTAAAAACTCTTTCCTTTTAGAAGAATTCATAAATGGCACATTGCTGTCAAGTAGGACAGATATTCTAGATGTTTTTTAAATTTTGGTATGACTGTAATATGGTCCATGATGATATGTTGTATTTTATACTTTTTGAAATTTTAAATGGCTACTTGAAGAACAGGTTATAGACCAGTATTAGTATGTCTGGTTTATGGACTGGATCTCCAAGCCTCCCACTCTATTAGTGCTTAAAAGCACATGGAGATTGTATTTTCTGTTCACCTCAAATATAAAATATGATTTTCCTTGGCATAAAAATGTGTATATATATATGCTAAAAATGAAGTATGTGTACATACTTAGCTTATCGCAAGCTAGTAGAATTCTTCAAGCTCTCCAAAACCGTAGCTAAAGAAAACCCAAGCCACCACCAAAGATTTCCAACAAGCAAGCCCTTGTTGGCTTCGACACTTGTCTCCCACAGGTAAAAGGCATCTCCTTCACTTCTCCTCCATAAAAATGCTTCTTCCCCTTTAGGTTTCACCAAAATCCTAGTCTTCCTTGTCTTCATAGGGTAAAACCCTAATGCTAGTAATCCACTTGAAACCTCCAAGAACCCTAATGCGTCAAGACAAAGAGAGAATACACTAAAGAAGAGCACAAGGAGAGAGAAAAGGTGCACTCCACTCCTCATATCTTTTACACAAGATGATATATGAACAAGGAATGAAGGGACTTTCCTTCCTCTATTTATATAAGAGGTAAGGGCGGCCAACAATACAAAGTGGACCTAAACGCTTAAAAGCACCTATCTCTATTATATGAGAGGTAAGGATGGCCAACAATATAAAGTGGGCCTGAACCCTTAAAAAGTTAAAAGCACCTGTCTCTAACAAGTCGGTCCACAAATGTGAAACGATACACTCTAACAGGAAAAGTGTTGAACTCCAAGGTGATGTTATCAACAAGCAAAGCTCCAAGGCATGAGCACTCCTCAAGCAAGGTCCAAGGCTCCTCCTCCAAGAGCTCCACAGCGCCAACACACTTCCTATGTCATGTGCATCCTTCAAGTCCACTGTAGTTACATGACCACTCCCTCAACCCAAGCATCCTCAAGTCAAGTACAAGCCTCATGGAAGTGATCCAAGTGTGCCCATGCCATCTAGGGATCAACACCCTCCTCCACAATGCCTAGCATTGCTCCTCCAAGCAAGCAATTGGCATCCATGTGACTAGTTGATCTGCAAACGATATGCTCATAGCCTGTCGATTTCACCAACTTAGATCCCCTGTTCTCAATTACAATATTAACCAAACAAACAACCAACAAGCTTTCACAAAATCAATAATAAGGACTAATAGCAATCACTTTACTCTTCCAAGCACCAAATTACAAACGGTGGAAAGCGTCGTAGAGAACTCTTTGTTTATGAGATGTATAGTCCTAAGGACTACTAACTATGAACAACACTGTTGTTAGAAATAACTGTAATATCCCAAAGTGTTGTATGTTCATGTTTGTGTAAGGTTTGTCGGGATATTGTGTTTCTTCTTCAATTGTTTGTTGTACTATTTGGCCAATAGTACGATTGCATGTAGTTGCATTATATTGCATGAACCCCATAAATAAATAATTCAAATCTATAATGAAATAAACTCAAAATCAAAGCATGAATGTACCAATGAGATGAACAAGAGTAGGCCAAGCCAATAAAGGGGACATGCAAGTCATGCACCAACTCTAGGTCACTAGGGTTGTAGCCTCTCCTTGGATCAACTCGCCCATGCAAGCTCACGCCCGTCTTTGGATGAATGATCAATGATATAGCTCCGAAAATGTTGTTCAGATCCCAATAAGCAGCAGTAGTATCAATATTAATTCTCCTAGTGGATGGTATGAAGAATAGAGCCTCTAATGCTTAGATAAATGCGCCACTACTAATCCAGTAAGGAACAATTCGCCCTTCAATGTGAGGATGAAGAATGCACCCTTTAGAAGATGATCAAGCCATACACTCTTGTAGAATAGTTTCCCAGTGCGCTTTAATGAAAGAGATAAGGCGTGTCTCCAATGATAACCAGATAGTATATCTCACAGAATATATCCAACAATACACACTCAGTAAGCCAGGGGATGCGCCCTCATAAATTCTTCAGATACCTGGATGCCCTCAAATCCCTGCAAAGACTGATGAAGATGTTGTAATATTGAAGTATGTGATAAACCTGGATGATTCATCCCTAGAATTGACTAGGGTGGATAGATTTTGCCGCTAAACTCAATTGTTGGCTAAGGAATTCACCCTCAGTTTAAAATAGCTCTCAGAGCTCTCAAAACCAAATCTCAATATGAACAATAACAGTGCATACCCTAAGAAGTCGATTTTCTTTCTTTTATTCTTTTGACCTGTGCATGATGCATGCAACTTAACTTATGCATGCATGCACCTTTAATGATGCATGTCGCATGCATTTTGATTTAGTCCTCACATGTCACGCATGTTACTTGTCCTTGCTTAAGTAGTCCACTTTATCCTCTAATGACTTAATATCACTGCTAATGATGTGCTTTTGTCCTCTGTGGTATTCGTCATTATTAATTCCCTCTTTTATCGATACTCGCTCAAACCTAAGGGAATTGAATAGATTAGCGGGTTGGTTCCTGCTGCTCAAGCAAAAGAGGACATTATACTATATACTCCCCGCTCAAAATTGCTTGTCCTCAAGAAATCTCCGACCGATATACCGAACAATCCGTCCCTGTTTTTCCTTGTCCATTTTCATCAACCACTCCATTTCCTTGCTAGGCTGATCTTTATTTTCTTTGAATTTCCATATCTTCTCACCGATGCCATGTATTCCTTCCTTATGCCTCCTTGGGTACCTGTGAGGAATGAACATCCTGGTTTTGGCTCCCCTCCCCAGCTCCCTGGTGCATACAATACCCTTGTTTAGAGGTCTACCCAAAGAATTCTTCTCATACAACTGGCCCCTTCTTGAAGCCTTTTGTGTTGGAGTTGGCCATTTTGTCGTGCAATCCTTGTCCTCCTACCTAAATACGGTGGTCATTCCCTTTGTTGTGGCTAACCTTGAAGATTCATTGAGCATTCCCCTTAGGACCACCCTTTTCCCATCCGATGCTAGGAACTTCATCTCTAATGTTTGGTAATTTGTCGAATATTTCCCGATTGAGTACAACCATTGCACTCCCAAAACAGTGCTCATGTCAGATACATCCACCACATAAAAATCATTGACCAAGGTATAATTCCCAAGTTGCACTTGTAATTGAGGTATTCTCTGTGTGCATTCCATCCTATGATTGCCAACCATGGCAATGGAAAATCCCTCAAAGTCCTCAGTAGGGAGTATTTTCCTCGCTACCCAAAATGCATCTATGAAATTGTGGGTTGCCCCACCGTCAATAAAAGCGATTGCACGTTGTCCCTAGACACTATTACCAACTAAGTTGCACTAAGTTGGATTTTTAACTAAGCCACCAAGGATGAACAACTACTTGTTCAATTTTCAAGTTCAGAAGTCCATGCGGGCCTTCTTAGGCCCTTTTTTATTTTTTTTAACATGTTCATACCCCATGGGGAATTGTAATAAAATGAGTTAGCATGATGACTATATGTAAAAGGTTTGGTTTCCTAGGACTTAGTCATCAATGCATTTTTCCAAGGTGTTTTTTCCTTGTTAATTATCTATCATTTTTAAACGAGAAATAATTTCCGAGTTTTTCACCCAAGCCTCTAAAGGTAGAATAATTGCCTTGGTGGTTAGGTCTTGAGGTTATTAAAACCTATGTGTCTATGTATATTACCATGTTAATCATCATTTTGAGTCATTATGAACATGTCCTAAGTCCCCCATAGGTTTTTTTTAATTTCCGGTAATATATATATATATATATATATATATATATATATAATCTGTTTTTACAAGCTCTAATCCCTAAACCCACTTTCCTAAGTTTTAGAGTAATTATTTAACTCCAAAATTAATAATTACTCGAAAAACCCAAAAAATAACAAAAAATTGAGATATTTAAAAAATTCAGCAATTAAAAAATTAAAAGAAACCTGTCGATATCAATTTTTATGACTTGGCAAAGTAAAGTGGCAAGTACCCGGGCATTTTTGGAATGTCAGATGTTACATTTCCCACAGAACAAAGGGTTGGAAGTTTCTCAATTTGAGAGAGGCGCACTTCTCCAAGTGGGGGCGCAAATCCCAAGAAAAGATGGTAATTTTTGGGAGTTGGTTGAGTTTTGGGGGATGTGGCATTAATGCTTTGGAAGTTGCAATATATCTTGCCCACATCCAATTCATTCCAACCATTTGACATCTCATTCCAAGCTAGCGCCTTCATGGGTAAATGTGCCCCCTCTAGCTTGTTGGTTTTGCTATTTAAGCAAGCTCTCGTGCCTCATTCTGGACGGAAGAAATTGTATGGAACTTATGCTCCAGTATCTTGTAATCGTTTGTTGAATTTATTGAATGAATAAAGGCTTTGGAGGCAAGAATCGTGTGACTCTCTTCATGTGTGTGGACGCTTACCGTTAGTTATGGGAGGTAATCTGTGTCTTTTCATTACTTGTTTTGTTGATTAACTATTGGCCTTTGAAGGAGAGATATCTCTCAGTAGGGTAAGAGAAGTAGATTTGTTTCTCTATCATCTTATTGTTTAGTTGCATAAGATACCTTAGAGATGCATGTTATTTTTGTTTAAATTCATGTTTTATGAGATTTTGATTAATCTTTCTTGTACAAGTGCGTTCAAAGGATTGCAGTTTGCTTAGCTTGAAGAGGAAGGCGTTCTAGTTTGATTCTCTTTTCTTTTCAAGCCTACCAACAAGGACATAATCCCTCTGAGTCCCACTTGGAAGACCCCATCGCCCAAGTTCAAGGGATTACTATTCATCTTTTTCTCTCATCTAAAATTTAATTTTTTCTGGTTACCGATTACTTTGACAAATGTTAATCGATTTAGTGAGCTAATATAGATCATAAGCTAAATCTGATTTACATTTACTATTTAGTTAGATCTGATTTTTAAAGTCTAATCTCATAAATCTAGCTTCTAACAAGTACTTTTCAATACTTCCATTTTTCACCTTTTAAAGAGTACTTGAGTAATATGTTAAATTTGTATTGTTTCAATCAATTATTTAGCATATTTGATTAATTATTACTTGCTGTTTTGCAGCAATTCATGAACAGGTAGAGTGGCACTCTGGCGAAAATTTGAAGATTTAAGCCATTCGGGAGCCTTTCCTCTTATTACTTATTCTATAGGCATTATTCAAGCCTCATTCTTATAAATCTGTGTTTCCTATTCTACAAAGGAACACAAATATTCTTCTTTGTAAATCATTATAAAAAGAGAGGCAAATGGGCAGCCAAGTGCCCACACCCCATCCCCCTTGGAGGGATTCGCATCTTATTTTATTTTTGTTTTTGTTTTTTTTAAGTTTTTACTTTTGTAAGTTAAAATTAACAAATTCAATTGTGTTCTCGAAAACAAGAGTATCGGTTATGTGATTTAAACGACTCACATCTTAGGCTAAAAATTCTTAAAATAAACAAAGCTTCAATTCACGTATGCTCTTGTGAACACTGCAGTCCATTGGCTGGATCGATGTGAGACGATCTTCAGATTGGTTTCTTTCTTGCATCAGATCCACGGATTTGTCGACTCGTCAAAAGGTCAGGACAAGTATCCTCATTTAGCCTATTGCTCTTATGAGACCATTGCCCGCGCTACCCACTCAGGTAGAGCCAAATGTTGGTTCACAGGGGTTTCGAGCCTTCTTACATCAGTGGGGATCCAGTTAGATCATCTCCCCCGGTTTCAGTATTCTCTGGATGCCCCCGACCACCTTCTACCCACACGACAAGAGTTAAATAAGATCATCAGGGAGGACATTTACAAGCAATTCGTCTAGATTACATGGGTCAATCCTCCGGTAGGGTTGCAACCTAAGATGGCCTTCATGTTGAACACTTCCTGGAGATCGGAGATGGGCTCATTGTCCGACCCCAATACACATTTCGTCAGTGGATGCATGCTCTTCAGATCCCTCTCGGGTAGCTCAGAGTAGGATCACATAGACTCCAAAGAGAGACAGACCACCAAATTGATAGATCGGACAGGATCTGCCAGCTATGTCATCTACAGAAAGTGGAAACCGAGTCGCACTTTATCTTCAGATGTCCTATATACTATGAGATCAGAGGACGCTTCCATTGCTTGTTTAGGGGGCCTCAAACCCTAGCCGCCTTTTCAAATACATCGATCAGAGATGTCTAGCACTTTATATTCAAGAGGCTCTCAGGTTTCAAGCGCAGGTCCTTCAACCCCCCACCAGACCCAATACCACACAGAGGATCACGACATTCTTCAGCGTGCTGCCACCTACCAGGGGCACCAAGAGATCTACCGACTTAGATTCTAATCCAGTTTCCAAGTCAGTAAAGATTTGTGGATGTTGACCCACGATATCCCAGCGACAGCTTCGTACCAGACCTCCCTCCGAGAGGCATACAAGATCCTCCAGACCTCACCGACAACACTCCAGAGGACGCCTTGTGCCCACCAGTTCTTATTCGAGCTAGCAGACACTATTGCACTTCCCTCAGTTTTCCTCTTTCAGCCTCGAATGTTAGGAGTACTAGACCTTCCTCGGTCGACTACAGCTCTGAGATCCTATCCACCAGAGCTTATCTACCCCTATGCAGGATTATGGTGTGAGACTAGGCCGTGAGCTTTCCCATACTTCAGCCCAGCTCGTTTTGTACACTTTTACTTCTATTCTATTTTACTTCTTGCATCGTATTTCTTTTAAAGGGGGATCGGTTGGTCCTCCCACATGCACGAACATCATTGTAACCGAAAGTCCCGTTGACCTACGTTGTGGTCATTAGTAGTGGACATAAATAAAATTACCTTATCTTATCTTATCTTATCTAACATCCAAATTAAACCCCAAAAGTGAAAATGCACCCTTCAGAAGATGATCAAGCCATACACTCTTGTAAAACAGTTTCCTAATGTGCCTTAATGAATGAGATAAGGCACATGTCTCCAATGATAACCAGATAGTATATCTCTCCGAATAAATCCAACAATACACCCATGGGGATGCTCCCTCAATATGAGAGAGAGATGTGCCCTCCTAAATTCTTCAACTACCTAGACGCCCTCAAATCCCTGCAAAGGCTGATGAAGATGCATGAATATTGAAGTATGCAATAGACCTGGATGATCTATCCCTGGAATTGACTAGGGTGGATAGATTTCACCACTAAACTCAATTATTGGCTAAGGAATTTGCCCTCAACCCAAAATATCTCTCAAAGCTCTCAAAACCGAATCTCAATAATGAATAATAACAATGCATACCCTGAGAAGTCGATTTGTTTTCTTTTATTCTTTTGGCCTGTGCATGACACATGCAACTTAAATTATGCATGCATGCAAATTTAATGATGCATGTCGCATGCATTTTGATTTAGGCCTCGCATGTCACGCATGTTATCTGTCCCTACTTAAGTGGTCCTCTTTATCCTCTGATGACTTAATATCACTGCTAATAATATGTTTTTGTTTTGTATGGTATTAGTCATTAGTTAATTCCTCATTTTATCAGTACCTACTCGAACCTATGGGAATTGAATAGGTTAGTGGGTTGGTTCCTGCTACTCAAGCTGAAGAGGACATTACAGTAACTTCCCATCATTCCTATGTAAATGTGTTAACCCAAAGGTGGCTGACTCAGAAAATAAAAACAATGATGCAAGATGTAGCATACAATTATTCAATCAACTCAAATTGACTCAGGGAGGCAACAAACCATCCAAATAGACTCAAAGATTGATTGCATACAAAACGTACAATATCATTGGAGTGCCAATTGTTCACACCATGCATAACACAATCTAATTTACTAAAATACATATCATTGGGGTAGTTGTTCAACTTCAATAATGCATCAATTGCTCAATTCAAATGACCAAGAAACTCAATTAATCAATTGGCAAGTTGTATGATCATTCCAAGTTAAGAGAAAGGCCAATTACCCAACGTATGGTTGAATTGGGTTGAGAGAGATGCCCTGATCCATCATACAATCGAATTGAAGGTTGAGGAGCAAGTGACTACGCACCATGCAGTCGAATTAATGCCCATAATTTAGCATACAACAATGTATGATCGAATTGGATGACGAGCTTGCTTGTATGCACCTCATAGAGCGAGCTACACATGCATTAATGCTAAAGGAAATCTAAACTAGGGCAAAAAATGGGTGAAAAAAGACACCAATCGTACAATGTTGGAAAAGGTGGTCGAAAGGAAAAAAATGTCGAAAAGGGAACTCCCTACACCATAGCAACAACTCCAAAATCAAAACCCTTTGAGCTTGATTAGGCATCTAAGGAAGGAGATTTACTAGCTCTTATAACTCCATGGCTCATCAAACAAAGGAGAAAATGCAACATTAACTCTATTCTACTCATACATCCATTTTCTTCACTCAAGGGCACCCATTAATGACACTATGAGCTCTTAATTAACACGGTAAATAAACCAATGCTGAAATCAATCACACACTCAACAAAGACTACACAAACATGTTATTTACCTTAGAAATCCAAATGGAAAAAACAACGTTTAATGGCTTCAGCCTCAACTCTTTTAATTCTATCAATGGACAAGTTACAACACCCTTTGGCTCTTTAGTTCAACTTCTTTTTTGCTCATGGGAACTTGAACAACACTGAGACACTCCCATTCTCTACCAAAGAACCCCTTTCTCTTACTTGGGAGAAAGTAAATAGGAGGGGATCTAAGCCGGGAGATTGTTGGAAGGCCAAGAGTCGCCAATCCTTCAACTTCCCCAAGCCTTTGAGATTCTCCTCTCAATATTTTCTCTCTTTCATGCATTTGAGGAGAACGCCTTTCTTTTATTTTATGTAATACATTCCATAAATACTTTCCTTCACGTGACTTCTATTTATTTATTTTTAATGAATGAGAAAAATATCTCAATCTTACATTACATTTAACCTTTGCAGTGTTGTCCTTATTCAGGGCTAGACACCAATTGCGATAACATGGGACCTTTCACACCACCAACTCTATCTCTTGCCTTGTCCTTGTTATCACCAACCTTGTAGTTGCCTATGTATGATGGATCCAGGATGAATGGTAAAGGGGCAAGCAACTAAGGAGGTGGAACAAAGACTGCCTAGACTCCCAAATGATTGGTTGTCACGTAGACCCAGTTTTGTTCCCGACATGAGAGATCAGATCAAGTAGGCTTGAGATACATAAGGTGTAAGGTAATTGGAAACTCTAGATCTATGGAAGATGATTTTAAGTGGACTATGGCTTTGGAAGAGGGCTTCAGTCGTATGAGGGTTGATCCAAAGTGGAATGCAAGTGACCTATAGGGGTAATACTAGATCTAGCGTTGAGGTACTAGCAACTGATGAAGATAGTCGCTGGCTTGGGAAACGTAACCGAGGCAGGGTGAGTAAGGACAGAGTTGGGACTGTCTAGTACCAAAGGGATAGACTCAATGAGAGATATGACAATGTCAGATTACCTGAGTCATCAAAGAGCAGTCAACTTTCAGGGGAAAGAGGTCAAAAGAGGGCTAGCGCTAAGCTTGGAGATCAATGCTTGTTGGGCCTTAGGCAATGGAGTCGGTATCTGCACAACGTTAAAGTGAACCCACCTGGGATATGCCCTGATCTATGGACCCAGAAAAGTGTTTGGCCCGAAAGATTCAATTTACAGGGAAACCAACAAAAGGAGGGCTAGCGCTAGGGTTTGGAGAGGCAAATCTGCAGATCTAGGACAACCAGGAGACTATCAGCTCAGCGTTGGAGGAGAGATGAGACCAGAATGGCCTGATCTACAAACCCAAGTCAAAAAATTTCAGGAAAAAACAGATCTGGAAAAGTCAAAACCTGATGATGAATGCTAGGATACTGAAAATCAGTTTTTCAAATCTAGGGCTGCCTGGCAGCAACTAGCTCAGTGTTGAGGGTGTTCTGGAGTGAGGGAGACCTCATCTACAAACCCAAGTGATTATTTTCCAGAAAAAGAAAAAAAAAAAGTCAACTCTGGAAAAGTCAAAATTTCAATAGGGGCGCTAGGGTTTAAGCAGTCAGAAAGTCAGATCTAGGGCAAACCAGTCACAATCTGGACAGCATTGAGGAGGATTTGGTGAGAGGGATGCCCAATCTACAAAACCCAACAGTGATTTGTCCAAAGATCGAGCGGTTCCCTGATTAAATATTTTTTTATTTTTTTTATTTAGGAGTTTTCAGAAAAACTTGAAGAAAAGCAGGTACAATGGATTGAGATCTGAAAAAGAAGAGACTGACCTGTAGATCTTACTTGGAAATGCTTGTAGATGCCTTGATGATGATGATCCTCTCCATCCCAATCAATTCTGGAAGATCTGAGTGAGTTCTAGGACCAACGTTATGCTCCAAGTGACCAATGCGCCCCCCATCCTACACAAGCAAACTTCAACAATATCAGATTTGTTGTACCATGAAAGAAAAAGCTAGATCTGCAGAAAAGCAACAAGATGTAATCATAGATCACAATGAAACTAATGAAAACCCCCTGATACAAGACGAAGACAATCTGAGCGAGTTGAGATCCCCTCGCAAAAAAGCTCCAGCTGAAAACGCCCTCCTGTAGACAAGACAATGATCCCAAAAAAATATAGATCTCACAAAGTATTTTGAATGCTAGGAAGCAAGAGATTTTCCAATCACCACCGAAGAACATCAGATGCAAAGCAGATCCAGAAAATATCCACAAAAAATATTTTATTATTCCGATTCAAGAGCCAAAGACCCCTTACAAATGAGAAGCTCTCTCCTTTAAATAGGAACGAGAGAACCAAAATCCTAACCACTTTCAAAACGAGTGGCTAAGATTAAAAGATAAAATGTTATAATCAATGGTTGAGATGAGCTCAACATACAATACATGGATCAATATAATCATAAAGTACCAAAGTAGACTAAATCACCCATAAAGAGGGTACCCCACTCAACAAGAAATAAATGAAGCACATGGTGGGTCCATGGAGTGTTAACTAACTCCCTCTGGGTGCCCCATGGCACAATAAAATAATATAATATTTTAATTTTTTGCCTTTGTGCCTCCTTGAGGAAATCGTGAGCCTCCCAAAAGCTCCAAAAAATAATATCAAAATCCCAAAAAATATGTGTGGGCCCAATCAGGTGCTGCAACTGCTGGAGAAGGTGCGGAGGACATCACTCTCATCATCGTGGCTCATCCCATGTCATTTCCTTGCCTCAGTAGCCCAAATCGATTTCTTCAATAGCCATTTAATCTGGCTCGAGAAATGTGAACCTGCCAAAACAGCCTCCTAGGGTGCCTGCGTTGTCAAACTGAGCCCACTAGCCTTTCTGGGATAGGGGTACTATGGTACAATCAAGTGGTTGCACCCCCTATGCCCCATACAGTGCCCCAGGAGATCCCAATAAAACATCTCCCTGCTCAAACACATCATCCTGTGAAGCAAAACTGCATCAGAAAGGTAAAATGAGCCTGATCATCTCTGCAAGTGCCGAAACTGCAAATAAGCTATCTCACTAGACTCGAAGAGTCCAAATCCATCTAGGGTGCATACTCATACCCCTACCAAGTCTCTGCCTGATCATCAATAATATCCCCTGATCATCAACAATATCCAATAGACAAAATAATCACCTGTAAATGACCAGATACCAATAATATAACTCAAGCTACCATCCATCTGCTGCAAGTGTTACAAGGCTAAGACATGCTCTACAAATCATTTAAGTAACATTTATAACAGGTACCAGTCACCTCATTGGCGGTACATCAACCAAATACATATATAGGGTTTTATTTATTATTACTCAGACCAAACTTTCAAGACTATACTCACTTCATAGTTGTAGTCAATTTGCTAGTGAAGGGTGAAGGCTGATTTTGACAAGGCTAAGGTAAAGGATGACTTACCAACTTAATATCATGACACTTTGGATATGGGAAGGGAATACTCACTATAACCACATGCCAGAAAAACCACAACACAGGGAATGGCAGTGCCTCACAAATGGTTGAGTTGTTCAGAGAGTGCTTATTCAACTTAGGCATCATGTCTACATCAAGTTTGATCTAGGTTCATTAGGATCATCAGTTTTATTTCCATGGCCTTTTTGGCCTATATATCCTTTTGGAGACTTCACCAATGCTTAAAAACACAGCTAACTGCAGCTTTCATCCAAGACATATTCAAATTTATAAGGTCAGCAATATTTGGATATAGCATATATTTAACCTCGCTTTTTTGGACCTTTTCTTATACCCTTCAAGGGGTATTTTAGCATTTCATTGCTCTTGCCCTTTTTTTACATATGTTAAGAAACACAGTTTTAGCATTTTCAATTTCCATGGGCGCATATAAACATTTCCAATATAGGTAGTACATGAGCTTTCAGTTTTAGCCAATGACATCTCAAGTGACCAGGAGGAGTTCTGCGCAGTACCAAACATCGAGAGAACCGACCAGAATGATTTAGGCATACAATCCAACTCACCAAAGGCAAGTTTTGTCACCAACTCAGAGCCGAGACACAATATAAACAGGGAGGTTTGTCCAACAAAGGTTCTAGCGGGGAAAGGTCCTCCATGCCATAAGCCAAGTAGTATGTCGGGTTAAAAAAACAAAACTAGAAGATAATGGATGGGTGGAGACAGTGAAAGATGAAGCCAACACTAGCAAGCCAAAGAATGGTGGGAATGACTGCCTCTATTCTCCCTAGGGAGGGTAAAACCAATGAGTATAGATCAAGAACTTCCAAGTCTAAGTAGGGACACCATTACATAATACAAATACATCCAAGTCCATATATTTATGACCGCCAGATCATGACACTAAATGCTAGTATATGTCACAAAGATGAGTATAAGAGCAATGATAACCATAACACAATAAAGTAAATGTTGAGTCATAACCATGCAAATAATCCATCTGAACCATCATCTATCCAATGAGAAAGCACTTATATAAATCTGGGCATCAATAACTGCTCTGTAAATGACTAAATGGCTACATCAGTCCTCAAATCTGAGTGTCCTGAGACTAAAATTCTGACATGGGAGAGTATAATAGTCCACTAACAAGACACTGATCCATCAAAATTGCTCATCTCAGCATCTCATATGTAAGAAATCTGACTGAAAAATGTATTGTGTCTAAAAAATAGAATATGGTAGCCTGGCTACTATATATGTGATAACAGTCCTTAGCTTACCTTTGTTGATCTTTGTTAAGCCTGTATCTAAAGCCATTGTTATATTGGATCCGATTTCGAATCACTAGTATTAAGAAAATCAACAGGCTATCTAAAGGTCTCCGACACTCCAAGGAAGAAAGCCACATAAGCATCCATACAAGGTCTAGCGATCCAAGAGCAATCCATCTCCACATGTACATATCCATTACAAAAAACCAAAAAGATCCTCCGTACACCATGCACTTCACATTGCATGAAGCGCCCCCAAGCATGGTGTAAATATTATCAAAGAAAATCCCAAAAGCTAACATGAATAGCATTGTACAAAACCAATCCTTTGAGTGGTTTTAATTAAGGGCCTTGCAATATCAATATCAATCTTGTAACAACCTGAGTAAACATCTGTTAGAAAGGAAAATTGCACCACTAGCAAACACACCAAGAACATTTATCAATGGCTTGCTACAATGGATACCCCGCATTTGATTCACTTGTAAATTGTCCCAAAGCACCATGGTTTTTAGCACTTTCCTTGTCAAGTCCTATGGTTCTTGCTTTATCATACTCAAAACTCCTTTATTCTTTACAGGCATTGTTTATGACTTGTACCATTTCAAGACAATAAGATGACTGAAGAACATTAAATGGTATGCCACATGAATAGAGAACCCTGAACACTTTTGCATCGATGTCATCCCTACAACCTAGGTGAAGTAATATTGTTTTATGCCAAGAATGCATTGGTGAGGATCCACTAATGGTGGGGTGGGGATAGACCGCCAAAAATTTTATATGAGGTCTCAAATTCATCATTCAACCTTTGATTTTTGGGATTTGCTTTGTGCTTCCTCCTATTCATAATGTTTTTTTTCTATCTTTTGCTTACACTTTATCATAGTTTTTTACTTCTACCACCTTACTCTTCTTTTCATCACTTTGCATAAATAATCCCACAAAGATGCTTCCTCACACGAGTATATGAACCTATGTAAGTTGTGCTACAATGGAGGCATGTAAATTTAGTGGTTTTGCCCCCTTACCTTCCCTCATTCCTTGTCACATAGTACCACATGGGTGTTGAACTCTCTTTTAGTTTATTTTATCATCACTATCAACTTTGTCATCCCCTTCCATTTCTTCCTCTCCATGGGATGGGCCACTGCCTACTTCTTCCTCGCCATTGGTATTTCAATTTCCCAACAACACCATCATAATAAAAAACAAAACCATAATGATAAACCACATACCCATCAAGTTTCTTGAGAGTAGTCGATTGCCTACAATAGAATGAGGGAGTAGAAGGAATGGTAAAAGGTAGGAGAAGAACATTCAACATCGAATATACAAGTTTAAAACACATGGAAGAAAGTAAAAAACAACCAAGAATGGGCTTAGAACCTACCTCTTCAACTCTCCAATGGTGTTTGAATGTAATTGTGGCCACCTTAATCTCCGTTCCTAGCACTCACAAATTTGCTCCTCAACAACTAGAAAGAAACCTAGTCAAAACACTAGCAAATACAAGTGACATGAGTGAAAAAAGGAGCTAGATTGAAAGCAAATGGAGTGAAAGGGTGATTTAATCCATCAATAAATCATAGGAAGAAGTTATTTTCCATTGCTATACACCCCCCACAAGCAAAGAAACACAAAAAAAATTACCAAGGCACAAGGAGAAAGTTGATTTTTGCTGAGAGCGCTCAGAGAATGTCTAAAATATAGGGAGTACCTTATTACAACACAAACCCTTACTTCTTACGACAAAGCCCTAAAGCACAAGCAAGACCTTGGTGGAACTGAGGGGCTACCCAACGTCACCACAATAGCTCCCTCACTCACTTTACTATGGCTCTCCAACCAATATTATCAGATTCCAACCGATCATCGAACAGGTCAAGCCCAAAAACCTTAACCGAACCATATCAAACAAAAAAATGAACCAAAAAATACATAAAATATTCAAATTTTGAAAAAAAACATATATATTCGAATCCAAACCATTATACACAACTATCAAATATGCAAAGTTTCTCAACTATATAGAAAGTAAGGGTGCATATAATAAAATAGCATTTAGTGCAATCCATATTTTCACCAAAATATATAAACAAAGAGACTCTAAATGGCCTCTAGAGTCCAAAAAACTTCATGCTACAACAAATAGCTACATATCATCAAAATCATTGCCTATATTGGAATCCTATTCGTCAATAGCACCATGTGTCCCCCACCTCTAGGCTCTATTCCTTGCCTCTATCTCATATCTCAAAGATGATCGTCCAAGGAAATTACTCAACACCCTACAAATTTGATAAAACTTCATATTCCAAGCATTAAAAAAAGGTAGAAAAAACTTCCCATGCCTAATAAGTAATTGTGCTTGAGTGAAGAGTAAATTTTTACTAAGGTCATGACTAAGGAGTTAACCAATCAACACCGCCAACATAGAGGTACATAGAGGGGTTTGATGCGCTTGATTAAATGCCAATCCCACACCCTCATACATGATAGAATATAGGAGAAACATTGAAATCCTTATACCCTGAACACTATTAAGTCTGTTGAATTCTGAATGGGATCTAAAATTCTATTTTTTGCATATGAAGTCTTATGAAGTTGGAACCACTTCAAACATCCTAAAACAATTAATGGTAATGTTAAAAATTTAAGTAAGAGGATAGAAAATGAAAAATGAGGAGAACATTAATTTAACATTACCATTTAACGTTCCTGATGATTACTACGGTTTACATTCATTTATTTTTAAAAATTGCATGTTCAAAGCCATGTCTTGCTCACTTGTACAAAACTGACTGATTTCATACAGAATCTATTGGAATTTGGTTCATACATTTAAGGTCGGTTTCGTACAAAAACAACCGGTTCAAGTACAAAATCGATCGATTTCGTACGGAACCAACCTCTAGCGGTTTGGAACCTCGAAGAGTCGAATGGGACCGAAATGGCCCACAAAATTATCAAACAGGTTGATTTTTCCAATTTCAATTTTGTTCTAATAACTATTAATGTTTTGAACTTTTGAGCAATAATGAAGATATTCAAACTTTGAAACTTTCAAAAATGAATTTCTGAATACTTGAAACACTGAATCAAATTATCTGCATAAAACATTCATCCACATGAGACAAGAAATACCATGAGAAAACCCTCTTGATACAGAGGATGAAAAACCCGGCAATTCTTTATGAGTATATTACATAGATTTGTAGAGAATGGTTTACATCACAATAGCAGACTGTCTGATAAGAGAGAACATGGAGCAACAGAGAATAATAATCAGCTATAATCACTGTAATGAACTTGCCATATGCCTAGCATATTAATAACAAGCCAAATACACATCCATGCAAACAAGGACAAATGGTTGCATGCCATTCATGCACCCATGCATTACAATTTCAAATTTCCTTCTTGGAATAATCAATCCATGCATTGAAATCTTCTTCATGCACAACTAATGCACCATATACTTTCAATCATGGACATTGATTGATAGTTAATTGATTTGTAGTGAACTCAATCTTTAACTAAATATTTATCACTTAGTTAACATGCTAACTTAAGTGTTACAGTGCTTCTTTTATTAATTTACTATTATTAGCTTTGCATGGAATACTATAAGTTTCTTAATTACTTAACTGAATCCATACATTAATATTTCAACTGATGCTTTAACCTAAGCACTGATTGAGGCATTCATATTTAACTACAGCTTTATATATTGAGTTAATCTAGTCTTCTGCATGGGTAATTCGAATTCTCTATTTTTATTACCTCTTTATTGCTTATCTCTTTATCTTACTGCATGGTCTATGTGTTAACATTAATTCATATCATAATATACTCATAAGAATTATCACATGTTATAATCATATTATATTACTCTCATACCATATAGTCATGTGCTAAAGTAATTCACTCTCAAGGTGATCAGTCTCGAGAGGAGACTTGTCACTTAATAGCTTTATCCATCTTGAATGACAATGGTTAGTAATATATCACATAATGTTTACCTCTATGACTAGAGGTCCACCTCAATGAGTATCCACTCTTTGGATGACTACATTAGGATCATGACCTAATACAACACAAGTCCATCTCCGTAACTAGAGATCCATCTCATAGGGTACCATCTGTTAAGTTTTTAGCATTAGCATGATACTTTTAAAATTTGCAGACTGACATAAACAAATGATAAGTGCAGTAAACAACAGTCATCACATCAAGACAATGGACACAAGAATTTTTCACGTGGAAACCTTTAAAGGACAAAAACCCCAAAAGCATTAGTAATTCATCTCGTAAATGAGATGATTGAAATTCTTCAAAGATTCCTCAAACCCCAACAGGGTTAAACAACAGTATCTGAAGATCAATTTTTCCAATTACATAAAAATTACCAAAATGTCGTTTTCACAAATTAGGGCTTGTGACCCTAATTTCTCTTTTCTACCCAACACATTACAGGGTATCCGGAAAACTGTCAATTGCTCGGATTTGCCCTGTCTACCCAGTTGTACCTATCAGTCTGCCCACTGCCCGTTTTTTTTTTTTTGTTTCTGCCCGGCTGCATGTTATGTTGCCCGTTGACCTACACTTTTCTTCTCTGTTTGGTTGTTGTTTAGCTTTAATGCTGCTCGAATGGCAAACAGGCCAAGGCCGAAGCCTCCAGGGGTAGCCCGTAGGATGCTCGAGGGTCTGTACAGACCCGAAAGCCCTGCGGGCTGCTACAAGATCCTCACAGGACTACCTACAAGCTGCCCAGAGGGCATGTGTGGCCACAACAACCTCTTAGGGTCTGCCCGTAGGCTACCCAAGGGTTGGTAGTGGGCCAAACCCTCATGGGTGTGCCTAGCAAGGGCTGCTCGAGGGTGCCGAAGGGGCAAGGCCCTAACGTGGCTTGCCCGGAAGAGAGGAGAGGGCAACTCGTGAAGGAGAGGGTTGCCCGAGAACAAAACCTTCTTGCCCGATCTGTGTAGGAGTTGCACGAATCTATGGAGGAGCTGCTCAAGAAGATGGATGAAAAGAAGGGTCAGGGTGAAAACTCTAACTCAAAAATCAACTGCTGCAATTTGATAAAGAAACCCCAGCTTAGGGTTTTTCTTCAATAGATGATGATGCCCTAGCTAGACTCATCCATGCTAGGGCACAATCATCAAGCCTTCTTCTTCAAACCTGTAAGATCTTCTAGTGAGCAGTTTTACCTGTGAGAGCAAGAGTGTGTGTAATAATGAATTGGAATGACCTTCTTTTATATCCTTTAAGTCACCTGTAAGTGGGCCAAAATTAGAAATCTCAAAATAATAATATTTTATTCTTTTCTAATTTTGACTTTTTCCTTTAGTGGTGCTAAAGGTCTTTTTCCACTTTCACTTTTACACCTTAGTGGTACTAAGGGTCTTCATGTATTTTTTACTTTTGCTTTAGCCTTCTTCAAGTGCCCCTGTGGTCAACGCGGTCTTTCATTTCCATTCAAAGTACATCATCATAAACTAAGAGAATTACTAATGCTTTTATCTCACTCTGTGTGACACCAAGATCAGGTACTAAGGTGTCTTAACCAAGGGTAACTAAGCCTTGGAGAAGATCGCAAAGCCCATTGATCAAGGGTCAGAGTGTCACACATGCCTAGACCCAGTCTAGGGTTTATAGTGCCTTCCTCGTAACAGACCAGGTGCCTCAGCCATAGGATGCATAATTTGACACTAGGTCAAATACTTGGTAACAAACCAACTGCCTCCATTCTCCAAGAGAATGGCCCTCAGCCTCAGGCTGAGTCCTGGTAAATGACCAGGTGCCTCCATTCAAAAGAATGGCTACTTAGAATTAAGCTGATACCATATTTCAATGTGTTTCGATCAATCCTGAAACATTGGGTTCTCTGAAAGCTTTATGCAACTCTAATTATCGCAATGGATGATCGTTGAGTCAAGCTTTCCCCCAAACAGATCAGATAAAAGTTTTCTAAGCCAAACTGCTTCCTTGCAGGCATCACTTGCAGCGATATACTCTGCCTTAGCTGTACTCTGAGATATGGAACCCTGCTTCCTACTGGACCAAGAAATCATTGTTGATCCCATACTGAAGCAGTAACCAAAGGTACTTTTCCGGTCAACTGCACTGCCAGCCCAATCTGAATCTGCATATCCATATAACAATACTCCCCTGCTGGAAGTATACCTGAGCCCATAAGTGATAGTAGCTCGCACATATCTGAGTACATGTTTAGCAGCTACCAAGTGTATGTGCTTCGGATCGGACTGAACTGACTCAGTGCATTCACTGTGTAACAAATGTCTGGTCTCTTATGCACGAGATACATCAGGGATCCAATAAGCTGCCTGTACAGAGTAGAGTCCACACTCTGTGAACTTGTGGCTGAGTCCCACAACTTTGTCAAGTTGGTAGTCATTGGTACGCTCATGGACTTGTAGTCTTGCATCCTAAATCTCTGCAAGATATCCACTACATACTTTCCTTGTGTCAGGAAGATCTCACCTGGCTTTCGCCAAATTTCTAAGCCAAAGAAATAATGCATAGATTCGAGATCTTTCAACTCGAATCCAAAGGTAAGCTCCCTCTTACACTGTTCTATCAATTGTTCATCACCTATAAGAAACAAGTCATCAACATATAGAACAAGTCTCAAGACGTGATTATGAACAACCTTAAAGTACAAGTTAGAATCAACTGTACTTTTGGAAAACCCCAAGCTGTGGAGAAATCCATCCATCCTGGCATACCAGACTCTCGGAGCATGTTTCAGTCCATACAAGGCTTTCTTTAGTTTACATACATGGGTCTTCTTCCCATGAGTCACAAAGCCTTCAAGTTGTTCAATATAGACTTCCTCCTCAATCTTGCCATTGAGGAAGGCACTCTTTACATCCATTTGATGAACTTCCATCCATTTGATGTAACTTCCATCTGAATACTACAGCAAGTGAAATGATGGTTCTAATGGTAGTATACCTGGCAACAGGAGCAAATGTCTCATCATAGTCGATGCCTTCTTTCTAAGTGAAGCCACGAGCTACGAATCTAACTTTATACTTCACACTTCCATGCATGCTTGATTTTATAAAGCCATCTGGAAGTCACTACTGACTTTCCTGTTGGTCTGGGAACAACTTCCAACACATCATTCTTCATGATTGAACTGTACTCTTCAATCATGGCATCAACCCATACCTGTTTACCTGCTGCTTCTTCGTATGATGAAAGTTCTGCACTGATAAGTTGGCTCATAAGACTGGAGTACTTGTGTGGTCTTATGCTTTCTCTGAAAGTCCCTGGAGGAGCTTTATGCTACTCACCTTCTTGCACCGTCTCTCAGTACCAAGCAAGTCTCCTTTTCAAAGGAAAAACTTCAAGTAGTTCTTCTAGTGGACTCTCAGTGTCCTCAGGTACATCTGGAATTCGATCCTCAAATTCCTCTTCCTCCCTCTGAATTTATGAATCTGGAAACTCAAATGGAGAAACTTCATCTTCCATTGAAAGCTCTAGTGTTTTACGAAACACAGCTTCCTCATGGGAGATCACATCTCTGCTAACCTCAATGTGCCTTTGTCCTGGTATATAGACTTGATAAGCCTTCGAGCAATCACTGTACCCAACAAATATACCTTTCTTACCAGAGGGCTCTAACTTGGCCCTCTTTTCTTTTGGCACATGAACTTATACCGGAGTACCAAATATCCTCGTGTGATCAACTACAGGTTTATTCTTGGTGAAGACTTCTTCTAGAATCTTCTCCCCCAACATTGCATGTGGGCTTCTGTTCTAAATATACACAGCAGTACATGTAGCTTCAGACCATAAAGACAAAGGAAGATCTAGATCAATGAGCATGGCTTTAGCAGCTTCACAGATTGTTCTATTCTTCCTTTCTACAACCCCATTCTACTGAGGTTTGTAAGGTACTGTCAGCTCTTTCTTGATTCCTGCTTCCCGGCAAAAATCATCAAACTCATTAGATTCATACTCACCTTCATTATCTAATCTCAAGATACGGATGTGTCTGCCAGTCTGATTTTCAATCAGTGTTTTGAACTCTTTGAACCTGTCAAAAGTTTCACTCTTGGCCTTGAGGAAGTAAATCCATGACTTCCGAGAGTGATCATCAATGAACAAGACATAATATAAACACCCACTCAAGGAGGGTGAAGACATAGGCCCACAAATGTCAGGATGAATCAAATCCAAAATGCCTTTAAATCTATTCTTGCTTCTGGGAAAGGATTTCTTGGTGTTCTTACCTAGAGCACATCCTTTGCAGATTCCATCATGTTTTGGGGATAATTCTGGCATACCTGTGATAATCTTCTGCAATCCTATGAGAACTGTGTAGTGAAGGTGTCCAAACCTTCTATGCCATAGTTCACATAGATCAATTGTGTGGTGTACCAAAGCATGAGCGGAATCTTCGGAAGCCTTGTAAAGGCCTCCCTCTCGAACCCCAATTTGTACCGAGCTTAGATCTTTGTCCTTTGCCCATAGGACTTTCTTGTCCATGAAGAGGACTCTGTAGCCCTTGTCCTCTAAGCCAACAACAGATACAAGATTCTTCTTCAAACCAGGAACATAAAGAATATCAGCAATATGAAGAACCGTACCTGAGTGAAGTTGAAGTGAAGTTGGGACAATTCCTTCAATCTTGTAAGTGGATTCATCTTCAAGTTCCACCTGTGTGGTGAACTTCTTCTTTCTGTAACTATTGAGAGTTCCATGGTTACCTGTCATGTGCCTGGAGGCACCACTATCCACCAACCAAGAGGTGGCACAATCTGTGAAAGAACCGGGTGAGAACAAAAATCAGAAAGTACTCTCTTCTAGGCTCTTGATCTTTGTTAGCCTTGGTTTTCTTCTTCTTCTTTGGTTCTTCTTCTTCGTCTTTTGCTTCTGCGGCAGAGGCTTGAAACCTTCGCTTGGGTTTCTTCTTGGCTTGCCTGCAATCCTTGGCAAAATGTTCAAACTTATTGCAATTGTAGCATTCTACTTTTGACATGTTAGAGAACTTGCCTTGAGGTTTATTTCCCTTCTTTTGTTGAAGGAAAGGCTTCTTGAACTTCTTTGTCTTTGCTACAAGTGCAAGGTTGCCTTCCTTGGTTACCTTGCCTGAGGTCCTTCCCTCTTCTTCTATGCAATCATGCCAAATCCTTTCAAAGGTTGGTTGATTCTCACGTCCACTGACAGATGCCATGAAGGTTCCCAAGAGATTGGGAGACCATCAACCACAGTTTGCACAAGGCCATCATCATCAACAGTAATACCAATAGCAATGAGTTGATCTCTTACCTATGCAATCTTTGTGAAGAAAGAACCAACCCCTTCATCCTTGTTCAACTTCAAAATTCGTAGCCTCTTCTTCAAGACTCTCTTCTGGATGGGAGCCTTCTTCTCATATAGGTTGGCCAAGGTGTCAAAGCATTCTTTAGCAGTCTTCAAAGCTGTGATGTTGGGCATCACCATCTCTTTGATAGAATCATAGATGATCCTTCTAGCCTTACCCTGCTTCCTCTTGTAAGCAAGTCTGCCAGCATTAGATGTTGGCTCTTCAATGACATTGAACACAATGTCATCCAAGTCATTCTCTTCTAGAATGGTTGTCAACCTGGCCTTCCAGAAGTTGTAGTTGGTTGAACCTTGTAGCTTCTCTTCCAGTCTGAAGATGTTGACGGCCATCTCTGTCACTTAGTCAAATGTTAGGTCTGCAAAACTTATCCCAAGGTCTAGGAAAACAACAGCAGTGTCCCTTTACTGTGTTTTCACATGTTAAGCTCTGATACCATGTTAAGTTTTTAGCATTAGCATGATACTTTTAAAATTTGCAAACTAACATAAACAAATGATAAGTGCAGTAAACAGCGTTCATCACATCCACACAATGGACAAAAGAATTTTTCACGAGGAAACCTTTAAAGGACAAAAACCCCAAAAGCGTTAGCAATTCATCTCTTAAATGAGATGACAAAAATTCTTCAAAAATTCCTCAAACCCCAACAAGGATAAACCACAGTATCTGAAGATCAATTTTTCCAATTACATAAAAATTACCAAAATGCCTTTTTCACAAATTAGGGCTTGTGACCCTAATTTCTCTTTTTTGCCCAACACATTACAGGCTGCTCGAAAAACTATCAGCTGCCCGGATCTACCCTATCTGCCCAGCTGTACCTGTCAATCTGCCAGCTGCCCATTTTTTTTTCGTTTCTGCCCGACTGTCGATTATGCTGCCCTTTCTCCTCTGTCTGGTTGTTGTGCAGCCTTACGGCTGCCCAAAGAGCAGACAACCCAGGGCTGAGGCCTCTAGGGCTAGCCCGTAGGCTGCCCGAGGGTCTGTACAGACTCGGCAGCCCAACGGTCTGCTACAGGACCCTCACGGGTTTTCCTACAGGCTTCCCGAAGGGCCTGTGTGGCCACGGCAGCCTCTTAGGGTCTTCCCGTAGGCTACCCGAGGGTTGGTCGTGGGCCAAACCTTCACGGGTGTGCCTGCCAAGGGTTGCCTGAGGGTGCCGAAGGAGCAGGGCCCTAACGTGGCCTGCCCGGAAGAGAGGAGAGGGCAGCCCGTGAAGGAGAGGGCCGCCCGAGAACAAAACCTTGTTGCCTGATCTATGTAGGAGCTGCCCGGATCTATGGAGGAGCTGCTCAAGAAGATGGATGAAAAGAAGCGTTAGAGTGAAAACCCTAACTCAAAAATCAGTTGTTGCAATTTGATGATGAAACCCTAGCTTAGAATTTTTCTTCAATAGATAATGATGCCTTGGCTAGACTCATCCATGCTAGGGCACAATCATAAACATGTATATA